>JAYKAV010000411.1:1645559-1709018 GCA_035582835.1 Phoebastria nigripes | reverse complement strand
GCGCGGAACCGGCCGAGGCAGAGCAGCACGGCGCCTCACGGGCTCGGCCCCTGCGGAGCGCCCTTCTTCGCACCCCTCCCCAAACGCCCGACGGCCCCGCCGTTGCTGCGGCCCCAGCCCCCGTCAGCGGGCCGGGCATTGCCCGCGCAGCTGCCGAGCAGCCTCCCCGCGCGGGTGGCGGCTGCCGCCGTGCGGAGGCGGGTGCGCAGTGCCGTGGGAGAGGCGCGGCAGCGCCGGGGACACCTCTTCCTCCCGCCCCACCGAAAATAAACTTTTGCCACGTAATTGGTTTGAAACAAAGGTCGGGCCCGCGCTGCCCCGGTGCGACCGGCGGGACGGCGGCTGGGCACGGGCTGCGCGCCCCGCCACCTCCCCCCTCGTTTGGGGAGTTCGGGGTTTTTTTGTTTTGTTTTTCTTTCTGTTCGGAGTTTGGGAGAGGTTGGCGGGCAGGCGCGGAGGCGAGGCGGCGTTAACCCTGCAGCGGCCGGGCTGATGTGCGACCCCCCAGCTCCCTGCATCCCCCCCACCGGCCCGCACCCCTCCCACGCCTCCCTCCCACGCTCACCCCCTACACAGCGCACCGCCCGCCGCGGCCCGGCAGCCGCCGAGGTCTTGGGAGCCGCCGAGCCCCGCCGCGGCCCCCGCCCGCCGCCCCGGGAGCCCTCCCGCCGGGCTGCCGACGGGGCTCCTTCCCCGGGCCGGGAGTGGGCTGCCGTCCAGGGCGGGCCGGGAGCCGCCGGGCAAAACATCCCCGCCCCCCCGCGCCGATAACGCTACGCAAACACGACGTGGGAACGGCGGCGGAGGCAGCGGCTCCGCACCCCCCTGTCCCCTCCCGCGTTTGCTCAGCCCCGGGACAAATGGGAAGGGGAAAATGGACGGACGTGCAAAGTTTTATTGCTGCTAAAGCCAGCAGAGGCGTTTGATCCTCTTCAGCTTCCGAGCCGCGATGTCAGGCCCTGGAAACCCAAGGGTGCAAATCTGACCACGTCAGCAGGAGCCCTACACTTTGAAAACACATTTGCAAAGGAAAGCAACTTGGGGGGGGGGGGGGGGGGGTACTGGAGCACTTCGCGTCGGGTTTTCACACTCGCCCCCCCGCTGCCATGCGGCTCACGCTCCCATTTGGTTCCTACCCCCCTCCTCCTCCCCCGGGGCTGCGGGGGGCAGCAGGCGGGACCCGCCGGGTTGCACCCCCAGCAGCCCGGGCCCGGCTGCTGCGCGGGGGCACCGCCTGCGAGGCGTCACCCGCGGAGGAAGAAGCCTGGCCTGCGAAGTTAGGGCCGAGCTTAGCAACAGAGATCGAAAAATTGCCCGGGAAAGACGAGGAGCTGGGGGATAAAAAGCCCAAACCTCGTTTCTTCCCGTATCCCGGCACTTCACTTAGGCAAGTCCCCCGCTCGCCGGGCGCCGTTGGAAGCGGCACAGCCGGCCCGTCCCTCCTCCCGGCTGCAAAGCCGCACGGCTGCGCGGGAGGCGGCTGAGCGGGGATCTGCCACCCCCTAGTGCCCGCACCCGCCGGGAGCTTGTGCTGCTTTCCTAGGGGCTTCCAAAACAAAAATTAAATTCCTCCTACCTTTCCCTCCTCCAGCCCTGCGGAAGGGTTACAGCTCCTGACAGAGCAACAAGGCGCTCCCCTCAAACGGGAAGCCACCTGGGAGCGGGACTGAGGCGGGTGCACGCCATAACGTGCATCGTTTCCCATAACCTCCTCCCTGGCCCACTGGGATTCGCTTGCGTACTGACCCAAGATCAAACTCTTCCTCCTCCCAAACACCTCTGTGATGAAAACATCACCTTCAGAGCAGATCCTGCCCGCTAGTGAACTGAGAAAACAGTTTATGATGATAATCATGCAAGGAGCAATGCGTCATCGTCATTTGGAGGAATACTTCGATAGCTTGACTTTGATCAAACACATGGCAGATAAGTACTCCGGTATAGGATTTTGCAAACCCTCTTCCGCAATTGCTGCTTAGGGTTTAAAGGTTCTCGATGGAGTAGTTATACAGTAACTCAAGTCACCAGCAGTGTGTGGTGCTGTGTATGTATGTGCGCTGATATAATTCTTTTTAATTTGCTCTCTATAAACTAAGGCGGGACGACAGAGGTTTCAGTTGCATTTTAAAACCATGATAAGGAAGACCGAGTTTTCGAGCTATTTGGTTTACTGATTAACCAAGTCCTCAAGGCTCACAAAGTTACTTAAGTTTTATGGTCACTGTGGATCTACTACTGTGCTGTTACCTGTCTGCATTTATCCATTTGTTGATATTGAATATATATGTTGATACTGCATTTTAAATTCTACCCAATAAAAAAAAATGCCAATATTACTAGATAGTCTTATGCTAACCACTGACATGAGCAAGGTCACACAACCGTACGGTAATTTTGATACTACACAAAGTTCTGTTTGTTTTCTACTATAAAAGCTGTTGCTACACTAGTTCAGAAATGTTGGAAAGGTGTGGCAAAACCAGCAGCTGTTAATTAATTGTACAGGTCTTGACTATTTTTAGGAGTGGCTTCCAGACATAATCTGGGCATCTCAAAACAGATGCAAACAAATTAATTTTTAGCCCAACTCACAGTGTGGCTTGTTAAGTTGGGTAGCGTGCATTCTGTGAAACATCTTTTCATCTCAGATTCCAACATTTCCCTTTTGCCTATTGAAGTCTCATTGTAAATTACTTCTACTACTTCCACCGAACCCTGAATCCTGGCAACTTACAGGAAGTATGTAAACTTTTGTTCCTAAATTATCTTTTTTTTAGTAGCGACATTGTCTTTGCAGTTTTCAGATGTTCACTAGACCCAATTCGGACGCTTATCTTGATTTACAGCAGTTCTATTTAAACTCAAGAGGCAGGACGGAACCGGCTATTGGGCACCGCTGCACCCACCTAGTGCGAGCGGCGCGGGCCCGCGCCTTGCCCTGCCGAGGTTAAGCCAGAGCCGGCCCGGCTGAACTAGAGCCCGGCACTGAGGCGGCCTGCGCCCGGCACTGGGGGGCTGCGCCCGGCACGGGCGCGCGGGTGCGTACGGCGGTGCTGCAGCGCCACCTGCTGGGCGTGCGCCGCAACAGGCCGACCGCCTGCTGCGGCACCGGCCGTGTGGGAACTGCTCATGACCTGTATCATCGTCACCAAGATTTACGACTAAACTGTGCTAAACCACAATTACGTGAAGAGACTGAAAGCAAACAATCGTTTATTGGACATGTTACTCTTCCAAGGAGACTGCAGTAACAACGTATATCACACGTACATCTTTGTTTTGGCTGTGCCCAGCTATGCTAGAGCAAACGTACAGTCACAGCCCTGGGCTAAAGGAACGTAACGTACCCTTTTTAAGTAACTATTTATTTTCGATGTCTCATTTTCATATCGAAACCCAACTTCCGTTCCCAGAAAACTACACTTGCGAAGCACAACAAACATTTTTGTGTTTCGACAGGGACACTGTTGAGCACTCGGTATATCCCCCCAGCTGCCTCACCTGAGCACCGGTGGCAGCATCTCCCGAAAGCGAGCACTGCAGCACGACATCACTTCTGGTACGCTTCTGGGGGCCTAACTCTACGGAGTAGGACCTTACTTTCCAAGACTGCTTGCAGAGCAAGGTGTTTTGAAGTAAAGATGAAACTGTTTTGTTCGCAGTGGAACAGCTGCTTTGTTTTGAACACAGCGGTCTTCATTTTACAGCAATTTTATAGAAGTAGTTATTTGATTTACAGGAAAAAAGAGGCATGCAGAAGTCTAATGCTGTTTCCATCTGCAAAACAAGGTTACTACCAAAGTGAGAATCCTTGTCTTCCTCCAGAGGAAAATGCAGTAAAATTTAAAATGTAGTCTAAAAATTGTCATGGACAAAGAAGCCAAGGTTTGTTTCTTTTCTTTTAGAAACACTTAAAAATAAAATTAAAAAATACCGTATTAATTTAATAATTACCATTCTACATCCTGAAAGGAGACCAAAAAAAAAAAAAAAAATCAACTTTTTCTTGGTATTAAAATACAGGAGGTAAAAATGTGGGATAAAACGTAACGCAACCACAGGTGGCCTGCACCTGGATGAATGGAAAATATTAGGTTTAGCTGCTTTACTTCCTACAGTAGCTATAATAAACCATGCTCAGCTGAATGAAATTAGCAAATGCATTTAAAAGGAACAGTCTCGCACAGCACATCTGACAACAATGGACTCATATATAAAAAATGTGGTTTTAGCCTGAATACCAAATCGTTTGTTGCAGGTTTACCGGAGTCATTATAGCAATCCCTTATTCCTTGAACATCATTAGAATTCAGTCTCCCTGCCCATCCAGTAACCTGTGCGCAGTTCCCTGAGGATGAACTTTTATTTACTAGAAGTAAGTAAAATCTTACTTTTCCAGATTTTCATTTTTGCAAGTATCATCAGACTTCAGCAGATTTAATATTTTGAGGCAGACCGATATTCTCTCATTTTGAATAGCCAATCTTGTGAATTCTGCAGTTTTGGAAAATTCTGGAGTTGGAGGTAGTGCTCTAAGAAGGTGTCCAACGAGCTGGGCTTGATCCAGTGCTATTCGTGATAGTCGATTAAGTTCTCCGTGATCTGGTAAAGTTAGATGAGTCATTGATATAAGCTGTAAAAGGTGTTTACTAAGTTGTCTGACATGAGTCAACTTCTCTGCCCAAAAATTCACTTCCCCTTTATCAAACAGGTAATCATCTTCTTCCTTAACAAAAAGAAAACCAACAGTGATTAGAAAATGACTTGTGGTCTTGATAATAATGAGAAAATTATAAAACATATGAAAGAAGATATATAGAGAAATAATGACAATAGAGGCTGTTACAGAACAGCTTCTTTATATTAAAAAAAGGTAAAAATTCATATGCATCATTTTCAAAGGTTTGAGAAAACACAGTAAAAAAGGTTCCTACTTTGCCAAAGAAATTTTACCTTCAAAAATCAGGCAGTTATGGTATAACTCTTGGGAAACAGTTGAAGTAAATAGTAGTCCTAATCCTTAACATGTGCTTGCCTTCCCCTGTGAAACTGTCTTATATTTCACAGAGACCTCTCTGTAACCAGTATGGTAATTTGCTATATCATGGAGCTTTTTGAGTGGATTAAATGAAAAAGGAAAATTGTATCAGTCAGTGAAACATCAGAAAGGCATACCTAAACCGCAGGCTTAAGAAAAGATTCATAATATATTTCATGGGTCATATTAATTGTCAACAAACTTCTCAAAGATGTGGCCACTCCTGCTCCTTCCGGTTTACCTTCCAGCATTATTTTGATTTTTACAGTCTTTTCAAGACAAAGAGAGCACAGTGTATACACAGCATTAGGTTTTACACAGCCAGCATGGCAAGTTTTTCTTTACGTAAATAATTCTGCTGAAGACAATGACTGATGTGAGCGAGGCTGTTTCGTGTGCTATTCAGAACCAGTCATATGGAAGGTCGCACAAAGTTACCAAATATTTAAATGACATCTCTGGAAAAGCCAGCAGTTGGGAGAACACTGTGCTTGAATGCCAGATGTGCCTGGCACCCACAGCAGCAGTTTAAATTCAAGGCAAGCCATCATCTGCAATGATACTGAATGCAATTAGTTACAGCCTCAAAACATTTCAGTCAACAATGATTTGTTAAGTAACTCTCAATTTATTTCAATGTTTGCTTATTGGTCTCTTTAATTTTATGCTGATATTGCCAGGAAACAGACATCAAACTCTATTTTTATTCTAAATACTATCCATGTGAATTTTTACTTTAAATTGTAAGTCAGTTACTACTGGAGTAGTGATCATCAGGCTGCATCAGATCAGACATTTCATTCTATTCCTACCACAAGACTGCAGAAATGTAGCGATCCCAACATGAGATAGCAACTGGTTGTTAAAATTACCAGGGCTGAAGTCTCCGAGTCTCTTTTCAGATCGCTGTCTCCCAGCAGCCACTCCAGCAGGATTGGTACACCGGCACGGATCTCCCCCCACCGCTGGAGCAACTCACACAGTATGCCAAATGCTAAATCCAGGGCCATCGGAGCATTCACTATCCTAAGTGCAAACTCTGCTGAGAGAAAAAATGCATAACAACGTATAGCAAGACCACAAACATTTTCAAATAAAATCAGCACAAAAATGATTTCTTGAAAACAGATGCTGAATTTACACAAACACATTTAGAATGATGAATTATACTGCAAATAAGTTAGATGAATGTTTACTTCTGTGCCACTTGGGGCCTTTTCTCAATTCCAAAATAATACACAAAGCAACTGAAAATGCTGATGCTTAATATTTTTTTCCTGCCCATGTAGTGACATTCATTAATTTGGGTTTAAATATATGGAGATGTCTGTTAGAAACGTCTCCAGAGACAGTCCTGACACTATTACATGGTGACTATTTTTGCAAAACTGCAGCTATGCCTTAAATCTGATTTGATGTTTCACTGGAACTCAAAACCTACAGCATTGTATGTTTTTGAAGGGCTGGGATAGAAAATGAATTATTATTTGGTGTCCAATCTCTTTATATAAAGATATACATACATATATATATACACACATGCACATATATGTAAGAGAGATCAAGCATGCAAGACAGGCTCAGAGATGTTAAGGAAGGGAAAGGCAGACACTGTTCACAGTACCATCACAGAGCTATATTTATACAGGTTTTGCTATTGGCTGCTACAGTATTTTCCCTAGGGAGTAAAGAAACCAACAAATCATGCCAGAACCGTACACAAAGCCATCATCCACACCGTATTTCTTCCCTAAACTTCCCCACTGCTCTCATTTGGGCAGATGCTGTTTTAACTGTGTGGTTCTTAGGGCTGCCCTCAATGATAGAGTACATAAAAATGCCAGAAGCTCCATTTGCACGAGAACTCCAACAACTGCGTTCACAGGTACGAGTTTCACCACTGGTAACATTAATGCAATTTCTTTTTTTAATGGGGATGCAGGAAGAGGACTGGAGGAGGACAGCTAATGAACAAGCCCCTGTAAAATACCCATTACGGTAAAATGGATTTTGGCAAAATTCATCCTTGTCCATAGTCACCAGCAAAAGAACAGCTGTTCACTGAATGGTCTGTCTTCTAAGTAGTGACATCATAAGGACACATCATTCTTGAAGGCTGTCTTTCGCGAGCAGACAACACAGCAGAGTCAGAATTATTTGGTAAAAATCCATACAGACATGGAAGGCAGACCTTACTTTTTGTGTCTGAGCATATTTAAGCATTTCTCACGAAGGAGAATGATTATTGACATGAAAGAGGCATAGCAGTGCAGCCGAGATCTGTACTTCACAACCCACRTTCAGAACTGCAGCACGGACCTCTATTCTGTAACACCTCCCGAGGCCTCATGCCAGCTGCAGGTTTTCTGGAGTGCGTTGGCACAGCAGAGAAATGTACAGTAAAACACCAGGACTAGGTAAATACGTGTGCCAACAAATAAGAAAGCGCAGGAAACGACTAAGGGCAAAATAGACCGATGGAAAGATGGGTACATGGTATTTGACAGACCAGGCAATGTACCGAGGACATTGGGGAGGATGAATTAGTATTTGAGACCATGAGAACAAAGGACCGTAATAAGGAAGGGAGTGAAGGAGAAAGAACAGATGGTCCCTTCTTTATCTTGGAGTTAGATGAGGGTAAATGGAAATCTCCTTGAGCAAGCAACAGGAAGGCAGGCAGTCAATCTCTTGGTGACACTAATAATGTTACATACGCAGTTTGACTCTGCTAGACAAAAAAAAAAAAAAAAAAAAAAATTAATACAAAAAAAAAAAAAAAAAAAAAAAAAAAAAAAAAAATCAAATGTTCAAATCTGTTTTCTTCATGTCAGGACTTATCACTGTATCAGGACATCCCTCAGCTTTGTCCATGAGGGAGAGCTTGCAGGGGTGCAGTGAGACATTCCCACACCATTTATTTTAGGTACTGGGTTTTTTTAGGTATTGTTTTTGCTGACATTTCTTTCCAGGACTTTTTTTTAAAACAAAACCAAAAACAAACCCCAAACTTTTTCTGTTGCTGTGCCCTGCTTTGTACCAGTCTGATACTCTAAAGAATGGGTACAATGATTGACCTCTTTGTTTTGATTTGCTTAGACTCAGGTAGAAAACACAGTTTCATTCAAGTGCCATGGGGACCTCGGAAATATTGGCAATCCTCAGAGCTGGAAAAATAGAAATGAAAACAGAGTGCAGGATTCTGAGCCTGAAACAAACATCCTGGTTACGAATGCTTACAAAGTGCAGCATTTTAAACCCAGCTCTTTTGAACTCTGATGATCCTTCAGAGTTTTATGGATGATTACTGAAGGCCCCTGATTGTCAATATTTATATAACGTCTCTTGCTTGTGTCACTTTATTTGTATTTGAATATTTAGCAAATTAAGTGATGCTGGGAGCTAAAAACCAAACATGTTATTTCCCACTGCTGTCTCCCTGAAGTTAGCTGTTGCTTCAGAGGACTGATTATAGATACAACTGCAGATATTTAAAATACCTGCCATTTTCTGGGGCCTTTTTTCCCTTTTAAGATTTAGACTCCTTAAGTATAAATATGGTGATGCTCTCATTGTGAATGAGAACACTGGACTACTGAGAAATGCACCTAAACATATATTGGGGCCTCTAATTCTGTTATTACGTGAACACGCTGAAAACTGCCAAGAGGTAGCAAAACAAGTAATGCTGAGGTACTGCTTAGACTGAACTTGCTTGCTAGCAGTTTTTCAACAGCATGACACAGAAGAAAAGGCAGTATTGTGGTCACATAGCACAGCAATCTTGTAGGGAATCCTTCTGTCGCAACAAAGGAAATGGTAAGGTTTTGGTTTTTTTTTTTTTTTCAAAGAAAAGAGAAAAAAATCACAAGAAAAACATATAAAGGAGGTCTAAGACACAGGAAAAACATGAAGACCCATGAACACAGTACCAACCCAAAAGATGCTGACCACCCTTCTGTGAACTGCAGACACCATTTAACTGATCAGCCAAACTCATGCATCAGTTCTGATGTTGAGACCAGAGAAAAACAAAGCAACATCACTTCGATAATGCTGAAACTTAGGCTTCAAAAATTTGGGTAAGAGCCTGCCTACCTTGGGCTTTGTGCTAGAGAAGCTAGCACAGCGGCCTCCTGGTACTTGAGGTGTTGACACAGATTCAACAACAGATCAAACTCTGGCAGATGAAGAATTTTCGCTTCCACCTGCCCATCCCATCCCATCCCATCCCATCCCATCCCATCCCTCTACTGCAGAGCATCAGGAATGGCTCCATAGTTCCTGAATCGCTTCCTCAGCTGCTGTTACTTACAGAGCGCACTGACATTAACTGACTTTGATACCAGTTCACACAAATTTGATGCTAGAATAGTTCAAGATCAGATTTGGGGACTACCATTGCCACAAGGACAACAAAGAGATGGAGCAAGTGTCCAGAAAAGGTATATCAACTCCCTAAGCTTGGAGTGCTGAAGTAATACAGATAAATAACAGCAAGCAACGTCACATACATACCCATGATCTAATAGGCAAAAAACGTTTTCAGAGGGGAAAATGTTCTACTGCTTTGATGAACCACAGCTCTAAAAGTAACAGCAACGGATGCTGTAAGCATGTACAGAATCTTTTAAGATACCCACAAAAGGTGTATGTCTTCTAAAAATAAACATACGTGTCTTCACTGACGTATTAACTGTTTACAAGAACTGCTCCTCACATCATAATTTGCCTGCAAAACAGGGCTGATTTTCAAGAAGCCACATATTACACATGATGCTGTGTTCATGACTCACGCTATGACTTCAGAAAGTGTTCTGAGCAAGCTGGAAGGTCACCAGGGACAAAAAGGGCAGGTGGCTCTCCTCTCCCCGCAGCCCCCTCGGGCCATGGGCTCCTGATGCTTACCTCCAGCAAGCTCAGGTACTCTGCTGATCACCTGGTAAATTAACGCTCAGAATAGCAGAATACGAATTTGGCACACAACTCGGCGTGTGGGTTTTTCTGCTCAGCTGGCAGGTTGGACTGGTTACCCTGCAGTCAGAATTGGTACAGCTGGGAGCCGGGGAAGGGAAGATCACAGGGCAGCAGGGGCAAGGAAAGAGGCCAAACGGAGACCAAGACCTCCCCGTTCAGCAAGCTGTTAGCTCAGGTCAGCTATAATCCGAAACTTCCCTGTCAGAGTCATGTAAACAAAACACTAACAGAGATGATTCAAATGACTGAGTATTTATAGCTTTTCATAATGTAAGCAGCTATTTAAAGTAACTGAACAAAAAATTTCAAATGACAGATTTCTAGAAGCCACTCACAGCTGATTACTGCCACAGGACCTAAACCAGCAGAAATCGAACCTGAAGACGTAGCTATTTCCAAACACTGAAAATACAGTAGTGCTCCTACCACAACAGTTCTACAGACTATCAAAATAGTGTTAAAATTATCAGTTTCTTAAATTCTAAAACGTGTATATGTTCCAACATGCAAAAACATCATGAGCAAGATAAGCATCTCGCTAAATAAGCCACTACAGGGGCTGAAATACAAAAAAATTCTCTATGCCTTAAACAAGTACTTACAAGCAGAAGAATTAATACTACTCCTTGAAATGAAAAACAAAAGATAAGCATCAGGTACTACATGTTTTTTTCATTTTGAGGAAGCGAATTTTCATAAAGGGAAAGGGGTTAAGTACTGCAGTGTTTTAGTCTTTGTGAATCCACCCACATAAAAATTAGACCTCACACACACACATTCATATACTCCAAAAGCTTTGATCATGCCAGATGTAAATATTTCTTCTAGTAGCCTATTACATGTCCTTCAACTATACAATTGTTCTCTGTTAAAGCCTCGGTGATGATATGGGGAACTGAAAGGATGTATTAAGAGCATATACACAGATTTTAAGGACAACCATGATAAAATATAGGCAAAACAGAAAAGCAGAACATATTCCTCGCCTAAAAAAGCATTTTGTAATTGGTTTTATACTGGAAATTGTTAACTACAGTTAATTTCAGATCAAAGAGTAGTGCAATTTTTGTAAATGTAGACTGTGTTCAGAACAAACATAAAGAGAAGTAAAACTGCAAGGAAGCTTAGAGTAACAGTCCTGAGAGAAAGCCTCACAAAGAACAATGTACCAACAGCAAGGATGTTTTCAAGGAAAACATACAGGGTAAGTTCTTCAACTGAAATTACAGAAAATATTTTAGGTAGACCGGGTATACTCTATATTGGTAAAATATTTTTTATTTTTTTTTGCGCAAAGTGCTGCCTATCTAGCTATAAACATGACTACATCACTATCAATACGGTACCTCGTAACACCCAGGTAAAATAAGGTAGTATTCTTGCTTCAGAGACAAGCATGGACATTTAATTCAACAAAGCTCACTGAATGATTGCTTGACAAAACTAGAGTTTTATCTCAGGTTTTCTGATACATCACCTTAACAAGATGATGAATATCAAGCAAGAGATCAGGTTCCCATCCAAATGATGGCAGATCCAGCATCACAGTCACTAATATCCGTAATATTAGATTTGCAAATGGAAAATTTCACCTATTGAATCACTAATCACTTTTTGTTGCACTGAAGGTTTTCTTCTTTTTGGTGTTAACTAATAATCAAGTTTGCCCCTATTCTCAACATATGAAATATAAGAGAACTGAGTGAGCAGATATATGCTGCAGATATATTTTTTACTTAAAATATGGTGTTTATGTATGCGCAGGCTTCACAAAACTTAAAAAGCCTTCAAATTTAAAAAAGAAAAAAATCCCACTGGCCCAACCCAAGAGTTACATAAGCTGGTAAATAAAGTGAGGTTAGAAACTGAATTTCTTATGTTGAAATAACCTGCTTATAAGTTCTACTTTGAGCTAGATGGGAATTGTGCAACTCTGCAGCAAGGCAACACACAGGTGTCTTGCCACCAGAAAAAACAACAGGACAGAAGAAAAGCAGTAGCAGTAGGTAGAAAGTAAAGGGGTGTTCATACCCACTCAGTCTCCACAGGTAATGTTACAGTGCTATCATCCTTCTGGGCACTAAGATTAAGAGAGGACAACTGAGACGTAAAACAACAAAAAAAAGAAAATGCAGAAATGGTAACTGTTGCATCCAGATAGTTGGCAGATGGCTCTTGAAAGGGTGCTTGCTCATTGTACGGTGTCAATTTAAGTTACAAACATCAAACTTTCCACTTTTTAAAATGACCATTTATGTAAAATCTAATATATAAGCAGATTCCTTTTTATAGTGTTTCATAAAATCAAAGGCGATTAGATCATTTCTATCCTCTCGAGAAATATCATTCCCTAGATGACGTACAACTACTTCATCTGTTTTCCATTTCCCTGCCTGAGTCTGTTTTATAGCCGTGCTTTTTCAGGATGACTTTAAAAAGAGGCCCTTCCTGACATCATGCAACACGATGTCAAAACACAACACTATTACAAAACAAACTAATCAAAACTAATTTCTTAATAGTTGCAGTCTCCAAGTAGAGTGGCAGTGACGCTGCTCGCAGCTTTGACTTTGATTATAAACAGATCTGAGTTAATAACATGTCTGATTATGATGGAAGCTTACAGCTCCGGACTGAGCAGAAAATTAAAGTTCCTTCTTGAACAAAAAAGCACACACATATTCATCGTCTTTTCAAGCCCTTTTTTGGAATGCGAACAAAACAGTATTTTTCAACTCAGTAACTAGATTTTTTTTCCCTCTTTTTAAATATATATATGCATGCATAAGCTTTTCCCATGCAAGCCTTGCCTCCTGTACTCAAAGGGTTTTATTACAAAACAACCACAGCTCACAGATCTTTCAGAGGAAATGAGCATTTGGACTTTACCACTTGCATTACCGCTTTTACAGAACCTCCCCCCCAAGTCCTGTTCTAATTTAAACAGCAGAAAACCAATACCCCCTGCATAAACCCACAGAAATCACACTTTTCCTTTTGAAAAGGTAAAAAATAATATTATTCAGCTAATTGTTTAAAACATTGCCAGTGAGAATGTGCGTATGTTTTTTAACTCAAATTATCTATTTATTGGAAAAATGAAGATAAATACAGTTTCAAAATTAGTATCACTAGAACTAAATATATGACTGAAGACTCTTGTTATTGGCATGTTCCAACTACGGAACTTTTTGCTTAGCACTGATGAAGATCACCAAATGTGAATGAGATGTATGTTACAGCTCTGCTGTAGGAACACAGGAGACGAATCTCTGTATCATAGCTGGGATTTGAGAGTAATATCTGGAGAACGGTGGTGAAAGGTTTGTTATTTAAGGGATAAAGGAATAAGGAAAGGGTGGGTAATCAATATAGAAGACTGTACACACAATTCTTCTCCCCACAATACTTGAAAACCAATATAATTGGGGCAGAACACTCAAATATGTAAAAGCTATTTTTAAAGCAGTAATAGAAAGGCAGGCTTTCCTTCATTGCTACAGAGTCATAGCCACGACCATCACAGCTTGCGTTAAGGAGCCTATCAAGATCTGTAAGCTGCTGTCCTGTTTACTCACTTGCAATAAAAACGCTGATAAGAAAAAACATGTACTAGATTATTCACATGAACACTCCATTTAACATTTACCGCTTTCAGACTCCAGTGCTGAGCACGTACAATTATTTTTCACGTATTCTTTCTTAATTTTCAAAAGTGTAACAACTCATAACCTTTACATAACGGTGCCACTGTGTAATTAATAGAGCTAAATGGAGCGCTGTCAGTAAATAATCAGTAGCCAGTCTTTGATGGATGAGCTGATTCTAATTCAGTCCATTCACTTTCAACTTTAATTAGTGGCATTGTATTCTACAAAGCAAACAGTTCCTTCATCCATGTGATGATCTAACGTTGTGTAAGTGGGCTGAGAACAACTTGTAAGGTGTTGAAGTAAATTTGGGAATACAAAGTAAAAAGTCACAGTGATTACACATTCTTATAGAATGTAATTCTTTAAAAAGAAATAAGTAATATAAAGTTCGCACTGCAAAAGCCACTGATTTTAACAAGTACCATACACACCAATAAATCTTGCTAAGACAATTATGAGTTTCAATACTCCTTTTTCTTTAATTAAACCAAGTGATCTGAATTACTATGTGTATGCTGGTGGAATTTTTCGCAAGACAAAAATACAGGCATAAAAATGCTATGTATTTCTATACGACTACTGATGCAACACGATACTTAATTTTTTTGGTACTATAACCCTTGTTCTAGATGCATGCTTGTCGCAGCTGGTGACAACCGCTAAGCAAACTCTTCACTTTTGAATTACTGGAATTTAGAGTAATTTTAGATTATTGGAAAATTTTCTAATAAACATATAAAAATTTGAACTACTCAAGACCACTTAGGTTACAATATGCTTTGATCTTGTTCTACATTTTCACCTGAACGTTAGTTTACATTGGTATGTCTCATCCTTCTTCCAGCAGTTTTGCTGTAAAGGGCGGGACAATGCAGAGTTGCAAATTCCTGCAAGCTGTGGCTATTGAGCACGTCTGAGTAGAGAAGACACTTGCTAACTTACTACAAAACATCTGATCCAGGTGTACGTGAGACTTACTGAATGCAGGTATTTTTGAGCAGGATAGCAAAAAGCAACTTGGGAACCTCAGCAACTCAGTCTTCATATCTGTTTGGATACCTTATAATGAAATAGTATGGGGAGAGACTGTTTTTAAGATGATTTATATTTCACTTTTATCTTTGTTTCATATTACTTATTAAAAGAGGGTGACACTTGAAATGAAGTGACTATAAAATTGTTCTTATGGAAAGTGCCATAAATCTTTTGTATAATAATTTATGTCAAAAAGGTTCATGATATATTCTCAGCTTCTATACTGGTCAATTCTCTAAACCCATTATCTCAGCACATAAGATCATAAAGTGCAAAACCTCACAGAAGCTGTTCACTATATGAACACTTGATGAAAAAAAAAAAAACAACAACCTTGCATCAAAAGCTTCCAATATAGCCCAGATAGACAATAAGACAGACAAAGGGATGAAACTTGTGTGTAAAGAATGGCTTACGTTATTTTTATCTTTTTGCTGGCATATACATACACAGATACACAATGCCATAAAAATATCAAGTTTGCAAACACACTGTAATGTTAGAAACTACCAGGACCACAAAATATTCACACTGCAAGTGCACTAGTAACAAATGACTGAGAGGATGTTCTTTCTTCCCCTGTCAAGATCCAAATGCCTTCCAACACCTGTTGCAAGTTGCTTTTGATGCAGTGTAGTGTATGATCTGTTGTTACAGTTTTTCTGACATTCCAATGAAAAATGTCAGCCTGACTCTCGAGCTGTGGTCCAGACAGGCAGGTGCTGCCAGGGACCTCCTATTCCACAATTCAGTGATTACAGATCACTTACGGGCAGTTCTCCTGCAGGTGTCTAACAGATAAATTAAGTGCAGCCGCATGTCTCAATCCTGAACAGAACATACCTATCTCAGAAAAATTTTTCAAGAACATTTTCAGTCCATGAGAGAACCATTTGCTCTTCACAACGGGAAGAAGATGGATCAATGATTTCACCTGAGAGTGAGTTGGTTTCTGGACTCTCTTTCAGAAATACTCTGAAATGAGAAGAAGCATACATATTCCTCACTTCTCTACTACCAAACGTTTTGGTCAACATAAAGGCTTGCTGATCCTAATCACCCTAGTGTGGCTGAGGCATTTCTAGTATCAGGACTCAACGCTTCTTCCCAAGATGATGTTCACTTTTCACATTAAAGCAAGAAACTCATCTCCTTTTTCTTTCACACAGCTCTTGCCTCCTAGGTGACTTCTGGATTTTGCACCTTTAGTGACCCAGGGCATTTCCCTTTACATGGGCAGGTCCACACCTCTTTGGAAATCCTCTGGCTTATTTATCTCTCTTACTGAAATACCTGAGGTTCTGGCATTTCCATACAACTGTCATCTAAATGAGAAACAGCTGGGTCAAGACTTGCTCGGAAACTTCTAGCTGTCATCAGGGCATCCTCTATCAGGGTCCAGGTGACTTGGATGGTATGTCTCTATCCCAGACATCTGTGGGGTGGCTACCTGCAACTTCATCTGCATCTTCATCAGACACAACACCATTTTGGAGATCTTGGCACACTCAGGCAGATCAGTAAATCATAACATGATTTGTATGAGTTACTTTGAGGCCTTCTTCAAAGTAAATTTATGGGAGGAGTAGGAGCTGCTTAGTCTTGCATATAATGTGAATATATACACAGACTCTTTGACTGATAAATATTATTCAATCAGTAATCAGAGTTCTTCAATGGAAAGTCTAACATAGATACCAATATACTTGTCTAATACAGATTTTACATTTGTTTTTTCCATTTCCTTCAAAGTCCTTTGAGGAATTGGTTTGTGTCTCCTCAACTGAGAAGGAACTAAGATAGTGCTGTGAGTGCTCTCCCCAATATACTGATGTGCTGAATACAAGTGCTCCTTGCACAAGATACCACAAAAGTGAAAACATTTGTCTCACATAATGCAGACATGAACTACGCAACACCACGGACTTCCCAGTCAATGGGAAGAAACCTCTCTTTCTATTCTCTCTGCATTTAATACATGGCTTTGAACCTGTCTTATTCCAAATATTCCAAAATATTCTAAACAGGCAAGGAAGACAGAATGGCTAAGTAACCTGTGACTCTCAGTCATTCATCATGATATGGAGTGCTTCACAAATCACCTGTATTTATATGATGTCCACAGAAAGAAGAAATGGCACTATCTATTCTGCAGGCAGAGTAGACAGCCATGAAGATTAAAAAATCTTGACTGATTTTAGATGTCTGATCTGAGACATTATGACCTGTTTTGCTGAGTAGTCAGCATCCCATAAGGCTTTAATATTCAAAATGCATTTCACTCTGGCTTCAGCTGTATGTGCTCTGAGCTCCTCCAAATCATGCCTCCAAGGTATCTAGCTAAGCACTCAGCAAACTAGCGACCTCCTTTCCAAACTCTGGTTGGAGTGACTTGCTTACCTGCACAAAACAGCTCTCTGGGAGAGGCAGGAATAGAATGCAAATCACAAGAGCAACACTAAATGGCTTTGGCATGTCCCTTCTTGCGATCCTGGTCTTACTATCACTTTCAATTTTGCAACTGAGGGAGTACTGTTGGAGATGATTGTTTCCTATACTGTATATTCCTGATTCGTCATCAGAGAAAATCTGTCTTGTCTGTTGAATTATAAAAGAACAACTGTAAAAAAACCCAAACAGTGATAGTGTAGCTAATCCTTGCTTCTTAATACATGCAGTACAACAAGGCTGAATTGAAGTTGTATTTCCGCATTTTTGGATACTTGGCCTTGCAATCTTACAAATGTTCTCAGCATGGGGAAAGGGTGGAGGGGGAAGATGGCAATGTATTTGTGTAATTTTCCAAGTTTCAAAGAAGAAAAAGAAATCTATACCTTACCCAAATAACATGACGTTATATTGAAGCCCATGAGTCAGAGAAATAGTGGAGCCACAAGGCTGACCACTCAGGCATCTGCCACTTGAAACTAACGGAATAACAGGAAATGGTAGCATCACTGGAAACAGGAGGTATACCCCATAGCACTGTTCCAGTGTCTTCTATCTAGTCCCAGTCACCAGACCCCACAGCATCTCAACACAGGTCTAACTATCTTGACGAATTAAGCTCTGGGTTTGATGCTCAGCCTCATAACTACCTTCAGTCACACTGTCTCCCAAAATGCAGGAACATTCCCCTTTTATCTCCTTTGTTAATTCTGCTTCTTCCTCACATTCTTCCTCTTTTGGACCCAGTCCAGTCTCCCTCTTGCCACAACTTTCATCAAAGATCTTTCTCCTCCTTTATGTCCTCCTCTCATATTGGCAAGAGCAAGCCTCCTCCCTTAACCAGACTGAGCATCACCTCCCGTTCTCTAACTCCTAGTGGTTCAGCTTCACTCTTTCAGCAGTCCACGGAATTTTTCTGATTTAGCTTTTTTCCCTTCCCTAACCAGAACTGATGGCTCATTCCTCCCCATTTTGCTGACGACCCGCAGGTATTATTGAAAGCACAGGAGTTTTCATTTCAAGTGCCTAAACACAGCCTGGCCCAGAGCTGCCCACAGCCACAGCTGCAGAGTCCTTCTGAGGCATGGTGTTGCCGGCACAGAGCATCCTCAGTAGCCCTGCTGGGAATGCAGGTAAGCATTTCAGGAGCAGAGAAATTTAAGCTGCTTAATGAACACAAAAATCTTTGGAGGTTTTAGCTTTAAGGCTCCTTTCAGTCTCTACTGAATATATATAAAAACTATAGCATTTTATAGTCCTATTTCTCAGCCAAATTTGTACATATTTTACCAAAAATATCTTGCTCCAAAGCATACATGTATAACAGCATTCAAGGAAAAGGCCTTCAATTTTTTTCATAGCCTGCGTAAAGATAGCATTTTCCCCTAATTTCCTATGTAGACTCATGTCTACTGTAATAAAACCAAATAATTACTGTAAAAAAACATACTCACAGTATGGAAAAATCTCAGTACCAACTAGTAAGGATTAACACAAGTAGCTGAAAAACAGGATTTTATAATGACAAGTGTTAGGCAATCCTAACAACAGACCATCAACCTTCCTTATAAAAATATACAGTTCACACAATTTAATTTACAAAACAAATTAAAAAGAGAAGATGGAGACAGAAAAGCAGAAGGCAGTGAGTTTACAGAAGTCAAATCAAGGTCTGTTGAAAAGGTGCAAGAAACACTGAGGATGAAGTGGGAAGGCAGGTAGAGATGAAGGGAGCACTCTGCACAGAAAAGAATAACAGCTCTGGTATATTTTATTTGATCAGAATGGCAATCTACAAGAATAAACAACATCACAGGGATTTTTGTCCCTTTTTTTTAACAAAATAAGGAAATCAGCAGGCATGCTTCTGTGTACATGTTTCCCACCACAACTTCTGAACCAGCTGTACAATTTCAATCCAGTCTGACAAAAAGGATAAGGGAATCCAAAATATTAAGTCTTGTTTCTATGAAACAGGGCAGCTGGGTAAAGAAAAAGAGACCCTGTTACTGTCCTGCCTAGTGAAAGGCTGAAACTTCAGTCACCAGAGATAAGAAAATACACTTATCTGCAAAACAAATCCATGAAAAAAACAAGCTCCCTTCATTTCACTGCTCAAGGAACTTTTTTTCCTTTTCTTTTTCTTTTAAATAAATAATGCCATTTGCAGTTACACTCCACACTGGCATACGTCTTTAACATAGACATATATGTCTTTAACATTTTATTTTTCAATCAGCAAACTCAAATGAGTTTCCTTCAGGAAAGGCCATATTCTACTTCACCCTGCCATGGATGGCACTAGTTGAGCCTTCACCACTAATCGTGAGTTTCACATAAAATCTTCTTATTTGGAGGATTTACCTTTACTCTCTGACTGCCTTCCACAGTGTCACAGAGGTAATTATGCCAAAAATTAAAACACGTTGCAAAAGAAGGCAGCTAACAAGTAGGGGCTGCCTGTATTGCCTCTACTACTTCTATGAATTTGAAATGAAACCACTGATGTGTTCTGCAGACCAGCAGAGGACAGAATTCAGTTTGTATAAGTACTATTTCATCCTGAGATCCCTTTATCCCTAGGCTCTCCTTACACCCCACTGTATTTGCACTCCGACGTCTGCGCTGACCTTGCATTAGGGGAGCGTGAAGTCATTCGCTCCAAAGAATCAAGTCCTCTATACTTTGGAATGTAACCTGAGAGACTGTTTCCCATCTCCGTATAATCTCGCCTAATTAACTAATCTACGCAACACACATTGCTTTAGAAGAAGGAAATCAATATTGGGAACATCTTTTCTAAAAGACCCTTGACTTGTTCATTAACACAAGTTTATTTGATCCTGCTACTACTAGCCTTCAGAGAACATGGGACATAGCCAGTTTTCCTCATGTTTCTGAGAGGCGGTGGTGATGGAATATAGGATGCTAGTATACTACATTGCAATATGGTGATTTACTTGAATAATTTACATTTGGGGAATTTCAATTAAAGAGGAAAGATATTCTGGAAATTTAATTCTTAGTTGTGCTTCTTAATGCCTGCACACTAGACAGAGAGCTTTCAGTAAGTATGAGGAAATTAAAAAGGAAAAAAAAAAATCTATCTTCTGCTGTTTACAGCAAAAGTAGGTTAAGTTGAGCACCTAAGTGTAACAATCTACAGTCTTGAAGTTCTAGTATTACAATATACAGATTCTGGAATTAGGGAAGGTTGGTTTTGTTTGGGTATGAACTTACAACTACAGCAAGAAGTCTACAAAGTGTAACTGTGGTCTTCAACACAAACATGAAATCAGCTTGTATGTGTCTGCACATGAGGGAAAGTAAAAGGGTGATTAACATACTATATGAAAAAATGAATGGGTTTTATTAGTCCTGGTAACAAGATTTTGTAAGTCTAACCTCCACTGTGATCAAGCCAAGTGTGTAAGTTAATCAAGACCTTCACTAAAGTATTTCTGTTAACACTTTCATCTTCCCAGTGGGAATTATTTATAAAACCGTTTTCCACTGCTAGCATGACAAGGTGATCATTAACACAGCACAGACCATGCAAAGGAACAAAATTAAAAACATGCGAAAGTGGCATTACACTGGTACTGTAAGCAACTGCCATAAATAATTCTGCTCCTCAAAGTGATTTCAACAGTCTTGCTCTAAATCTAACAAACCAAAAGCTCTTTATAAAAAGTCTAACTCTTGAAATTTAAATTTCTAGGCTTCCCAAGGATGTTTAACTTGACTTTCTCATGCATGAGAAATCAATTTGTTCAACGAAGCCAGTTCCGAGTTCCCCTTGTAAGAGCTCATTTGGAACTGATTATAGAAAAAAAAAAAAAGACATTGAGTTTTACACATCTCAGGTTTTGAAGTAGGAGCCCATTGTGTCCCACAACTGCTTCCCACCCCCCCATCAACACACCACAAATTAAAGCAACCAAATCAGTGGAAAGGCTATGGCTCAGGGAATCAGTAATACAATAAAAACACCTTTCATTCTAGGGTGCCGCTTTGACTCTGCCACAGGTAGGTACTATCTTGGTCATTAAAAATGCTGAGTGCTGACTTACATGAAAACAAGCTGGTGGTTTAGGTTAGTTTGCAAAGGTATTTATATTCCCTACCTCACTCCCACCCACACATACACAAATGAAATTCTGTGTGCAAAAATCTGCTTGCAGAAATCTATTATTTCCTCATTCTTGGTGAAATACCTCTCAGTGCAAAATGACATTACAAATAAATATAAATATCCTACATGCACACCTTGAAATGGGGCATGGGACAAATATTTTGCATAGGGCTCTGCGCAGGTTTTCAGTATCATTCTTGCAGAGGTGATACCTTATGATGCAAAGGGCAGAACAAGAGGTAATTTGCACCGTTGATAACTGTTCAACCTCTGCTGCTGAAAGACAGACACCTTCATTCTCCACAGCTGTCGATTAGAGTTTTCCATAAGCAAAACATTTACAAAAAATAAATTTATTAATTCCCATAGCATTATACATGCACTTCTTAGCATACATTTTGTATTCTTTCTATGTATAACATAGATATTTAAATTAACATTTAATATATTTAGGTTAAACATGAACAGTTTACAAACTAGATGTCTACAGTACTGAAATACACTTTTAAAGTTTTGCGCATTTAGGGCTATGAGGTAGCAAGGGTATGGAAATAATTAATTGAAAACTTGTAAAATTTAGAAAGCTCTCCAGCCCATCACATCCCATCTCAGCCTTTATAAAGAATGCCGTGTGTGTATGGGTGTGCCTACCCAGGGCTCTCCCAAATCTTTCTGATCAGAACTTATAGAATACGGTTCTCAACTCCACTGTACATGAAGTTGATATTCAGGATACCAAAAAACATCAGAGATGCTGGGCCATATTCATTTGGACTGTTTTCCCTCATTTGACCTTCTCCATCTTAAACAATCTGCGGAGGAGGGGGGCAGTTGCAGGTTATGGGTAACTAAAGCCTTTTTGTGCACAGTCCCAGTTAGAATAGCATCTCATTTGCTCCAGCTTTCACCTGTGCCGGGTAATAATGATTGAAAAATTAACACCAACTTCCATATCCTGATTTTCAACCATGTCTAACCCTTGGTTGGATGCTAGGAGAAAGTGAGCTCCCTATAAAAGGAAATTCTTTTAAATTGTAAGCAACTCCCTTTCATTGTTCCAGTGGTGTTCTTTCCCCTATTCCCTTTTCCCAATTCCTAATTATTAAACAATTCTTCTTGACGTAACAGGATTTCTTTTCCATTGTTATTTTTGCAACACAATCTAGCTTAAAAAATATTTTTTTTAATAACTGTCTGCTGTATCAAATTGCTCAGGTCTGTAGCCATTGGTCTTTCAAAAAGAAATCTCTTGGGACAGCTTTACCCTTTCATAGCAGCAGTGAAACAGAAGAAGCAGTATTAATAAAATTAGAGAACTGCAGCAACTGATCAGCAAAACAATGCAATTTGTGCCCAGACTTCATTTTTACAGATGAAGGACAAGCTACAACATTATTATTGCAAGTTTCATTTCAGCTTTTTCGAACCAATAGAATTGGAGTCCATTAATTCAAATAATACATTTGAACCTTGGTAGAACAAGAGCTGAATACAGTAGCAAAACGTCATACAGATTGTAGGCCAGGTCCTGCAATCTTCGTATATCGTGGAACCTCTATTATGTCTCTAAATAAATCTGTTAAAAATAATTTTCAGAATCTAGATATGATTAAAAAGCTGAACGTTTTTGTTGATTCTTAGCATGCCCACAATTAGCAATGCACAATGCCAGCTACAAAAAACAAACAAGAAATCAAAACAACAAAAAACCACCACAACTCTTCATGACCTAGCTGTAAAAACTAGTCAACATAGGGCCGATAATACAATTTATTTTCACCTGGCATTCCTTGACATTCTTTCACTCTTTTGTGAAGAGAGTACTTTTGTTCCAAAGCACTAGCTCTTCTGCACTTTCAGCTCGATCAGAGAAAGCATGAAATAGCTCTGTTTAGAAGAATGTGATCAGTGCTTCAGTTTTTGTTTACTGCTGGAGAGGCTGATTTTGCATAGTTTACTGGCCTGGCTTGCAAAACTATTTTTTTCAATGAAGATAATTAACACTGCTACTTACTTTTTCTATAATTAATCCAGGAGTAAAAAGCAAACCAATAAAAGAAACACACACAGATAATTTTTTTTTTTAAACACTAAAACACCATAGATATCTCTCAGAAATAAAGTGCAATGTTTTAAAAGCAGAGGAAGATCAATAGTGGTGCTATTTTGCTTGTATCAAAAGGGCACACACTTGTTAAGCTAACAGGGACAACACTTTTACAGCATCTATCAGAAAACCTGGTTTCATAAGCTTAGGAAGTTTCATAAAAAAATGCAGGAGGGTGTGAATTCACTTTGGTTTCAAGTAAATGGTTCTTCATTAATATTTTACTCGGACCCAAAGACTCCAAGTTTAGTAGGTAAGCTGTGGATAGCAAATAGCCTTCCTCTACGCTGGCTTTGTGACTAAAGAGAAAAGAACTGGCATCAGAAAAAAAAAAAAAAAAAGGCAGTCAACATATTCAGTGTTGGGTACCTGAGCCCAAGGGTAATTACCCAAGAGTTTTCTGAACAAAAATATTTAAGCCAATTTTCTATCTTTGTCAGCCAACTTTTCCTCTGTACCTAGGGACAACAGCTAAACGTTATTGAAGAGYCACCATTAAACCAGGAAACAATCATATTACATATGCAATCTGAAAGACCTCAATTACTTCCCGATCAGATCTTCCAAAAGTTTTCATAACAATAGGAGATATTTTTAGGGTATAAAACTGGAATGTCAGATATAAAAGAAATATTATTACAAAGACCCAAAATATACCTATTAGCATAAAAATACGATACGACTAGGCTACAGGTCAAATCTGCTCCTGAAACAGCCCTGAATTTATTCTAGCAGAGAGACCAAGTGAATTCATTTACACTCCTAGCCCTCAATTCTGTCATCCTTGCAACTGACCTGTAATTGTTACCTTCTTAGAACTATTACAGCAGATGTAAAAAACCCCAAATTATAGCTTCTAGCCGCAGTAAGTATTTCATAATCTCTACCACGTGTCATTTTGCTTTCTGGAACAAACTTCTTAAAGGTAAGGTCACCATAGTCACCAGGTAGTCACCAACTAGCACAGGTATTTACCAGCTATTTAGTTCGCCAGGATTTAAATGGTCATCATTACACATTTGTCTCCCTGCATAAATCCTACTCTGTGCGTGTGCATAAGGAAGTATTCACCATTAAAAGCACGGAAGGGGAAAAAAAATGCAGCCAGAGGTATGGTCCCTTAAGCAGAAGGCTGAACATTCAACATTTTAAGGAGAATGTGGTCCTTCTTCTCCATGAACCCTATTCTACTTATGATCCTACAATTACAGATAGCGTAAGTACATTATCGGTGATGTTACCTTCCACGGTTTACAGTACTTTTCAGTAACATCTAGTGCACTTCACCGTGCAGAGTGTTCTAGTAATTCTCGGCAGCACACCCGCTGCCACCCTCACTAGGACCCGCTTCAGAGGATTCCCAGAATACGCAGGCAGCTGTTTGACCTTTCCTCCTGTCCTCAACATGCCTTATCTAATATAACCGAAGAGATGTCACCACCTTACAGTGTCTCTGAATGCAGTCCTACACCATGTTTGAATATAACACCGCAAACTGCTGCCACTACTTTACACCTCTCCACTGAGGCTGCAACAAGTATTGCTTTTAACATAGGCTATTACATAGACTCCATGCACAATCTTTTAAAAATAAATTTCATTTATAGAAAATCATCTCATTCTGCAACAGGAGCAGCTCTGCTTTGCTGTGAGTTTCCTCTGCTTTTGATTGTACCGTGTCTTTATCATACTTTCTTCTCCTTCTGCTTAGATGGGTCTTGTCTATGTGCCTTTTCTGCTTTCCACTGCTTAAAGACCATTTGGATAAATGCTATCTCCCATTTAAATCCTAACATTCAGCTCAAAACACTCTTTTATAGCAGGTTTAGAAATCCAGTTCTTTTTAGTGAGCTGCGCATCTAGTTACCAGAATGCAGTTATCAAGAAGCAGAAGAAATCCTGGAGCTGATCCCAGAAAAAAAATTTCGTTAACCTTCCTTCCACTTGTCCCCAGTACAGGGAACATAAACATATTTTGGCTAACATGATTAGCAGTTTTCCATTAGTAACCCAGACGATGCTGTGAGAATTTCTGGACCATTCCCAAGCAACCCGTGGCATATCACAAGATCTGATGGGGAGATTTTTCTGACTAACAGATTCCAAAATTATAAGAGACTCTCAAAGTGGCTTAAATATCATGGATTGCAATAAGTACTTTTTAAACGCTATTTCCAGTTTGCTGGTTTTTCCTACGCAGGGCAGTAGGAAGGACCTGAAATTGATCCAATTGTGGGAAGCTCTTAACTTTCCACACCATAGCAGCTGATGTCATGTATCTAGAATGAAGATGTTCAACCTGCTGTACGCAGCTGTAACCATCGACAGCACTAACCACCTCCATTTTCAGGCTGGCTAGTGGAAAAGCTCCAGACAGCAGTTTCAGCACAGCTCTTTCTGCAGACAAGTTCTCACTTGGTGCTTTTTGTAACCCCTCCATCAAATCTCAAAATAGAAAAGAAATTCGAATCTCGGAATAGAGAAGAAAATGCACAAGTCTGACTTAAATCAGGAAAAGGAAATCTATCACCTATGATCCTGCCACAGACTCCAGTTAATGCATTCTCAAACCAGTTTGCATGCATGCAGTTCCCTAGTTTATGTTCAGGTAATTACCACTTGAATTTCTCAAAGCCAGGCAGCTGCCAGAACTGGTTTTAAGAGCCACAACTAAAGGAGTTGTTTGGGGCCTCAGAGGTCTATTAGTCTAACCTGAACATCAGGGCAAGTCATCCAGTGCATGAGAAAAGTTGAGGCCTACACATTAATCTTTGTCCAGGATCAGAGTAACCTGACACTTGTTTTATTCACCACAGTCCTCCATTTGCCTCACTAGAAGGCTACGCCAACGCAGAAATAGAGCAAAAAATGGTGTATCTGTCCCCAGGTTTGGCAAGGGGATGAACACATTAGTCATACGAAAAGGAGAGTTCTGAACATCTTGTTAGCATCCCTCCTTTATCTGCTTCATCAAGAGAGACAGACACAGCGACTTACAACTTGCATACTGCACACAGCAGTGGTGCACAGCTTCTAACCCCCAGTTACTCTCCCGCTCCAATCCCACAGCACAGACTTAGCCCTTTTTAAGTAAACAGTTAGGTCCGGGGAGAGGAGGGTTAACTCAACATGCTGATGAACTGATGCTTTAAGAAATCTATTTAACACATTTACCCAATGGTAAACATGTGGAAGAAAAGCTCCTTTTGCTATGGCCAAAGTTTGCACGTAGTTCAAGGAATAGTTTGAAAACACAGTTTCAAATGCCAACAAGCACTTGAGGCAACAACTAAAATAAAATATCTTTCTTTACTGTTTCCTGTGCAATATGGGGGATGCTTTTACCATGCAGCTGAACACTACCAATGACAATGGTATTTTTAGCATTTTAGGTTTGCCCAGCAATTACTCTTAGCTGTTTCATTAGCAACTGGAGCGGATTAAATCTGAGTCACTTGTTCTGAAATACTTCATGGATCAGTCGTAAAGGACATTTGGGGTACAAGTTTTGGGATCATGCCAGTCACCCATGATTTGCTGTCACCTGTGGTGTTGATGATGAATGCCAGACCATCGTGCTGCATTAACATCACACAGACTGTGTTATCGCTTATCTCTCACTCAAGTGATTTACTAGATCTTCTTAGGGCACATACGTATGAAAACTTCTGCACAGCTTTAGGTTCACCGAGGAAGATTTTTAGAGGATAGGAACAAGAAACATAAATCTGAGCAGGATTTCTTCGCTCCTTGTCTCTTTCAAGTGTTAATATAGTTAGTCTGACCTTCTCTTAACTTCTCCTTTCCTACCTCTGCTAAGGCTTATTTACACCACCACCACCCCAAAAAAATCCCATGCCTTCTTGCACGCACCTTCATGATGTGAGACACCTACTCTAGATTAATGAAGAAGTTTATTTTGAATTTACCTTCTATGTTCATGATGTGTGAAAAAAAAGAGAGGCACAAGAAACAAGCAGCTTCGCTTTTCTTCATGCCAAGGAGCTTGGTTCACAAAGAAAAAGGTTCTACTCAGTAAAATGCTAAAGCCTAGAAAGGAATTCAAAGTCACCTTGAAAATGTTTTAGTCCTTTCATCTAATTAAGTGATATTTTTTCTTCCCTGCCCATTTTTAACTTCTCCCTTTACTCACATTTATACTCTCTAGTCAATAAGCAAAATAAAAGTTGCTGAAAGGCTCCTACATGCATTTAGTCTGATACAGTAAGATAGGGCTGAAATACTATGGGCCACTAAAGCACAGGTCAATACCCAGCAACAAAGACTTCCACAAGAATCTCAACCCAATCTGCTCTGTAGAACAGTGCCACCCCCTTCCCAAGAGGATGCCCTTCAGAAGGGGGAGTCAGCTTCTTTAAACCAGCCAGCTAATAATGGTTTTTTTGCTGGTGAATCAAAAAATAGGACATTTGTCATTTTCACTGATTATTTTTTCTTAAGATAAAAAGTAGAATCTGGCAGGAAGGGAACAACCATCAAGAGAAGAAAAGAGAGCTTTGCATTGCTTTTTGTTCAGAAACTCCTGGCACAGGAGTATCATCTATTGCTTATTTCTTAAGCATGTGAAATGGGAACAGAAGGAACAGGATTAATATATCTCAATTTTTGGCCAGTGGATTAAATCAGCAATATGTTCAAAACGGACTACATCATTTATAGCCCCAATCCTATTCTCAGAATTACTCAAGAACTAAGGGAAATAACAACAACAACATTGGACTGATTTTCAAAGATGCTTACAATGCATCCAGTGATGGTGGTGCTCAGACTGGGCCATTTATCTAGCTTGGGCCGCAGTCACACAACTTCCAGTCCATGAGCTTACCTGCTCATCTCTATACCATGTTGCTATTTCACAATAAATGTAGCAGAAGGTTCCCAAAGGCCTAAATTATACTTGAGAAGAATATTTAGGCTGCTAAATCATTCAGGCACTTTCAAAAGATTTACTCAAGTCTGTGAATCTAATTGCTCTAAGCTTGATTCAGCTCAATTTTAAAAATCAGCTAAATTGGTGCTAATGCTGACAACACTAAAAATGCTCTTAAACCAATTTAAGGTTAATTTGGTAATTTACCAACAAAAAGGTTAAGCTGACTAAAGGTATTTTTTTATATAGAATTTTACAGAATTGCACTGGCTTAGCTATAATAGTAAAAAATAGTTTATTCAAACTTCTCTAATACTGACAAGCTCATAACTTTACTTAAGGTAACGCTTCTCTAGATTAAAAAAAGCCATAGAGGAAAGTGACACCAGCAAATACAGTTTTTGTTCTAGCACTGAGTTACTTGAATTTTTCAGGATATTCAGTAAAGCAATCATCAGTAGAGAAGGAAAACTCCTATTTCCCTGACTTAAATAATCATCTTTCTTGTAAGGAGTAACCCTCTTGGATAAGAAATGCTGCTGTGAATAGGTCTAGACTTTACACAGCCATGGGTCACTAATTTAATTAGATTTCAAAGCAGCTATTCTACATTTACACTGAATACAATACTTCCTGTACCCTCCCTCATACTAAAAGGAATAAAACAATCCCCCAGAAGTTTACACCTCAATGCATGAGGAAACAACAACAAAGTGCACATACAATACCCTGAGTTACAGATAGGGTTTATATTGTTCAAGTTATTAGGAAACCCTTAACTAACTGCTAAGTTGGTATTTTTAGCAAGGAAAACAAAAAGGTTTTCTCCTTTCTAGTGAGATAGGATTCTGTTTGACCTGCTCCGCTCAGAAAACGACTGCCGTCAGCCAACCTCAGTAACTTCCCCTCCTAATTACAAGCGTTTACACATATTACAAAATTAAATCAAGCTTCTCTGTATGAATAAAAAAAAAAAWAAAAAAATGAACTTTACTGGTAACAGTGGAAGTCCCTGCCTTCTATAAAAAACAGTAGGTTTTGTAGGGGTTTTCTTGGGGGGGGTGAAGGGTAGGCTACAGTGAGGATAGGAGCCCTGCTGTGTATCAGCATTTGGTCTTCTGAGCTTTACTCCTTTCAAACAAGAATGGGGGCTGCAGTTTTCACAGGGTTCTTGTATCACATTTGTTACCCTACATTTCAGACTCTGCAAGGTTACTGCGCTCATAATTTGAGTGACCCAAAGCTGCATGGATTAGTTACTTGAGGAAATTGGGGGGGTTTGCCCTCACTAAAAGCCATGAGGGAATAACAAAAAACCAAGTTCATATTCTCTTCCAGGAGCTCACATAACATTTCAAAGAATTACACAAGATAGGAGCTGTTACTGGAAGTGAAACCACATTAATAGATGGGATCATTTGCCTCCAGTTTCACCATCTATGAATGACCTGAAAATACCTATTATTTGACACTATCATACTGCTACACATTTGTACTGTTATTCAGCAATATGTATGTAAAGGAAAAATGTCCTATAACAAGTATATGAACAATCTATGCAAATAACTTCATTGTTATTAACAACAGTCCAATTTCACACATCTTGCTCTGCTGAAGCAGAATACAAATTCAGTCTTGGTCCAGCTGTTACACACAAGTATACACCCTCTCATACTCCATTCTTTCACAGAAAACCAGATGCCACCTTGTATCATGCATGAAGGGCAGGGGCAGTTGTCAGGCTATCATCAGGGATTCCTCTGGATCTCACATATAAATGAAACACTTAAGGTGTTGATTCCCTAAGCCAACAATACAGTTCTTCTGTAGGCAGCTACAGCCTACTACCTTACACCCTGTGTACACAGCGAGAGAGAGATTTTGTGAAGAGTGGATATAATGATGCTAGTGCCAAAATTTCTTGGAAGTCCAGTGCTTGGATTTTGTGAGCAGCATTCCCACTCTGTGTACAGCAAACTAACAGCAGTAAAAGGTGAAACACACAATAAGCTATTTCTACAGTGCAGTATTTCTGGAAATAAAATGGCTGCTAGGACATAAACATTTTTGATGCACAAATGAAGCTGAAATTATACTAGTCTCTTTACTCTCTCATGTTAGCTAGTGGTAATGGCAATGAAATAAAACTGAAACAATTACAGAACATATGAAAATGGGTTTCTAAACATCCATTCCTCTTTCTGATCTCTTGAGTCATCTTTCTTTCTAATGTCATGATAAAACTGCTGGGCCACAATACTTATTTGTCATCGTATAATGGAAATGAAAAGTCAGTCAATGTAAGATATCCAGCAATTTGTTATCAAATAAAAGGTTTAAAGAGAGCTGTTTTATGGCTTCTAATGAATTCCAGTGTATCAGCTTAGATATTTTAAAATCAGTGCTGTGATGAAAGAGCAGACTTTCATGGTATGAAAACTGAGAAAAAATAAGTAGATATTTGAATGCAATTTAAAAATTGCCAGGACAGAGAGCACTGGTGATCCATGAAATGTCTAAACCCCAGACCCAACATACTGCATACTCTCATGGGCACACAAAAAGAAAGTGGGTAAATGGAAGTAACAAACAACATTCAAAGGTAAGCTTATTTTAATCTGGTTGTAAACAAAAGCCACAGGGACAAAACTCCTTGCCCTGCTCCCCCAAAAGCTAGAAAGCAAAGCACAAAAAGTAAAAGGAGTTTAATGGGAGAAAAAAAGAGATCACAGGAAGGAACAACAATAATGCAAAATGGAGGTGGAAAGAAACTGGATTCTGTCTTTCCAAAAGCAGCGTTCTTTGCTAGTCACAGATGAAAGACACTGATTTGATTGAAAGCAGTTTAAGTGAAAGAACAGGAAGGCACAAGTATAACTAAGGGGTTAACATAAGTTTGGGGAGGGGGTCCCTATCCTAATTAGGAACATAGCAAATAAAAAACAATTATGATGTTATTTCCTCAATCATGGCCACTTCTGCTTTACAAAGTGGTAGGTTATAACAGCAAGCGCTGATGTGACCTCAGTATTAATTAGTAGGACAGAGCCCTCATCCAGTTACAGGGCAATATCCCTTGGCACAGGGATACAACAAGGGAGAAGAGAGAAGATACAAGGAGCCAGAGAGAAAATCCAGCATTGTATTATTTCCAGAGAAAGTACCATCTTGAGACATTTGAGGATGCCCCCCAAAGGCCCATGTTGGGGACCTGAGGCACACACATGCAGAGCCTCTTGATACTCAAGAGAGCTGTGGCTGGGACTAGGTAAATTGCCAGAGCTGGGATGAGAGTGCTGGAATCAGATCTGTGGGATTTAGCAGGAAGATGAAAACCATCCATAACACATCCCTCCTTTTACCTTCTCCTACCCCATAGTACTGTTCCTGAACAGTGCCAGCTCAAAAACACATCTGCCACATGAGCACATTCCTGGCTACTTCTATCTACAGTAGTGGCAAACATATATTTTTACTGCCTTTTCTTTCTTTCTTTCTTTCTTTCTTTTTTTTTTTTTTTTTTTTTTTTTTTTTTTTTTTTTTTTTTTTTTTTTTTTTTAACCCACAGAGCTGCTTTATCTCCAGTCTAGCAGAAGTTCACATGGAGATGGCCGACTCATTCAAACTGACCGCAGACAAGTTGGTACAGGCATTACTGAGTAGCATAGACCGGTAGGGACCACCAGAGAGAGATGAGCTTCATAGCAAATTCTAATTTATTCACAACACATGGAAGAATGCGTCAGCAAAGACTCTCAAAGTGACGCACATTAATTAGTTAAGCCTACTCAAGTTTTGTGGCTATTTTAAAATTAATAGGGTTGAGTAAACTAGGGCATGCAGACAAAAAGGCCCACATCCTCGAAAGCACATTGTGGGTATGCTGAGAATTGTCTTTGTTGATCTGGATCTAAATGGATTTCAAGGTCTAATGATGAATCAATGAGTTGAATACTGTTTCCCACATTCCTATCTCTCTGTGATCAGGCTATTATAATGACCTGGGATTCAAAGAGTGTCTTCCACTGCATTATATTAGACCAAAGCTGGTATTAAAGAACTTTCAAAATGTGAAATTATGTGATAGTTGACTCATCACAACAAGAACCATAAAGCTGAATACTGCTGTTGTCTTTTTTACATACCCATGTAACCATATGCAAATTATACCAAGAACAGTAAAAGCAAAATAATAAAGCATGGTGGGTGTCAAACATCGTAACTTGCTGTTATCTTCCATGGTATGTGTTTATAAGAGATGCATGGATCACTTTACAGTTAGCAAGAAGTTTGTGATGAGAAGAGAAATACTTTTGTCTCCCAAGTATCCAGTAATACTTAAAAGTAAAGAAAAAGATAACATACCTGTTCCTTTACTGCTCTTTTTTTCAGACTGTGCCACTTGTATAACCTCAGCAGCAGCATCCCTTACTACCAAATCTTCATTCTGCAGCAGTAGAACCACACATTTCCACATAGCAAGGGTATCAGACAGTCCTATATTTATTTATGGAGAAAAATTAGAATTCTATTTCTTACATGCATTCAAAGAAGTTACAGAGCTCTGTTTCCACACCTAAACACAACAAATGCAGTGAAACACTGAAACATGGGCAGGAGAAATGCATTGGCAAGCCACTGGGAAGACAACTGGCAATATGATCAAAATGTTTTCAGCATGTGTGAACTTTATCTAGGTGGTTGACTCAGCTTGGTTTAAACAGTGGGCAACAGATACGAGAATGGACCTCTCTTAATCTGGGTTCAACTTTAAGTCATGGGTACTCTGAATTTTCTACAATTTCTAGGAATGCAGAATTCCWGTTTGGCAACAGCAAAAGTTTTGCCGCTGGAGATTGACCAACATGCTGTGACTGTGGATTTGCTGTTGCAATCTGCCTGGAGCAGGGGCTGCCAAACCAAGCTTTGTTCAGATATGGCCAGTAGTGCTGGCCACAAATGCCATTCCCTGCAGGGAATGGCAAATGATCCCACCTGCRAGGGATCTAACGGTCACCTACTTCTCCCTTACCCACCTCACCCCAACACTCACCAACATGCCCTGCCACCCTTATACCCACTATCTGTTGGAAGCAAGCCAGGTTTAATCCATGGGATGATTACCTGCACACAGTTAAGACTAATCAGAGATAACTACCAAGAGGGAGGTGTTCATCTGGTAAACCCCAAACAGGCAGACTCCACATACCACCCCAGTGGCAATTCACATCTCACAAGCCATACTCCATTTGCAAACCCTTGTGCCACTTAGTGGTGTCACACTAAGGATGACTAGCTGAAGTCACAAGGCTGTACTCATAGGTTTGCTGGGGTACTTTTCAGCTGACTTTTCAGCTCTCGTTGAACATCTTTGTTAAAGGAATCCACTAGAAGGTCTCTTTTAGAGGCAGCCAGCTGTTAGATATTACTTTCTGGTGATCACAAAGAACAATGGAGCTGGTGCTTCATTGCTGCACTGGTTTTCTTCAAGCATGTTATCAACAGGTCTATCAGAGATTTGTATTACAAGGCTAGCCAGACAATTAATTGTGTTTCACTGCTTGGCCAAAATTAATTGCTTGAGGCTTTACTACACAGGCAGAAGAAGTATTCCTGAATTTCATATAACCTCCCTATGTGGGAATAGCATGGAGTATAATTATTTCAGAAAGTAGTTGCTTTTTTCTAGCTTGACACACCCGATCATGTTTTAGTGGCACAGCTAGGGCAGAATAATTATTCCCTTCTAGAGACAACGGCCAGCTTTCCCACCTAGACAAGTTTCTACCGTATCTCCAGGAGAGGTGGAAGTCTGCAAATGGATTTTCCAGAAAGACGTTTTCTGAACCCTCAAGCAACATGATGGAGAGATGATGGGGTCATCCAGAACATACTGATTGGCATTCACCCTCTTCCTCTTAYGAACGTACTTAATGGAAGCTTATGGGAATAACTACAACTCCATTTCATACACCCACAATTTTCTTTAACTTCTACTTTGTACTGTATGTGGTCAAGCAAGCTGATGCAGAATGAGGCATAAAAGTCAAAGCTGTTTATATGTGCATAACCCCTTTAACTTTAAGGGAATGATTCTGGGTTTATATCACTGCAACTAAACACAAGATCATGACCTTGATTTGTTAAACTTCTCATTGCAGTACTTGACAATTTCACAGTTGTGAAGAACCCCAGACTGACAATTCTAGGTAGTATGGAGGGTCAGTACTGCATCTTTCTTCCCCAGGCCCAATTTTCAGAGCAAAGAATAGGTTCAGATAGTTTGCCCACTGAGGCCCTGGGGGCTCTTCTGTTGTGATTTGGTTTGGTTTGTTATTTTGCTTTGTTTTGTCAAAATTTTAAGCAGGATACAAACTGCTGCTATTTTTTGTTTCAGACCTTCACATCTGCCCGATTGGAAAGCACGGAAACCAGCAACTGTTCTGACAAGATCAAAGAGGAAACTCTGTTCTCCATCAGCTACAGACCGGATCCAAATGGCAACAGACGAGAAGCACAGCATTTGGGAGTTTTTCACTCCAATACCACCCATCTTAATTTGATATAAAATGGTAATGTCTGTCCTACTAAGAGCTTTAAGTAGATGGCAGAGGTCAAGATTTCCAGAGTTGATACTACGAACATTTAATAGTACAATGTCTACCTATAACAGATTTAGCTCTGTTAAATATTATCAATACCTCTTAAAAGACACATCTCAAAATAAATAGCTGACTTTTTAAAAACACCACTATCTACAGTTTAAGAAATGCTACCATTCTTCTTGTCTAACAAAAATTCATATCCAGTCCATATAAGTGGATTTAAGCTACTCAAACTAAAAATATTTACATAACTACACTGGAATAAAATATCACAGAAACTAAGTATTTAAAGCCAACTGTCTTGTTCAGGATGCAAAATGATTTCTTTATCATCTATCACTACCTATTTTTGCATATCTCCTGGCCCTTTAGTCACAAAATTCCCTTACTCGCTGTTCACCAAAGACGGGGGGGGGGGGGCGGGSGGGCGGTGAAGGCTGGAAGAAAATAAACCAATGTCTTCTGCACAACAGACCAGAAAATTTCACACAGCGCCTCTCAGTCAGTAATGTATCGTTGAATAGGGCCGTGTAGGTTTTGTTTGTTTGTTTTCTGAAGAGACAGTCTAATGTTAACTTAAAAAAAATTATTATATCTAGGAGGTATAATGTGACCCAATTATTAATCATTCTCATAGTAGAACGTGTCCCTCATTTCTAGATTGAACCCTTTAATTTCAACATTCAGTCAGCACAGCTTTGTTACACTCACAGTGCTAAACCAAAAGCATGTCCACATCACCAATAGAATATTTCAGAAAGATCCAAGTCAGAGAGCAATTGCAAGCCAGTAAATCTGTACAGCAATGTACAGTGGCCTGGAGACATAACAGCGTCTCATGATGCCTTCTGCAGAGTTATTGCAAGAGGCTCTGCACATGTGCTTTTGGTACCAGAATTTAAATAAGTCTGTTTAGTACATTAAATCCAATTAAAATTTTCAAAATACCCTGTTTGATGTAATTACGTGTTTTGACTGTGTGTAAATATATATGTGTACAATACATTTTAAGTCATGTATTAATGGGTTTCATCCCAAAAAGATCCAGAAAATTAATGTTCAAACTACTCACCAAGAATGAGCTTCTCATTGATCAGAATAAATGTTGTTACACTTTTAAGAACTTCAGCAGCTGCTAACAGCATCTCTGTCTGTTGCTCATCTCCACAAAAATGAACTATCAGTTGAACCCATTTTTTCAGGACTTCTTCTGAAATCTGAAACCACAGAACACGTGAGAAGTTTGCTGTACAATCTGATGTTACCGCTCACCATCACATTAAACTATGGACTGSCGAAGGGATACTACTCATCAGTAAATGCAGGTTTTTTTTCCAAGGTAGTGAATCCCAGATGTCCATTCAAAAATTGGCTTACTATGCCACAGATAGTTAAGATGGGAGATTTTCTTTTAGTCAGAGCAGAATTCATAGGCAATTCTCTCGCTCTGTCCCTTCACACCAGACTCACCAATGACCACACAAAGCGTATCTTTGTGTCCTCTTCTAAACATGCAAGCCGAAGACAAATATACTGGACTATAACAAAGAGAAGCAATTCTCAGAAGCATCCTACACGTAGCCACATACACATATCTGGAAAAACAACTAAAAGCATATGAACCATAGCATCAATCTTAGGCTTTGGTAATGATACAATGCTTGGTAAAGGGGTGAATGCAGCTCCATCTGTCTCCTCTGCAGATACTGGGGAGGGAATTCTTTTTTCATAAGACTCCTGAGGTACCTTGGGTTCTGATAGCATGTGCATTCAAAACACTGAAGGAATCTCCATGTTGGCTGATACACAGCAAAGCTTACTGTCCTAAAACCAGAAGAATTAGAAAAAAGAACAGGAAAGAGAAATTTCCTGTTTCAAATAAAATCCAGTTGCCATCTTTTGGAAACTATTTAGTCCTCAGACATATGTTAGGAAAGCCACTGCTCAGTAATAATGGGACAAAGCTTCGACTCTTTCTGACATGTAGTGATGGCTACTAGATTTTTTGTGGAAAGAAATAATGTGCATTTTACCCGTAACTCAAATAGGACTTCCAAGACTTGTCAACTCTGACCTCCATTGGGACAGCTAGGCCGTAACTGGGAAGAGGAAGTCCTAACTTCCGTAAGTGACCAAGAAGGAGCTGGGATCCCCTGCAAATACCACACTCAGGAGGGTGGCAGGTCAGTCAGTCAAGCTGCAGGAACCTCAAGCGCAGGTTAGATAACAGAACATGCTAACTGCAGGAGGTGGCATCCAGGCACAGCCACAAGCAAGTGTGCACTACGGCAATTAGAAGGAAACTCCAGAGACAAAAAAAAAAACAAAAACAAAAACAAAAAACAACCAGACAGATTGGGACCTCATGCACAGGAGAACAGGAAAAGCAGCATCAGCTCCACCTGAGACATCTGAGGTATGTGCAACTAATTTTTTTTTTCTCCTTTCTTTCCTTTTTTACTTATTTTTAATTAAAGGAAGTGAAAAACAGAACAACCAAACAAGGTAAAGAAGAGAACCAATGAAAAGGTGAGCCGAGTTAAAGGGCAGATAAGCGCAGGAGGACTCACTGAGGGATAAATGAAACCTCAGGCATACTCTGCCTCATTCTGCGTGGTACGTGGCCACGTACCTGCACTGCACAAAGGGACAGAGCCAGAGCATGTCCTACAGATTCTGTAGCAGGTTAAAAAAAAAAAAAAATCTCCCAAGATGTTACAGTTACTCAAGTTTTGAGCAGACACATGGACTATATAGAAAGACAGAACTTGACTTTTACCTTATGGAAGAGAAATGATCCCTTCTACAGATGCAAATACTGAATGCAAGCCCAAAGAAAGGATTTAGATGGAAAACTGATGTACTTGGTCTTTTACAAAGCAGAAGGCACTCTCTGTACAGATGTCTTAGATCTCCCATGATTTACATGCTTATTAGAGAAAGTTGTTTTAGCATTACTACAGTTAAGATTGTTACAGCATTTTTCATTAATTCCTCTTTGTAAATTAATACAAAACTTCAGCACAGTAACATGTTCCACATCTATTTGTGAAACCAGGTTTATATGGTTATTTTAATGTTTATAACTTGAAGTCCTTGCATTTTGCCTTTCTCAAACAAAAAGATTTAACATCATAATTGCTGTTCCCAATTCTTGTGTGCAAATCTGTGGCTTCCTTTTTTCTTTTTATAAYGAGACACGATTATTAGCATACCATATGAATCAATTCTGCTGCACATTCTATAAAAAATAACAAATACACAAGGAAAAAAAAATCTTCGTTTTAAAACAYATCATGAGAATTTTGTCTATTTTAAAATATCCATTAAACGTTTTTTTGTATCTTTGAAAACAACAAAAAAATTGCCTAGCATTAAAAGCTGCCTTAGCACTGCTCTACACATACATACGTGACATCACAGACTGACAATTTAAAATCAAAAGAAATCTGAGCCACTAATTTGTGCTGGTATAAATCTAAATTAAATAGTCTATAAACAGGAACAGAGAACACAGAGCCTTGAATTTTACAAGGGTTATTATATTTACTCTAGCGTTTTAGAAACAAATTTTAAGAGGAAAGTCAATGAGAAACTCCACGCAGACAACAAGCTGSTGTGCTCAGACAGCGACTTCAGGCTGAGACTTGGCAAGGTCACACTGCACACAGTGAGGAAGGGAACTGCACCCACCCACTCCTTCAGCTTCTTGCCTTCCCCTGGGGGATCTGCTCTCCTCCTGCCTCCCCAGCAGTTATAAACCACAACAAAGTTGCACTTTAGTAAATGGACTGGATTCAGTACACGTGTTAATCACCATAGGCATTTTTCTTTCCACATTATAGTGACTATTTTGGATGCTCTCAGAAGTTGAAATTAATCCATCAGAAAAATTTACTTACGTATTTAACTTGAAATGACTTTGAGAGGGATATACTGAGATGATATTCACAGCCGTTTCATTTCAGAACGTGGCAGTGTATTCAGAGAGGAAGACGTAACGCCAGAACAGGTGCAATGACACAAGAAAACACAAGCTTGGGGCTTCTATCTAAAAGAAGCCACGTTACTGCTATCACCAAAAACTCCAGAATTACAACACTGTTAAGCAGCTCTGTTTCCCTTACCTGTTGATGGTTCTGCAAAAGATGGATAACCAACTCGGAGGCAAATTTGAGAGCTATGCTTTGAACTTCAGTGCTGAGAAAACAAGGTAAAGAACCTATCAAAAATAGCACCTATTTCCGCCACCATTTCATCTCTAGAAAAAAACCAGCCAGTTCTTAATCACTCCTGATTATCACCAATGGGTATTTTGCAAGCTGAGCACTCAGAATTTTTACATTACAGATCTTGATTTAGTTAAGTTTTTAGTTGATATGCAAATGAAATACGCTCTTACTTTCACCTCTCTCGTGTTTATTTTCTATCTGCATACTTCCCATAGAAAAACACATTTGAAAATGGAAGCCAAGTCAAACAAACCAGACATCATTTTAAATGATAAACAAAAGCATTTCTTCAAGCTGGTGTTAAGCTCCAGGAATATCTCTTCTATAGCTGCTAGAAATGTTACTAGTGCAGAACATGCCAACTGCCAGCTCCCAAGCCTCCATACTGCCCAGCAGGGTCTAAGGATGCGGCACTTGGCACCATGGCTCCTGAAGGGCTGGTCTCACTGCGGGGAATGGCAACACCTGAGCAGTAAGGTCTGCTACTTCAGCTATTTCCCTCTAACAGCACCAGTCAGTGTTATTTTACCACAAGTATCTTATTTCATTCCAGAAATAAACACTCCACATCATCATTTAAACTTGAAAAATTTAGTGCAAATCAGCAGCAAACATGCACAGCTATAAAATGCTGCTCTACACTCTATACAATCAATATTCTACATTGGTAACACTGGGGTGCAATGTTTATATGGCTTAAAAAAAGAGACTATTAGAAACAGGATGGTCTTGCCCTTGGAGCCTGGACACTTTAACCCCGTTTGTCCATTCTGTTACGAATGGATGGACACAGCTTCTAATTCTAACTACAAACTGTCTCCAAATTTTCAGCGCTTTCTGCTGACTCTACAGTCTGATTAAGGAGTGCTAACCCCAAGGATTAGGGTTAACCATTTCTGCCAATCCAACAAGTGAAATCAGATCTGTCACTCTTTCTACAGACCATCCGCAGATAAACCAGGATAGGACGGATGGCAGATTCACAGTGAATGAGTGTATGTTTGGATCACCAGTTCTACGCGTTATGGTGTTTCCCGATTACCATTCAGGAAGAGCTATGCTCACTGGCTATCATCTGACAGCCAGAGCAACTTCTTATTTCAGGAACTGGATTACTGGACATTCACAGGGTGCTTGCCAGTATGACTTGTGGGCCTTTTTAATAATTGAGATCCATGTCTAACTTCTCTGAAAAATTCTCATCAAGAGCTCTCTTTATTCAAATAAGCCACACTCACTTTTCTGAAACATGGATTTTTAAATCAACAGATAGTCCAAAACCAGTAAATTAATGCTTCAACATTTGAAGTTTTTAAAATGTAAGTATTTTAACATGCATGACAGACCATACCTGTTGGAGATATCTACAATGTTTAAACTCCAGGTTAAGAGCTCATTTGGATTCATTTTTATCGAGCATTCAGTCTTTCGAAGCACACTTCTGAGATCCATATTATAAAGAATTTCCAGCACCTGCACACACAATTCACAAAGAATTTACAAACAGTCTCAACATGAATGTGTACATTTGAGATGAATAAAACACTGACTTAAACCCCACTCCAAGAACACAAAAGGTCCTCTCCTGACAGTGCTAAGAAAGGAAAGAGGAAGTTCTTGCTTTTACGCAAGAACATCTGTTACAGAATTATAGCACAGCTCCTATTCAATGTAAAAAAAAAAAAACAAAACCCACTCACGTACTATTTAAAAAACATTGTGCACGTTTGAAATCTATTTTTAAAAATTAAGAATATCATTTACTGAAAACATATCAAATGTCAATAAAATAGTACCCTCCTACCTTGCAAAAACACTGGAGATTCTTTTCCTTCAGAGCCATTGTGAGAAGAGTGCCTTCCAAATCAATGAGTAAACACAATACACCTCCTCCTCCTTCTGCAATCTGCTTGGAATTTATTTGTTTCAACCACAGCAGTATTGCTTCCAATGCAAGCAGACGTACTTCATGAAACTCACAGTGAAGGAGATGAACTATTGACAATGATGGCTTGGCTATTTTCTTTGCAACAGGTGAACTGCTGCTCTGGATGTCAGGGCCTGCAGTCACTGACAGCACTGATATTACAAGTTTGGTGATGCTCTGAAGATACTGTATCAGTCCTGGTATTGCAGATGAGTAGGGAATACCGGACACCAATTCAGAATCTGAAATAACTCTGTTCATCTCTTCCCAAAATCCAAACAATTGCATTCCTGAAATGAGAGTAAAACTAATAAAACTAATAAAAATAGATGATGTTACCATCTGCTCCAGACCATGAAGTGATTCTGAAGTTGAAAAACATCAGGTATGCAAAAGGTATCACAAGGTAAATTCAGGCATGAAATAAAAACATAGTTCTCCTTCATTTTAAACTGATTCTGAATTATAAAACAGCTTTCTTAGATATCATGTGTATTCATATTTAAATAGAAAGAAATAAGGACACAAACTTTTCTGAAAACTATAAATTGTTCAACACATGGGATGAAAGATTCAAACAACTTAAAAAATGCTACAGTACTTTGCAGATTGCCTGTCATCTTTGCCAATTATAGCTGTTTGATAAGTATTTCCTTATATCAAGATACTAATACAGTCTTGCAAATTGTACATGCTTTGCACTACCATTGTAGAAAGTGATTAACACAAATGAACTGTATTAAATATATTTGGAAAAAAATGTAGATAGTTTGGAAACCTCAAAAAGCACCAAATACAAATATGCAATCATATTATACTTGATAGAATAGCTCTAAAATCAGAAATCAGATTGGAGAAAGTGCTGTCTGTCAGCCTATCCAGCTGCAGCTGAAATCAGGAGAAACGATGACAGAGCCATTCTGATAATACTGAAAATCCCGCGCTTTGCATAGCTTTAGTCAGAAAAGGTTTCTATTAAGAAGATGTGCATTCTACATAAATAGATCTGTCCTGTGTGTATCAATCTAAAGAATTTACTGATTAAAAAAATCGAATATGCTTTTCCTATGCCTGTGACCGTTGAACAGTTAACACAGCTAAGAAAAAAGGAGCTGCACTGACATCTCGTGTCAGCACAGGAACTGTGACATTTCAGTCATTTACAGTGGCGCAACCTGCCCACATGGCACAAAGCAGCCAGAGAACCTTCTGTAGTGCGTGGTCACCTCCCGGAGTGAACTAAAAGGTCCCTGTTACCTGTGATGCCAGAGGGTTTCAGGCTCTAGCAAAGTTGGCAACGTTGACACAAAATGAAAGAAAAACAACAACAAAAAAATCAATAGTGCTCTCGCACGCGTAAGACTGAAATCCTCACATGCTGCCTTCTCCATCAGCAGCAGCAATAAACAATTTTATAATATCAAAACCAAGATTATTCCCCAGTTCAGATGTTTGTATAGCTTGTACTGCAAGGATATTAATATGCTATATCCCACAGAATTCAAATACAAGCATGAAATAAGGGAAAATCATGAAGAAGTACAGAAAAGAACAGCACTGCCACTGGTGTTGAGGGATGTTAGAAGTTTGGAGTTTCTAAAATATCGAAATGCATTAAAGGTAAATACAAAGATTAAAGCAAACTTACTTAGATTTCTTCGGTATCTACAACAAGGCAAGTCATTGCCATATAACTTCGCTATTTATAATTAAGCACTGAGTACTACCAAAAAGCCTGTCCAAGTATTACCATTGAACTACTGAATCTGACATGAAGCTGCAACACAAGTATGGATTCGTTTTATTGCCCATGAAGACACTTCTCTAATCCTTCTATTTACAGTTGAATATCCTGCCCTTTCCTATTTAAATTCTTCCAAAGCCATCTTAATTTGTTTGACATTTACAGAGAAACTTGACATGGTTGTACACTGTCTAGCATATAAGGCAGAAGCATTTTCTGAGTAATTCTGGACAAGCTCCCAAGAAATTTGGTATTTGAAAAGGTTTTCAGACATATTACCTAACCATTAGTTCTGTCATTCATGTTTTCACTACAGTTTCTTTTCTGAACTGGCTTGATGTAGTCAAAGAAACTGCAATATCACTGTGAACCTGTGTCACAGCATAATCCTCTGGATGACAGTGGCTTCCATCTCATAACATGCAAACTTGTATATTTTATTTCCTATGTTTTCTAAAACCCCTCCAAACACACTAGCATTACATACTGGCACCATAGCATAAACTAGCATTAATGCCTATGTCACACGACAAGTGTGTCAGAATTCCTTAATTTCTGAACCGTTTGGTTGCCTTGGAGAAGGATTAGGCCTTCGTCCCAGTTATTACACAGCCTGACTCCACGGACACCAGTTTAACAACAGAAATAATCCCAGGCAGTTGAAAGAAAAAGGTTCAAGTTCAAGCGCCTTGGTTTGAGAAGAGAAACAGCTTCAGTTTTGGAGCCCTGCACCCTCTCAGCTTCCTACCTGCTTCCCTCCTCAGCTGCACTTCAGCAATACACAAGTCTGCTAGCTCAGTTGTTCAAACCAAGTATATATTTCTAAGTATATTGCAAGAGAAGTGCTTTTATTTCCTATACATTGAGGTATAGCTATCATACGTGCAAGCAGTAACATGAAAACCAACAGGATGGAAGGGTCAAAGCTCTACGGCAAGGCAAGGGAGAGCAATATTAGGTGGACAAAAAGAGATAAACATTAGGGGAAGAGAGGGAGGGTGTCTTTCATTCTGTTGGTGTCAACACTGCTAACTTTGCTAGAGCCTGCAATCTAATGTCAGAGAGAGTGGTGACCCTTCGGTTGAATCCAGGAGCTGGCCATGCACCAAGCTTCAGATCTGGTTCAGTAAACCTTCATTTGAATTTTGCAAGGCCAGCATAACTTCACTCTGTGTTTTCATCTTTGAAGGGGAAAAATCATTTTCATATAAAAAACACAGCAGAGCTACTCACTCCTAGAACTACTAGTTTGCAGAGACTGCGATACAAGAGTCTTCTGCCACAGATCCTCTTTTTCTGTACATATCGGATACTGTTTCTGGTTTGGAAGCCTTCTGGATGACTTCTGTTTTTCCCATGTAATTGTGAAAGACTGGACACTGTGGCTCATCTATTTTACAGAAAGTCTCTTTAAACTGGATGTCTCAACAGCAAGGCTGTCAGCAAAATAAGACTGTCTGCATATTTGCTTAGCCTCAGCACACCATAGAGCAAATCCTTCTGCATTCATCTTGTGCTCCACATGCTCTCCAACTCTTTTTTCACACAAATACTTACAGAAGGAAGGAAAGCCCCTGTCTTATTACAATGCAGTGGAAATATTCCTGCTTTCAACTTCATCACTAAAAAAATCTTTCCTGGCTTTCATGTAAACATTTTCTCTTCTGCTTAACTTTAAGTAAACTCTTTTCTTTGGCTTACATCAAAATATCTGACCAAACCAAAAAACCACACTGGTTCCCAAAGTAAATGTCTGTCTCTGTTGTTAAGATACAGTAAAGGCATACTTTTATTTATGAACAAAAATCATTGTACAGTTTGAACTACCAGCTGCTGTGAAAAGGAAGAACAAATTTTGGCTGACCAAACAAGGGTCCTGGCAAACAGCAGACTTGTCCAGGTTGCTGACAGATGCTAAAGAGCCCCCAAGAATTAAGTGGACTATATTTTTTTTCCCCCCCCCTTAAGGATTTCTTCATTTGTGGGACAGGAGGAACTTTGGCTCTCTTCTAGGAAGGGACACATCTTACACAACAGCTTGGTTCTCCTCACCACAGTGCATGAACATCCCACAGTCTTCCTCAATCCGTTTATGTCCGCTACATTGAGATATGCATACAACATCAATGTCACATCATCTAGGTTTGAGGCGTTGTTTTTTTAATCCTATTTGTGATCAGCTGATGTTCACAGTCAGTTATATGATGTTAAATGACCTTTCATCATCTGAAAATAAGGAGGAAAGGAAGAGGAGCAGAATGGAATTAGCAGACCTGATGAATCTCTAGCTACAAACCTCCTCAAAGTTTAGCCAGCTCCAAAACCTGTGCCCTGCCTGACTTTCTTCTGCTCTTCCCCGCAGTGGCATGCAGGCACTATTCTATAGTCTGTTCCCAGAATAAGTAGATATATACAGTAAGGACAGAAAAACTTCCCTGCTCAGGGATTAACAAGCTGTCAGCTGATGGACAGTTCAGCTGATCTTTCTTCTCAGAGATTCTACAGTATGTTCAAAAGTGACAGAAGTCCTCTGAATTCCTTCCATATTTAAAATCTAAACTTGTTTCATCACCTTGCCAGCTGACATACAGGACTGATTATGTATTTCTGTTGGATTTAGGTAATTTTACAGTGGCTGTCTAGGCTATGGCCAATTGGACAACTCCGTATCATCAAGTGTATATTGTGTGAGGGGCTTTTTTTCTGTATCTGTGATTATGATACATCTAAGTATTTGCACACTTCTAGATAAATATTGAGATCAAATCCTGTATGCAGCCCCTTGAGCATCCATGCCATCTTCCATCTTCCTAGTAGAGGCTCCAGAAAAGAAGAACAAAGAAGGGAAAAAGGGGAGAAATTATTACTGACATCAGAAAACTTAATGACACTCTGCAAAGTCCGACAAAAATTGCAAGAGCAGCAACGAAATGCTGCTGTGTCTGCAGTACAATGTTATGGGAAGGGGGTCCGAGCATCGAAAATCTGGATATTCATCATCATTCACCAAGACCTGCAAGAAGCTGCAATTATTTTTGGACTGAGAAGAGGTTAAAATCCTTTGCACTCACAAACTACCATCTAGCCAAAGGTATTTGAAGAGATCATATGAATAGAGAGAAGGCTGAAAGGGGTAATCAGTGCCAAGAAGAGATTTTCCTAGACAAATATTAAGGAAAAGTATTTTCTTTCATATTTTCCCTTTTTATTAAAAGTGGATTAGGCGAAGTCACTGGTAAATGGAAAAAAAACCCAAAGAGAACAGAAAAGCATATCTTATTACAATGTGGAACTAAGATAACTGTTGATGATCAGGAAAAGGGCGTATTTTATGCAGGATGTTTTCTTTTAAAGACATCTGCAACATCTTTGACATCAGAGACTAAGTATCAGTACTCACAGTACAATTCAAAACTACAAACACGAGTGATTAACAGAATCCATAGATAATACATTGTTGAGGACAGAAGCATCCCATTGCATTTTGTGTAGTATACGGGAAAGTCTTCAAAGGAAAAAAAAAGGAAAAGAAAAAAGCATTTGATCTGGACACTGAGGCTGCTATTTTTCTTACAGCTTCTCTCTGGCACACCACTTTTTTTGCATTCATAGAAAACCATAAAACCCCATGGAAACAGTGCAAGTCAGTCAGTGGTACATGCTGGAATCTAAAGAGAACCTGAAACAAGATTTCAGAAGGATGAGCAGTCTCCGTCTTCACATGGGGATAGAATTTTAACTGCTAACATTAACAAACACGATCAACTCCACTCTCCCTTAGTGTCACTTATTTCCTGTAAGACCTTTCCATATTCCCTGTTCAACACAGCATTCCAGCAATATCATGCTCTACCCTCCACAACCCTCCTCCTTTCACTGTGCCCCCGCAATCTTTCTGAAAACACTTTTACTTTCCTCCTCCCACATCTGTGCCACGAGTTCTGCCTCCGACATTTCCTTGACTGCCCGTTGGTGTTGCACACCTCCCCCTCCTTTCTCCCAACATTTATTCCTTTCAGCCTCGGTCCATTTACGTTGTCCTTCTGTCTCCACTCACTTTTGCGCTGTCTTTTGGCCACCTTAACTTAGTACGTCCCTCACTTGATCTGCCTCTGGCATTTTACTGTCTGTGCAACTCCCAGTCACTCCCTGTCTCTTGGACCTCCAACAATCCCATCCTCAACTTCTTCATTCTCCTGTCTGCATTGAATTAGAATATCGGGTACCCAACTACACTTCCTTTTGACTTGTCTAATTTAATGTCAGTAGGCATAGGCCATTTAGATGATTCTATAAATATGTTTTAAATCTTTACCTTCCTTGAGTCAAAATAACAACACTGACCAAGTGCCACAGTCAATATACTGGCACACAAAGTTTATATAATTTCTGACATAACGAACAAAAATTGCTCTCAATTTCTTCAGATGGAATTTCTTAAGTTTAAGCTAATTAGACCAAATAACCAAAACATGCATTAACAAGCTGACAGTGGTTTTGTTCAAATAACTGTTTGGCCACACTTCTTAGGGATTTAGGTAAAGAAAGTTAAAGTGTGGCTAAAATAACCAACCTAGTTATTCCTGTCAAATTTTTGCCATTTAAACATTATCAGTTTTTAAGTTAGCCTGCAGAAAAACTTATTTTAGTTACCATCTAGCGTCTTTTCAAAATAAGGAAGAGTAAGAAGTACAATATAGGAAAAAAGTGGGCACAGCCTTCAAATGCTATTTAAAAGTCCTASAGATCATATCATTCAGGCAAAACATTTAAGAGATTCCTACTTAAAAAACAATTTGCACTTTCATTGCAAAGCATCTAGAAGTTTGGCAATGCATACTATTTCTACCAATACATTTTATAACTTCCAATTAAAAAGGACAAATATAACTAAGAGAATGATATTGCAATACATGTTATTTAAAACACAGCATTTTGTCACACTTGAGAGCATGAAAAAGGACAAAACCAGCAGAGTTGTATATAACTGCCCATGTTTCTGATCTCAAACGCACATGTACGATGCACAGTATTTTTTGCAATTGTTTCTGTTCTTCATGACAAGAATTTAAGAATCTTAACTCATCTACAAAAGGTTTAGCTGTTTGGAAGATAGTAAGAAAATGGAAGTCTGTTTTTGTGAAACTCAAGGAAAGAATGTATTAGTGAGAGCAGAATACTRGCTGCTCCATTTTGATATCAAAACAATCTATTTATGAACAGGATTAATTATGTAAATACTCAGTAACGTAACTCTTCCCACTGATGACAACGGTGGAGTTTGGTTAATCTCAAGAACTCTTATAAATTCTTCCACCTCAAATGTAGAAAGGAAAAACTCATGGTTAGACTTCAAGTGGCAGCTTCTCCTAAATCACAGATTCATCCTATTTGACATCCTATTTAAATGTTTTCTCTTTCTCATCAAACTTGAATTTTGAAGACACTATATTCGATAATACGCCAAAACAGCCAGGAGATTGACAGCATATATACAGGATAAAAGAACAACTAGGAAGGATTATCTTTAGCAAATTTTTCTTTTGTCTTTTCTCTGACTTCTGTTCTACACCCTATTTCCTTTATGTTGTTGTGCTTTATGGACACAACACACTTTATTGACAAGTGCCTTTTTTTTTTTAACACAACCCTAGATAAAATGCACTTTTATTAGTCAAGTGAATTTTAGCGAGTTGCATCCATTTTTCCCTTCACGAATTGATAAATTACTATCAGAAAACTGTTCTGAAAGGCCAGCAAGAAAGAAAAYGTGACCACTTTGTCTCGTGGCATTCTTCCTCTGTTACAGAGAGGAAAAGCATCCCAGATCTGAGCTTTCACTGCAATGCACCGCTCTGGCTCCTCTGCTACCAGCACTGCAGGATCACAGTGATGCTCTCATCTTACTGTTCAGCTTCAGACACCAATTTCCAGGAGAAGACCTGAAAGCAGGAGTATCTATGACGAATCCTGTCAAAAGTCCACATATTCAACAGGGGAATCTTATCCACTGAAACACTGTATCACAGCATAGCCTGTCTGTAGCATGGGATTCTGTCTCTTGCAAAGCCCATCTGAACGCATCAGAGAAAAGTCTGTAACCTCAGACACACACATGGATCTGCAGCACTACAGCTTGACAGACCTCTCCTTCTGACTCCCATTGATCAAGCCTTGTGAATTTACAAATAATTATAAACACAGCTAAGGCTGGACACGTTCCCACCCGGACTCTGAGGCATTTTCCCCCCTCCAAAGATCCCTACAAGTGTTATTTACTTTCTCCAGTAATGTTTTAAGTGTGAAGTTCAGCAACTTCCCTCTATTCCTACACCACCCACTTTGGTGCTGGTTTACTTCTGGAGGGATAACTTCACTGCTTTTTAGCAGTGTAGAAGTGCCAGAAAATCCTCTGGAAGAGGACTGTGTTGTTCCACCCATTAGACTGGAAAGGCCCTGGACATCTGTGATTCCACGTCAATAAAAACAGTTACTGTGGAGGCAATATATCAAAGAGGTATGCAAGAATAAATTCACTGGATACTATTTATCATTACTAATACTGACAATAGACATTAGCTCATCAAATAATCCTAGATCTGGTAAGAACTTTTGTTTGCTCTCAATAAGGGCAAAAATACTATTTTTATTTATACATTTTAACCTTTTTTTTTTTTTTAAAGAAAAGTCTTGATTCAGTTTTTTTCTGAGTTCCAACTGCAATTTATAACTGAAAAAAAAAAAATGTTGTAAGTTTACATAGTCTTGGCATTATGTATTGTCTCTGCACATCAGAAGTCCCTCAGGCACATCAGGAGCCGGAAAAAATGCTCTAGATTTCGCATATCAACTCAAGCAAAGAAAACTGTATTTTGTCAGTGACATGAATCAGGCAACACTTCCGTCCAGACCAGCAAATCAGAATAACAACAGGGGTTTTTTTTGTTTGTTTGTTTTAAGATAAATAATCATCATTTGGCCAGCAATAAATTTTTAGCTGGACAAGATGCTTTTGGTATCCATTACTCCCTGCCTTCCTTATCCGACATTTTAAATTGTTTTGAATTTGTGAAGTAAATTCCCTAAGGGCTGTCCTGCACTTTAAGAGACAGATTTTATTAATTGAAGACAACAAATCACTTACAGAAAATAATCGTAATGTAGGAAAGGCCTAGGCAGGGTTGTACTCTGAAGATCTCTTTGTAATTGTAGCCCCTTTAGACAGGCATAATCAATTAGAAGTGGTCTGATTTTAACCAGTTGCAGGCTCATTACATTGCATTCCCATTTCTGTTGATGAAAATCAGTTTCAGCCTGTGGCCTGGAACTCATATACAGCACTTCCTGGGGCCTCTTAGATAAACACATCAAGAAACAGTTTTATTTGGATTTGTCCTTCACCCTTTATTCATTGAAACAACTTTACAAATCAAGATTAAAACAGAGAAAAATTGGCTCAAAACCAGAGATACACATATATGAGTAAGATATTCCATCTCAGAAAAGTATAAAGCTTCAGTTAATAATTATTCCTTACAGAACATTTAAATGTGACACTCAAAACATTCATTTTTAACTTCTGAGTTTAGCCTTTCTCTTACTGTGTCATGGGACACTCAGATTCTATCTAATATAAACATATTAGTCCTTCATTTCAGAAGGGCTTCTGCCTATGAGATATAAAATTGTCCCTAATGTATCTTCAAGTTTTCAAAACCGTATTTCCAGTCTAAGTTTCTACTCTCTGTAGATATTGCCTGCAATATATCATTTTAAACCTATATAGGAATGAAACTTTTAAGCAAGACAATACTAATGAATTCTCCCTGAGCAGAGAGAGTCTGCAAAAATAATTGTTTTCCTTCTACAGAAATTGTACCTTACAGCACCCAGGTTTGGAACAGTCCACACGAGCTTTGAAAAAGAAATTAATCCACTATAGTCACTAATCCAGCCACAGCATGGTGCAGTTCCTCAGCCTCAAAGGGCTATTCACAAGTCAGGGGCATTTTAAACAAAAAAAAAAAAAAAAAAAAAAAAAAAAAAAAAAAAAAAAAAAAAAAAAAAAAAAAAAAAGGGGAGTTTCCTGGTATGGAGAGGTCAATAAAAGCCTTTGCAAATGTGCAGCAATTGTTTAGAAACCAAAACAGACAAAAAACCCAAAGATGACTGAAATAGGAAAGAGACTGATAAAGGAAATGTAATGCCCACTAAGTAAGCAAATAAGGAGCCCTCACCTGGAATACTGGCCACTCCTTCATAAAATAAAATAGAGTTGAAGGATGAGTGATGAGAATTAATCAGAAGCAGAGGAAAAAAACTTCATATGAAGAGAATACAGAAACACTGGGATGATTCATACTACAAAGGAGATGAACAGAGGCAGAGGATCATGATTAAAAAAAGTGTAAAAATTAATATTCCAAAGAGGAATCTTTAAAAAAGGAGTACTCAAATGAAAAAGAAGGGTGATGAGCCCAAACACGGTTGAAAGGGTTTTTTGGGGGGTTGTTTTTGTTTATTTTGTAGATGTAATAGACAGCTAGACTTTTCAATGTATTGCAAAGGGTAATCACCAAGGCCAATGGCATATCAGGATTTAAGAAACTTTTTTTGGTATAAATAACAAAAATAAGTAAATATATATTGTAACATAAGAATTATTGATGGTAGATATAGCCTACCCAAAACAAACATTAAGGAGTCCGGGGGAAAAAACTTATCCCTACAGGCATGCTATATTGAAACTGCTTTATATAGGGTGGTTCGTTCCTCCCTATAAAGCATGCAGCCCTTACCTAGTCACAAACAGTGGTCAGCACCCGACAGAACGAGACCTATGGTGCAACATCATCTGGCAATTTCCTTTACTGAACAGTACATCTTGACATCTGGGACCCATGAGAGAGGATGACTCTTCAGAGGACATGAAAGATCTGACCCATCTCCAAGAGTCCCCGATCACCCTAACCATCTTCCTCTGGTACAGTGGAACCCACCTGTCACATATTTTCTATATGTCTATGTTTCTGTTATAAGGGCTAGATTCTGCATCAACCTATCTGAAGAAGTTCATTTCAGACATGTTCATCACCAACTCAATTTTCCTGACAACTCTCACTCTTCATGGGTGTGTGGTATTGCCAGTGCTATCCAAAACCGAGCAGCTATTTGAACTGTGCATTCACAAGAAATCACACAAATAGCAATTATGGAATTAAAATGGAACTACTTCTACCAAAGGTCTAAGCAAAAAAGCAAAATGAATTCGTTTTAAAATGAAGAGTGGCCCCCAGAACAAGACTATCTGAAATAAAGATCGGTTCCAGTGACTTAAATGCAGTGTCAAAATTAGTCATTAAGAATTTTAATTAAATGAAAGAACTATTCTTTAATTGCCTTCCTGGACTGACAAGGTAATTTATTACTCACTTGTTCGTAAGAAATGAACAAAACAGGCCCACAAGGAAGCTAGTTATAGCTGACCGTAAGTTGCCTATACAGAGTCACACTTGAAAGGGTATCCCTGTCTCCATACCTTTGTTTTCCTTATTGTTTACAGTATGGTTTGTATTGCTGCAAATAACTCTGCATCATTAAAACCACTGACAGTTCTGACTGGTCCTTCAAAAACTTCACAGTGATAAAGAATCAATATTAAGAAAGAAATTTAAACAAGCTCTCAGAGTTGTTTCTTATAAAACTTCTAAACATGAGAAAACACTGTTTCTCTGAAACACCTTCAGGTGTCTCATGAGGGAACATCTCTGTGGCTTTCAGGAAAGGTTAAAGTAGCAATATTCCGGGGTTTGGATTTTGTTTGTATTTACAACCTTAGATCAGAAAAACATTTTGGAACACTGGAGGGGATCTCTTTTGTTGTTACAGAGTTCTAGGATTAGAAATACTGCAAGGTCATCGCTTCAAGCTTTGACATGGAGCCGTACCTCATTCTTTCATCAACAATCCCCAGGACTAGTTCTACAGAAGGCAGAATGAAGGGCCCTTTTATACAAAGCAGCTAAAGGACTCCAGCATTCAGTAGATACCATGAGTACAAGTAATATATTATTGTTTCTCCAGATTTAACACAGCTCAGAAATTTCCCCAAAGATATTCCATCTGATTTATAGAGCAGTACATTTGACTTACCTTGCTTTTGAAACTTCCCCAGGTGAGTACTCAGCATCACAAGGACGTCAAGATAGGCAGCTCTGGTCACCAAACAAGGATTTGGCCTAGAAAAATCAAATACTAAAGACTAAATCCTTGTAACATCCATGCTCAGAAACAGCCGTGAAACACACCAGCTTGGTGTGTCTATTTTACTTAATAAATGAAGATCAATTACTGATCAAATTAGCCTGCATATGCAAAATAATTAGGCCAAGTTATCTAAGCTTCACTTCCTGGTCCATTCTGAATGACAGTCTCCCTAGCAGAATGGCAACACTCCTCCATCCATTCCACCAAATCGCAGTTTATACATTTCATTATTATTGGATGAATCAGCTTGCCCCGGCAACTAGTATGTCTTTGTTTTGTTTATAGATAATGTGTGTAATTAAATGCATTAACAAAAATAAGTCTTCAGGTCTTACTGTTACAGTTCATAAAAGAGAAAATTCCCCATGAAAAGTACCTACTACATCTTTTTCATAGAATCATAGAACAGTTTGGGTTGGAAGGGACCTTTAAAGGTCATCTAGTCCAACCCCCCTGCCATGGGCAGGAGCATCTTCAACTAKATCAGGTTGCTCAGAGCCCTGTCCAACCTGACCTTGAATGTTTCCAGGGATGGGGCATCCAGCACCTCTCTGGGAAACCTGTTCCAGTGTTTCACCACCCTCATTGCAAAAATTTCTTCCTTGTATCTAGCCTAAATCTACCCTCTTTTAGTTTAAAACCATTCCCCCTTGTCCTGTCGCAACAGGCCCTGCTAAAAAGTTTGTCCCCRTCTTTCTTRTAAGCCCCCYTTAARTACTGATAGGCTGCAATAAGGTCTCCCCGAAGCCTTCTCTTCTCCAGGCTGAACAACCCCAGCTCTCTCAGCCTTTCTTCATAGGAGAGGYGTTCCATCCCCCTGATCATTTGTGTGACCCTCATCTGGACCCCCTCCAACAGGTCTGTGTCTTTCTTGTGCTGAGGGCTCCAGAGCTGGATGCAGGACTCCAGGTGTTTTAATGGCCATAGCGCTCTCACTGTTCTGATGAAGACCACAGAGGCATGCATGTTTTTAAAATTAGGTGTGTTTTTTTTTTCTAGACAAGAATATTGGGGATTTTGTGTGTATAATGCAAATTGGTAATAAGCTGCTTTCTGCTCTACCTCTTCAAGTCGCAAGTGATAGACATTTTCTCTCCAATTAGAAAAGGAAAGTTAGGTTAACATCTTCATTTTTCTCTATATTGTTATCACTGTATGTTTCAGCCAGGAAAACTTTTCTTAAAATATATCTTAAAATGTGAACAAACAGAAAATCCAGTTCAAACACAGAAATTATTCTGATGAGTCCAATGGGACTTGCACTAAAACAAAAACTTTCAGAATCAAGCAGCACAAGCTTAAAGTATGACTAATTCTGTTCAGTATTTCATTTTTATTTTATCTGGCACTTTCTTTGTATGCTTATCTTGATGTTTGAAACTCTTTCAAAAAATTGTTAATTAAAAATGTTCCAACAAACATTCTCAACTCTGCAACATCTTTAAAATTCAAGAAAAAAAAAAAAACATTTTCAAATAAGATATGTGATCATGAGATAAATATGAAAGGTCTGAGGTTCTTGCATAGAAGTTTGGCAGCTGTATTTGCCTATGGAGAGTTAGTCTATGATCCTGTTAAAAAAGACAACTTTTACCAGAAACACCGCTCTCGCCTTCAGTAATAAACTCTGTAATAAGTCTAAATAACTTATGCTTACTTTTATGGTCTACAATATTAGGCATCCATATAACACATAGCAGACTACACGCTACTGGGATTTCTCTTTGGCAAAGATTTTTTTTTTCTTTTGCATGAACAGAGACTTTTTAGACACTTTCTTACTGTCTAGTGAAGTAGTCATCAATCTCCCAAAACTTCTCCATGCTTGCTTCTTACCACTTGCCTTAAAGCACGAGAGCTAAAAGCCTGCCTGCAGAGAAGATGCACATCAATAAGAACTGATACCATAAGAAGCCAAAGCAATTTTAATGTGGCCTATTTTGAAAAGCTGTCTTAGAAAGACTTAATTTCTGTCCACCCTGACTAAGCAAACCTCTCTCCTTAATCTTGGGCATCCAGTTGTTGCCCAAGTTGTTCTTCACAAATCTGTGTGAAAACACCACCAAGAAATACTCACAGGGTTAGGAGCTCAACCCACGAGAAAAGAGAGTGACAGATCAGTCAAAGGCTTAGAAGAAAAAGAAACCAAGAGGTCTCTCACAAGTACTCATAAAATGGACGAAAGCAGCCATGACAGATTTCAGTTAAGATGAGGAACATAATGTCTGCTGCATAATGCCTACTGCACTTCACCTCCCTTGAAAAATGGAAGACTCACTTATTCAGTCGTTTCACTGGAAAGAAAATTTCCAACGTACAAACTGTGCCTTGGGAAAAACATGGCTGACACAACCTTTACTGAAGAAGTGACAACAGCAATACTGACATGGGTTTTTATTCTGGTCCAGCTTTTAAGCATTTACCACTTCATTTTGAGTATGCACATATGCGTGTTTTGATTTTGAAATGAGGCTTTTCTAGCACAAAACATGCCAAACGTTTGTTCTTGGCTGGCTCCATTGCTCTGGTGATGCTAGTGAATTCTCAGCCATATGTGCCAGACGGACACAACAGGAAATTCAGTTTTCCAAAAACAAGAAATTTCAGTGTTGTTCAGACTGCAGCAGAAAGCTCAGTCTTGAAGACAATCAAACTGTGATTTGCATAACAGACCTGACAGCCAAAAATCACATGCTGAACATTTCAAATGATGCACTGCGCACTATTTAAGATGACCTGTTCGTGCAGAACTTCAGCAATGAGAGCAGGAAGAGTACAAGATGTTTCTTTTTTAACACAGATACCCAAATAAAGTGGTGTTCTCATAAATAAGCTTTGAGGAAATCTGTCTCCAAACAAGAAAGTCACAGCAGTAGCAAGGGTGGGAGCTCCAGGCATCTGGAACAGCGTTCCTTTTTTTGTCCAAACCCCAAAAATTAGTTCATTTCCCTTCCAACCTGGATATTAATGGAAACAAATACGTCATATGCTCACTCCAGATGATAAACTGTATGTGACTCTAAACAGGATAGAGCTAGAGATGGTTAGGACTCTCATATCTAAGGGTATGTCCACACAGGAATATAAAATGGATATCAAAACAATATTCATACTACTACATAAATATACTAATAGCAGGCTAGTGATGTCAGCGCAGAAATCCATACCTCATTAAAGTAATGCTTTGTCTACATTAGCAAGTAGGCCGGTGTAACAACAGCAGATTTGTGAAGTCAAACAGCTGGTACCAAAGACCCAATGCCCACCCTACATACCATGCCCAGATGCATTAAAAAATAATTTGCAGAAGTTCATCTTGTTCCTTTTTGTTTCTCTTTGGATACAGAGTTTATAGCCAGCCTGCTCCAGGAATCTCACTGCACTTAGAAGCTTATCCCAGTTTCCAGCACTCCTTCATGACGCTGTACTTGGAGGTTGACTGTCCAGGTAGAAATAAAAATCAGCTCACAGCCAGCCACTGAGTTAAATTTCACTAACAGTTAATATTGCAGAATATTTCAAACACATCTGACTGAAGAGAGGTCAAAGGCTGTCTGCCCTGAGTAACAGGTAAAAGGCAAGCATCATCACAGACTTGATCTGCCAGGCAGAGGGGAAGACGACACCTGCAACCTTTAGAAGCACAGGCAGGGACGGAAAGGATTACTGCTTAGAAAGAACAAGTCCCAGAAGAAACGTGTTTCTAATTTAATCAAGGAGAATGAAACAATGACAGGAGGAGCTGCTGTGTCCCTACTAGATCATCACGAAACTCCACAGAAGATACAAGGTGACTGTCGTGGTTTAACCCCAGCCGGCAACTAAGCCCCACACAGCCACTTGCTCACTCCCCACCGGTGGGATGGGGGAGAGAATCAGAAGAGTAAAAGCGAGAAAACTCGTGGGTTGAGATAAAGACAGTTTAATAGGCAAAGCAAAAGATGCACACGCAAGCAAAGCAAAACAAGGAATTCATTCACCGCTTCCCATCGGCAGGCAGGTGTTCAGCCATCTCCAGGAAAGCAGGGCTCCATCACGCGTAACAGTTACTTGGGAGACAAACGCCATCACTCCCAATGTCCCCCCCCTTCCTTCTTCTTCCCCCAGCTTTATATGCTGAGCATGACGTCATATGGTATGGAATATCCCTTTGGTCAGCTGGGGTCAGCTGTCCCGGCTGTGTCCCCTCCCAACTTCTTGTGCACCCCCAGCCTGCTCGCTGGTGGGGTGGGGTGAGAAGCAGAAAAGGCCTTGACTCTGTGTAAGCACTGCTCAGCAGTAACAAAAACATCCCTGTGTTATCAACACTATTTCCAGCACAAATCCAAAACATAGCCCCATCCTAGCTACTGTGAAGAAAATTAACTCTATCCCAGCCAACACCAGCACAGTGACTGAAAGAACACAAGTCAAAAAACTTAAAGGACTGAAGGTTTTAAAGGGTTTACAGATTTTTTTTTTTAACTGCCCAAAGCTCCAGCCTATCAGTATCTTCAGTATGGGAGAAAAAGTGTCTTTTTTTAATTATTATTTTAGGTACGTGTGGCTGAACAGTAGACAAATCTGAAAACACAGGTGTCAGTTTCCATACTATTAATTTTGACATATTATAGCAGATTTCTGGATTAGATCCTGAAAATAAAGTCTTCCAAACCTAGCCAATTTCTTATCATTAATGCTGAACAAGCAATTGGGGATAGGGTAGTCAGACTTCTTTGTAATTTCATTTTCAATTCTGGTATGTGAACATAAAATTAGAAAAGAGTTGAAGTCACTGGCAGGAGGAAACCTTTTGTTAGCCGTTAGAGTCCAGGGATTTTTTTAAGAGGAAAAGATTAATGGAACTAAAGAGTCCTTTTAAATTCACAGGCTCCTGCTCAAATGCCTTTGAAGAGGCCCAGGTTAAGCACTTATAGACTATTATATGTCCGGAGTAACAGCAAGATATTTGTTTTCAACAAGGAACTGCCTGGTAGGTGAATTAGGAAGCGTACCCTTCAGGAGATATTCCCTCTCTGTAGACGTAAATCAGACTGGGCAGGTTCAGAAGCTCCACGTGCAATACTGCATTTTGCTCCAGCTGGCTCTGGCTACCTACAGTAGCGCTGGGACCACTTTGATTTCTGTTCTGCCTTTACCACCTTTAAGTACCACTGATTGCAGCTTAGGTCTACGTAACGTGAAATCAATCCTAGACTCTAACAGTTTGGAGCTCTGCAAATATTATTTTTTAAAAGTTTGATTCACCTTTTATAGTTAAGTCATGCTGAATTTAAGGTAGTCATTGGTTTGCTTATTTTGGATGGCAGATCTGATGCAAACCAAACTGGCATTTATTGAAGAAATCAGCAATACATGGTCACAGACTTCCTGCGTACCCTGCTCACACACACAGTTTCAACTCTATCAGGAACACATGGTTTAACTTCTAAAATTCAGTTTCTCTTGTATTACTGTTTATTTTAAAGAAGATCAACATTAATGAATTACGGAGCAAACTACCTCCTCTTCCAAGGGAAACATCAAGGAGCAAAGAACATGGAAAGCTCACACATTTGGCCTCAATTCTGTCAGAACACTGGGAAAAAGATTTAAACAAACTAAATATACAACCTCTTGCTCCTCTAACCACTAAGATCTGCAGAGGCCCTTAAACATCATTTCTACTCATTACAGGACACCATTTATAACCACTCAGATTTCTATTTATAAACGAGGATGCCAACACACCTTTATGTAGAGCAAGTACCAAAGAATTTTGATGCACAACTTTTGCAGATTCTCATTCTCTTCTCAAACCCCCAATTTTCAATGACACTAAGTCAGATGACTTAAAAAGATGACAACTATTTTCTCCTGGATCATTCCTCTTTTTCCAAAAGAGCATCACCTCACTTAGAGATCAACAACAACAGCAACAACTTTAATATACTGCAGTTGTTACATAAATAAGACAGATACAAGTCACTGATTATGAAATCAAAGCTGTTTGTGTTAATGTTCATAAAATTAGGTTTTGGTTATTCTAGTCAATAGAAATTCAATGTTTTCCAAAGAGGTAGTTTATTTCACCCATATTTTTCCTCATTAGGAAACAGATGTTGCAGAACTATAAGCAGAACAAGCACTATAAATATACAGCAACTTAGGATATTTACTAAACATTTAACGACATAAAAATCAAAGCGTATTTGCTCAAACTCTCAATGAGCACTTAACAAATTTCAAATGCAACCTGCCAATCAATGTCTATTAAATAAAAACCCATAACATCCCCCTCATGAATTAGTTTAGCTATAGGTATCTTAGTGTAGTTAGCTATCTTAGGGATACTGAAAACAAAACTTTTGTAAAAGGTCTCAGAAAAGCTCTGTGTTTTGCAGTCTCCAAGCTCTTAGAAGAGTCTGAAAGATTTCAAATCTTTCAGCCAGTGCTGCTTTATGAATACAAGCTAATCTCATTTGTCAAACTGGAATATAACTTTATTTAATAACCAACAAAATAGAAATTCCTCCTAATAATATGTAACATGTACATCACAGTTTTGGTCACAGTAAAACAATACATGACCACACAGGGTGTCAGCCAACATTTTTTCAGAGTAAAGTACAGTGTTTAAATGACTGTTAGCTACTTCTAATCTACACACTCAAATTGGTTTCTCTCAGCCCCAACCTTTAAAAATTGATGACAAGATTTGGCTCATGAATCAAGCTAATGTGGAACTCCAGTCAAAATTATACAACTTAAAGCTGCCTACAAATCCCTGTATTTTGTCCGAGAAGTTCACGACACACTCTTAAGCATCAGGGTAAAGAAACCAGTGCTGGCAAGATTACAAGGGCAACTCTTCCAAAGGCCAATTCATAGCTGCCTTGAGAACAAGAAGAGAATCATCCTTATGACTTGTGTGACTGTTTCCACTTCAATTTCCAAAGTGATCTATCAATTAAATGAACTGCCTACTCCTCCTCTGGTCTTTAATGACAAAGTCGCTCGCTCTTACTGTAATGCTGTATGTTTCTGGAGCCTTTGGAAAGGCTGAAAAAGCCTAAAATTCCTAGAAGGAAGATCTTTTCATACTTATCAATAGTATTTTAGGAAGAGCCCCATATTAAAAGAAAAAGAAAACTTGTAATAGCTAAACACCAGCCTATTCTTCTGTTTAAATGTTATTGTAAAAAAAACAAAACAACCCTCAGCAACACCTATTAAATTTTATATTTTAGCTGGCAGAAAATAAATCAGCCTGCTGGTGTTGAATTTAAACCCCGAATTCTCCTACTTTCTAGCCACCAATACTACATACAGTTTTTGCTTCCAACAGATAAATCAAATTGGTTTCCTAAACATCATATTCTAGCTAATACACAGGATGCTATTGCAAAAGCCTTTGCACAAATTCTTGTATTTCTGAACTTTAAAAACATTTCGGATGAGTCAACATTTTACATACAATTGAGGCTGGAATTTCACCTTTAGCTTTGGCATAAACACAGGGAAGAATTTGGATTAAGTCCACGACATCCTAATGCCAGCTGGTACTTGGGGACAGGTTCTATGCAGCTTCCTATTCTGAGTTTCCCACTCTGCCTTTGTCTTTCATAATCTCAGCTCTTCAGGCTGGCACACTGGCAACTAAATTTTATGTTTACAGCATATCTTTCCCTCCCTATCAACTTCCAGCTTACTCCTTCCTGAAGAATGGCAAATCTCTGCAAAGTATCCTTTCTTCTGGTGGCCAGATTCTTCTGATAAGTGACCTGCAATTTTATCAGCTAAAATATCTTCTAAACGCACCAAGAAGTGCATCTTCTGTGATGTCTTGAGTCTTGATACAGTCAAGTCCACATAATACTTAGGGGGCTACCCATAGCAGGTTTTATCCTTGGAGGGTTGCTGATGAATCAAGCCAAGTTGGCCTTGTACTGACCACATTTTACCTGCAGAGAGATCTGGAAAATGATCATTTGTCACTCATGGAGGCAACAAAGCTTATGGAAATCACACCTACACATACAATGAGCAGCTGATTAAAAGATTAAATCTCCCATTGTTTTGGTTATTAGATTTCAAATTCTGCAGTATACTAAAGACTGAGGTTTTGGGGGGTATATTTGTTTAGAAGGCAGCCTTCATATTATCTATTTTCTCTCAGAGCCCACATCTGTAGCACTGAATCAACATGCACGGCCTTCCTCTCGTCTTCTTGAGGAGACATTAATAATGGATTTAATTATTAAACTTTGTCGATAGCATTTTTAACCATGTAATACAAAACCAGCACATCAGTGAACATCACAGCCAACAGACCTACATTTAATGGGAGGCATTTAAAAAAATAATAATAACGAAGCCTACACTACCAAGTAATCCTTGCTGAGTTCCTGGAAGCGCAGGAACACCCACATAGAAATACAAACATCTAGTAACAGTGCATCTACTTGCCTGCTTGGTGCTGTTGAGATCTTCTTGGAGTAATTACCATGTGCACAGTCCCCTTAACTTGCCCATTCTATAAGAGCATCTCATCCTGCATTATAGCAGGCATTTTCTCCAAAGGGAAGGTTGCTGGTCTGGTGATTTAAGTTTTTCTACCACCACTAAAGCCAGACTGTTACGTTGCTGTTAGTTTCCCTGGTAAAGGCAGAGAAATATTGCTTAAAAAAGAAGCTACACAAATTATTTTTTCATTGTGATACCACCAAGAACATCCTGAGTTTCAGCTATTAAGAAAAATTAATTTGTGCTCTGGCTGTCCTTGGTGCATGATAGTGAAAGGTTGTGTTTTGTTGGTGTTGTTTTTAGCATACCGGATTGATAAAATAATCCTGTCTGTTCTCTTTTTTGTTCTCTTAATGAGAACTGCATGTGATCCCTTAGCAGCATCCTAAAAAACTCAGAGGTCAAACTAATCCCATGTGCAAATTTAATGAATTTTACACAATTAACATCAGGGTTTTCACCCATAAAGAGGCAAGCTACTAAAACTCTTTTGTTTATGTATTGGAAAGCGTTTTCAGATATGAATGAGGATTTACGTCCAAAACCTGTAATTGTATATGGTTTGTGCCTGCTCTGAATGTTGCACTGGTAGAGGGAACACTCCTTAAACAACCTTATTCAATTCTTAACATTCCCTGAATGTTCATATTTAAGTTAGGAGTATACCTATGAACCAGAGTCAAAGAACGTTTTATCTTATGCAAAGTACATCTTAAACTTCAGTCCAAAGTTTAAACATCTCTACTGATACCCAAAGCAAGTGTTCCAAAACAAGCAATCACCAACTGCCTAAATAAACAATTTGTAGCTGTGTTAAGGATACTGTTATCAAAACTGGTGAAAGAGTGGACTTGGAGCAGCACAGAAACCTGAATTAGCCTGGCTAAAAGCACGTAGGATTTAAATTAAGGCCTCCAAGAATACATTTATGAACAATGACGTAACTGTTACGACTCTGCTCTCAAAAGCAAAGACGAACCAGGCTAAATTAGGCTCATGGGTCAGAAAGTGCAGATTAATAAATTACCACTGTGCACCTGATGTGCAGTAACTGTTCATACTGGTATGCTTCGCTTTCAGCTGGAACAGGGCAACAAAAATTTCCCTTGATGTTTTGTGGGTGTAAGAGCACGCACATGAATTATTGCTCCAGCCCAGCTGACAGAAAGTAACTTTTCAATTTGAAACCAAGTAAATAAGACTTCCATAGAGCCAGGCTCAATCATTAAAACTATTTTCAATTTTTGAACACAGCTGTATAATGCATACAGACTACTAATGAACAAAGATAATTAACCACACTGCTCAATGTGTAGGTTTTAAAGACAGAAATGGAAAAGTGGAAAAGTTAGAAAACAGGAAGATGCCAAAGGCAGACATGGCCTTGGAAGGACAAGAAGGTTCATCTTGATGCAGTGAAAGAAGAAGAGGCAAGGGAACTATCTGAAGAGAAGGACCACTCTGCCAAGGAGGATGATCTTACGTTCTCCTTAGTTGTTGCCTTCTTGCTGTTTTGAAAGTACAAAAAGCCCCTTCCAGCTCCCAGATAATGTCCCCCTTCCAAAAATCACACAGAGGCTGCTTGCAAAGCTGCAAAGAGTCATGGGCATCTTGTACCTATATCTGGATAGGCCTGCATGTGCCACTGTTTTGTCTTTAATAGCCTGCTCACTAGAAATGTGATCATGCCCCTGTACTCGGCACTGGTGAGGCCCCACCTCGAATACTGTGTTCAGTTTTGGGCCCCTCACTACAAGAAGGACATTGAGTCGCTGGAGCATGTCCGGAGAAGGGCAACGAAGCTGGTGAAGGGTCTGGAGAACAAGTCTTAGGAGGAGCGGCTGAGGGAACTGGGACTGTTTAGTCTGGAGAAGAGGAGGCTCAGGGGAGACCTTA
>JAYKAV010000411.1:1576936-1645289 GCA_035582835.1 Phoebastria nigripes | reverse complement strand
TTGGGTTGACAGTTGGACTCGATGATCTTAGAGGTCTTTTCCAACCTTTATGATTCTATGAAATTACCGCTGTCTCTCCTAAGGGGCAATGAGAAGAATAASGGAATATTTAGGTTACACTCTTTGAGCCACAAAGTCCTGAAACCACAGCGAGGCCACATTCCTGCTTTCCACACAGATGGCCTAAATGCACCTCGCATGAAGTTCCTTCTAGGAAGGACCTAAGACTGGTTGCCTGCCTGTTGTCACTCACATAGTGCTGCCAAAAGCGGAGGAGGGAAAGGGGACACTACAGGCTTGATGGAGTGCCGTGGCTATCAACCTGGCAAGTTAACGTACTCTGCAGTGTTATAAAATACCTGTGAGATTTCCCTCATTCAAAGCAGTTATAGCTGGATCATCCTAGAGTCAGCCTGGAGAAAACTGAGCAGCAAGTATCTCAGTGGACAGTGAATCTGGTTTTGAGCCCGAGCCTGGAATAACTTTTGCATGTATTTGTTGTGTGAGCTTGAATCTTGTGCCCCTATATCAGGACCCATTTGTATTTTCAACAGTCCCATCCATAAAGCAGAGAGCTAAGCAGCAGCACTGCAGAGCATGGGATATTTGGGTTATAAAGTGCACACATGACAGGCGGTCCATTCCAGACGAACTAGTGACTCTCTGCAAAATGCAAAGCCAGCTGGTTTTATACAAGGCTGTTCCACACAAGTTAGTTTCAAGAAAGCAGCCTTCTTGGAAGTAAACTTTCCCAGTGCAGACGAGCTCTCAGCTAAGAAATGGCATATGGCTAGAGGTTAGCAGAGTATGTTATTTGACTTCTGGCAGAACCTCAAAGTCTTTTCCCCCTCCTGTGGTCCCCAGTAAGAAGGAAGGCGGGAAAAAAAAAAAAATCAAACTAAAAGCACTGCAAGACAGCATCCTACAGCAAAGCTGTGCAATGACATGATTTCACAAATTTTCCAATACCAATACTTTGCCATGCCAAAGGCTACAAATGAAACAAGACAGATATTTCCGGGACTTCTGTATAACAAATTACCAGCTCCAAAGGCTGCTCTTTTAGCTTTCTGTATTTATGATGCAGAAGGCACCTAGAGTTAGTCTTGTAACTACTTGGTATGCAGTTGAGCTAAAAACTACCTTTTTTTTTTTTTAAATTCACATGAAAGAGCTTTGAACTCTTTCAAAGGCTTAGCTTGATATATCGATTGTTTTTTTAAAGCTTTCACCAGACTGCTTTCCATCACTTCATTCCACCACCTCCATTCTCCAACAAAGCAGATTTTATGTATTTTTAAATTTCTGTTCTTCTCAAACACCCTGCATCTCCCATACTTGGAAAAAAAAATAATAAACTAACACTGGCGTGGGGGTGGAGGGAAGCAATAACATTACTAAACCACTTTAGACCAACAAACAAGCGTATTCTAGAACAAAATAAAAAGCACTAAATGAAGTATAAACCTGCAAGTAAAGTGAAATGTTTCAAACGTCACCTTGAGAAGTGGATGGAAGGCAGGTCTCATTTACCAAAACATCAAAAATGGAAATACTGCTTCTGAATACTCAAAAAAGTTAGTATTTTGAAGATGTAAAAAGAAACAACAATGAACGTGGAGGAAAGATTTTTTTTTTTTTCTTCTAATACATGCTACAAAGGGGAAAAAGCAACCATGTCCCATTAACATCAGAAGCATGCCTTCACAACAGACAGAAGATACCAGTTGAAAAAGTGAATGTTTCATGAAATTCAGTTTGGGGAATGTGAGCCATTATTTTATTCTCTAAAGCAAAATCAAGTGGGGGAGTGGAAGAGGGAGAAGAGATTAGTGTATTACAGGGAATGCACAATATTTTCTTGAGCTATTCTACACTAATACATTCTGATGAAAAGAAATTATATTCTGGCTCTGAAAAGGTAAATATTTTAGGAAAAAAAAAAAAAAAAAAAAAAAAAAAAAAAAAAAAAAAAAAAAAAAAAAAAAAAAAAAAAACCAAAACAGTTTGGCAAACAGCTGAAGAAAGATAATAATTCCTCAAGATATTTACATGACAATCATAGAATCATAGAATCATAGAATGGTTTGGGTGGAAGGGACCTTAAAGGTCATCTAGTTCCAACCCCTTTCCATCGGCAAGGACACCTTCCACTAGACCAGGTTGCTCAAAGCCCCATCCAACCTGGCCTTGAACACTTCCAGGGATGGAGCATCCACAACTTCTCTGGGCAACCTGTTCCAGTGCCTCACCACCCTCATAGTGAAGAATTTCTTCCGTATACCTAATCTAAATCTACCCTCTTTCAGTTTAAAGCCATTACCCCTTGTCCTATCACTACATGCCCTTGTAAAAAGTCCCTCTCCAGCTTTCTTGTAGGTCCCCTTCAGGCGCTGGAAGGCTGCTATAAGGTCTCCCCGGAGCCTTCTCTTCTCCAGGCTGACCAACCCCAACTCTCTCAGCCTGTCTTCATAGGAGAGGTGCTCCAGCCCTCTCCTATGATGATCTTCGTGAGCCTCATTTTTAAGAACTACTTATGCAATCCAAAATTTTGTAATTAAAATAAGAGTTTCTCAGAGAAATTTGTTCCATAGTATAAAGGGAAGTACGTAGTTGAAAGAACACCAGCAAGAACTTTACAGAACTAGCACAGAAACGTGAATGAAGACTGCTGTTTCAGAATAATTCCCTATTTCCCTGAATTCACAAACTGCTTTCCTGTTATTTTAACTTTTTTTTTTACCCATTGAAGATTAATAGTGAGTGCCTATAATACCCTCTTTTCAAACAATCACTGCACTAGAGTACCAGTGACACACTAAATTATCTCCTTATGAGAAAGGCAGAAGAAACAGATGGAAGTTCATTAATTCTTCTCTGTGGTACTCACTCTCTTTGCCTGAACAGAAAGAAGGTAAGAATGACTGTACATGGACCAAGGGGCCAGCCAGCCAGCACCCTCTCCGACAGTGACCAACAGCAGATGCATACCAGGAAGTCTAGCAACAGGGTGCAAATGAAGTGATGGTTTCCTGATAATGCTCTCCCAACATCCAGAAAACCGCACAGATGGACTTACTGAGTTTCACAACTCATTTGCCAAGCAACCTCCCAAAACTCCTTTAAAACAAGAAAAAGAGAAAACAAGAACATCAAAAACCCCCAAACCCATCGTTCATCACAGAACAGTTGTCAGTTCCACACAGCCAAATATAAATGGTAAAGCTGCACACTGAACGTGGGAGACTAAAACTACCAGAAAATACCATCTACTTCAATATCTCTGTTTGGGTTGTTTGTTGGGGTTTTGTTTGGGGTTGTTTTTTTTTTTTTAAATCACACCACACTGAACACATTTATCTCAAGCAGAAAGTTAAGAGGCAAGCAAATTTTTTGAGCTTTATCATTTACTGTAGCCTTAAGTTTAAAACATATTTGGAAGTAAATTTGGTTACCAAATATTTCATGGATATTTTACTTGCTTTTTTAAGACTTAAAAAAAGAAAAGGAAGAAAAAAGAAAACACACCTTAGCTCAAAGYGTGCCTAAGGATGTATGGCTGTACGGACTCGGAGAGAATGATCAAGTACATTAGAAATCTGCAAAAAGAGTTTCTGCCTGTCAAAAACCAATGCCTTAACTTCGTGTTGCAAACCTGTATGCTTGTAATATAAAATTTTACTATTTAGGGAGAAAGACATTAAAAAAACCTTTATGTATAACATTAACTGTGTAACTGAGAATGCATGACAAAATAAAAACATGGTACTGACAGAGGGTTAATATTAGCACATGCAGCTGTGGCTTTTTACAGGCAAGTGAAAGAGAAAATACATCTCTTCTTCAAATACCTATACCATGTACCAGGATTTCTTAGAGAGAGCCTGAAAACATTTCCTTTTGGAGAGAATAAAAAAAAAAAAAAGTCAGCACTAATATGACTGAAGACCAATTCTGAAAAAATACTTTGAAAACATAGAATTTATTCAAAATCTGTAATGAACAGAGCCTTGCCCTTATGCATTTGCTGCAGGAGAAAGAGGTTTGAATTATTAGCACTAGTATCTTGCTACTGAATCTGGTCTCCGGTGTTTGGTTTTTTTCCTTTGTAACAGTACCAATGGATTTAATTTCATTAAGTAAATTACCATTCTCATTTAAAAACTTAAGAATACTTATGCTGAGTCAAGTCAAAAGGTCCGCCAAATCCACCATGATGTCTCCAACTGGGGCAGAGAGCAGACGCACAGGAAAAGGAAGCGTAAGAACAGTGATACTTGACAAAAYCTCTCTCTCAACCTTCAAGGTTGCTGAAAAATTTCTCGAGCCAATTGTGATAACTACATACTTAGTAACCTCACTGGGCTTTTCTTCCCTGACTCTGTTCCATCATTTGTTAAAAATTCAGATAGGTTTAAAGCCAGCAGTATCTTATATCATGGAGTTCCATAGCTAAACTAAAATTACATGAAAAACTTCATTATTTTGTTTCTTTTAAATCTGCCACCTTGCATTGGAAGGGATGCTAAATACCTGTCTCCTTTTCCATGTGACTCACAGCATTAATTCTTTTCCCCATGTCATCCCTCAGTTTTCCCTTTTCCAGGTTAAAAGAATCTCAGCCTATTTAGTCATTCCCCATCTAGAAACTATTCTATAGTTATTATCAGTCTTTTTACTGCTCCTTGCTTCTACTGTATCTTCTTTGGGATTTACACAATATTAAAATATACAACACAGATTAATACAGAAACGTAAGTGTGTTTTCTGTTTTGTTCTGCATCCTTTTTATGATATTTGCCTCCTCCCCTCTTGGGCTCTACCAAGAATCAGGGTGATTTTTTTTCAAACAAAAAATCTGCTCGGTCAACCACTCTTTCCCTAAGTCCAGACTGCTTTATTCACGTGCATCATTTCACAATTATTTACACCAAGTTTTACCTGCTATATCGTCACACTCTCAGGAGACACTTCTGTAATTCTCAAAGATCAATTGTATCTTGATTACCCCAACTCAGTTAACACTAGCAGAAGACTTCCTCAACCCACTAGTCACCCCACTTCTCCAAATCACTTACAATTTTGCTTTTGATGATTACAAAGCAACACAGGTTTTATCAGAGATCCACACTAGACTGCATTGGTGACCTCCCTCCACTGTGCAAACCGCATTCTGGAATATTTTACCCAATTATTTATCTATGCAAGGACTTGTGCGCTCTGTCCATAACTGGGGGGGGGGGGGAAGGGAAAAGAAAAAGAGTTTCTTGATTGCAGTATGTAGGTCATCTGAAGATCCTTTTACAGAAACCTAAGGAAAATGTTTCCAAAACTATCTTGGATTGTTTGTGGGCAGCTAAATACTTTTGATAGTTTCAACAATTGCTATGACGTTTTTCTACTACTTTTTTGTAAAGGTCGAAGTTGGAGAAAATAGTAACATAAAAACCTTGTATATGTGGCATATTTTTCTTAGCCCAAAAGCATCATTCATCCCTTCCTCAAAAAGGCTGCTTCTGTAGGCATTTTCATTCACACTTCTTTTTTTTAAAATGACTGGACTATAAAATTTAGCCAAGAATGAACTAAGAGAAGACTGAAAAACAGTAATGCACACAGGTAAAGTATACTTACGTTTTTTCATCTCTTGCCTTTTTTGAAAAAGAAAAAAAAACCCAACTTTATTAAAAAAAACAGCAAGCCAATAAGGCATCTAAATTTTACATGTTTCTAGAGAAATAAATCTGTCCACCTTGCCAAAATAAAAAATAATTTAAGAAAACCCCATCAGCCAAGCTTTCCATATGTTAGTAACTTATGCGTATAAACATATATATCTTGTGTTTTATCTTACCTTCTAGCCAACCACAGTTTGGTTCCTACACAGGTAATGATGTCACCCAGTCCCTGCTGAAAGTCCGAACTAACAAGCTGTTTTGATTCTAAGTACAACTGCAGCAAGTGAAAAACCTAAAAAAAAAAAAAAAAAATTTGAAACTAGCATTTCTAGCCACTGCTTTTCCTCCAAATAACTGTAAGATGAAAACAATCACCTGCAAAACGAACAACTATTACTCAAGGAAAAACGTGTATTCATTTGGCGTAGCAACAGATGTAATCCTTAAATTTCATATTCTTTAAAATTCACTTTTCACAGTAATTGAACAACAAAACACAGAAAGTGCTGGAAGATGTTAACCTCTGTGAAGTGAGCAGAGGACAGCCTGATGAACACCGCTCCTACTGGCCCTTGCCAACTTAAGCATCCCTCAACTTTCAACCTTTTTGCGGTGCCATCTGCTCACCAGTGCCAGCACAACTGTCCATGGAGCACGCTGGCAGCTTGGCCCACTGGATGGAGCGGGGCTGGTTGCATCGTGCAAGTACAACCAAGGAGACAGGGAAGGGTCTTTAAAATCCACACACTGAGCAAAAATCTTTTTAAAGGCAGTAGAATTATCATCTATGACCACTCTGAAGTGCTGACAGAAAAGTATCTTTACTCCTGCTCCTGAGATCCTTTATTCAGGGCTCCGGTCAAACACAGTGGGCAGCTGGGTTTCACAGAGAAGAGATGCTCACACCCTTCCCTTCCGAGGACAGAGAAGACTGAGCTCCTGCACTGGGGCTGTGCACTGACTGCGCCATCTCCTCCAGAGCTTCACATAAAAGCCTAGTAGACACGTCCTAGCTACCACGAAGGAAAGAATTCAAGATATCAAAATAGAAAGCATGACCTGTAGCTTTCTGGTCAGACAGTTAACAAACCAAGTAATTTCTGTTCTTAGAGACCTTCCTTTACAATTTAAAAACAGGTTTTCCAAGTAGTATTGAATATATAGAAAAGTGTTAAGAAAAAATGGAGTTAAAAATATAATGTATAGTCATCTAGATCATAAGCATGAAAAGGAAATATTGGATAATATATGAAAGCTGATACCAACTATACAGTGCAGAGGGACTCTCCAAGCCCAGCGCCTGTAGTACCCATCCTCTCTGCATATGGGAGAGAGTGCATGACACACACTTCTGACACAAGTGACAATGCCCATATCATCCCACTTAGTTTTTACCTTTCCCATTCCTATGCAATATGAACAGGCAACACCTAGGTGATTTAATTTCTAAATGGAAAAACACGGAGACATGTGGTGCAGYACTGAAGCCTAATGGGAAAGATCTTGCTCGGGTTAAGGAGTTTTGCACGCACGTGCAATTTGGAAGCTGGAATAGAGGAACAGGGTGCTAACTCTCCCTCTTTCTTTAACTTGCCTTACAGCCTCCAAACTTGAAATTCTATTTGCCTACACAGGTAAGTTACATTGATAGACAAGACAGGGTTTCTATGCAAATTGAAAAAGTACACCCCCCCCATCGATTATTTATTGAAACTGCCGATGGGCAGAATTTAGGAAGCTTTAGAGGTGTTATCAGACCATTGCTGAAAATACATACATGAGCATTTTATATGGAAACACTCTTAACATGTGAGAGTATTAGCACTTCATACTTGCAAAGTGACAATTTTATGACTAATGGATCAAGCTGAGGCCTTCACTTCACTTTGGGAAAAGAAAAACCTTTATATCCAGACTTTCACATCTCAGATCTTGGTTTCCCGCATTCCAGCTGTCACTTGCTCCCGAGGTTGTATTTTTTTTGTTTGTTTGCTTGTTTTGGAAACAAAAGCACTGCTGCATAGCATTAACTTGACACAATTTCATCTGGGTTATTGTTTGTAAAATTATTCAAGTGGAAAAACAGCTGCAGTGGTTTCAAATAAGCATGGAAACAGAACAGAAGAGATGTCAAGAGACTATCTAATCCATACAAACACTGAGGCAGGGTCTAAACATTCTCCAATGAAACAAATGGCTGAATGTCTAATCCGGAAAACAGGCAAGAAAGCAGATTCCAAAATATTTGTATGCAACCTCTTCTAGTGTTTCGCCCTCAAAATCCAAGCTCTTGAGGTAAGGTGCTCCTCTCCATTCCCACCCTTGCCCTCACGGTAAACAATTGTTCTCTGGACACCATTCAGTCGGTCCAGATTTTTTCCTAGTGAGGTACTTATTAAACACAGAGATCCCACTGGGGCCCCTTTGACAAGAACAATGAAATAAACTCTCGTCTCCCTGTGTTAGCAGGTGCTCTGTAGGCAAGAGACATCCCAGAAAGATAGCTGTTGTCTTGTCTTTCCTTTTTCTAAATCTTCCGAAGTCTTCTGTACTGAACATCATTTTGTTGATGGCAGACCATCTTTCTAAGATGGTTCTTCCAAGATCATTTTGAATTTTGATCTTTTTCTACAAAGGGCTTTGCAAAAATGCAAGCTTGCAAACATTTGAGAGTGTCACCAGAGATCTCCACCTTGAATCCTCTTCTTTAGCCTGCTCCTGCCTGTGCAACTGTCTGCTTATTAAAACGGTTTATGTAAGTATCGACTCAAAATTAACATTTTTCATGAAAACCAATGCACAAAGTTGCCACTACTACTAGTTTCTCTGTATTTTTTTGTGGCTTGCCCTTAACCTCTGTTAAGTAATAGACACTATAGAAGAAAAGGGATGAAAAACGAAAATAATGTATATACAGAAGCTCTTCTTATTGCCTTTTATATCCTCTGCTAATTGAAAATCGTTTGGTGCCTTAACCTTTCTGATTTTAGTCTTCTGTGCTTGTGTTCATTTCCAGGAATGAGAAGGGATTTACCTCTAAGCAATAATATAAAATCTGTTTCACAATTATGAAGGGGCTATCATATTTTTTCCTAGAAGCTTAAATTAAGTTCACCTTTTCAGCTTTGAAAACAACTCCCAAAGTGCCTCCCTCCTAGATACAAAGGAAACCTAAGTAGTTTGATAGTTCAAGCAAAAGGTCTTGAGAGAGGGAGAACTGTGCATAAGAAGTAGGTCAAATTTGTGGATTTAGATTAGTCCAGGTACGAAATTCAGTACTGAAAACGCAATCAGAACTCCTCTGCAATTCAGTTTCTGTATGAACCATATCCTTTCAATACCATTCAGAAGGTAAAATCAGAGGGCATGAGCCACATTTAAGCAGTAGAATTAGAAGGTACAACTCACGTAAGAGTTTGATTCACTCTTGAAAAATGTCGGCATTCATCAAAGACAATGTTCAACTACTACAGTTTACCCTGGTCTGGCTTTTGACGTACGCAAAATACTGATTTTCTCATTATTTCAGTGCAAGCCCTCTATCATTTACTCAGGTCCCCTCACCAAATTTGAGAGACCTAGAAAGCTTTCCCCACAAAGGGATTATTTTTTTCCAGCATAAGATTTTAAAATGCCTAAACTAAGTTTGAAATTTTAACTAATGTCCACACATTTTATTCGAAGCCTTATTTTATGTAAGGTAAAAGTTGAGGCAACCAAACAAGCAATCTGTAAAAGTTAGCCTCAGTAGTTCTTCACTTCCATCATGTGTGACATGTCATTGTTTGGCTTATAGTAATATTGCTGTAGCTTCCATGACCTAAGACTACAAGCCAGGCAACATTTGCATGGGGAGGTAGCAAGTTTTAAGAGACTGATATAGATAATAAAATAGACAGGCTTTCCACTACTAACTCTGAGCCAGCATGTCCTAACCTGCTGCAGGTAAAACCACCAACATGGGAGGACTTCTTAGTGCAGAATAACACAGAAGAAAAAAAAAAAAGGCACCAAGCCAGCTCAGGTGTAACACTATATCCCAATTAGCAAAACCCAAGGACCCAGCACACCAATGAATGGAAGCCCTGTTCTGCTCTCCAGCCATTCCCAACTTCCAGTACCTTCCCTCCCTTCCTTGGCATTGTCAATGGTTCATCCTTGTTCTTCAGCTGTAGAAGCCTCAAGAAAAGGGGTAGAAGCAGAGGACAGCAGGGAAGGGAGGAGGCAAAAAAGGAAACAGCCGGCTTGGTTCTCTCTGCTGGTCAATCAGCACACACATCCTTCTGTCCTGTTCACATCCATCCCCCACCAAACAGCACGCTTTCAGATGCAACACTGAGAGCCTTCTGTGTCCCCCTGTCATGACATGAAAAAGTTGAGTGTTTTCTTTGTACCCAAGCAGACCTTAAGACTAACATCTGCTGTTTTCCAAGTGTTCATTTGGGATGATCAAGTAAAAAAAAAATGCACATCACTTTTTTGAAAAAATAAATACTTGAATGATTAGACATCAGCTAAGTCAAAAATATAAATCATGAGAAGCAGGAAGAGACATTTTTCTCCCCCACATCAACTTTGATATGATATGAAGCTGATCATTATCTTTAGAAGCTCTCATATCAGCTCAAATTGCTGTATTCAAGCTGTGAAATATACTATTAGAATAACGAAGCAATGCAACGGTGCATGAAAACTTGTATAAAACACAAAATTTAGCAAGTGCCTTTAAATTTTTTTGGATGCCAAGAGTTCCCCTGCATACGTACAGAGACACTGCAAATATAACAACCTTTTAATAGCCACAAAGTTGATCTATTGTGACACACTTTCTGTCTAACAAATTAAAATTAACATTTTGTAGCATTAGCATTAATTTTATAGGAGGAACTAAGGTTTCTGAAATTTACAATAAACTTTTAACTTCAGACATAAAATAATGGTTAGGTGGATACTTGGTGTGCATGTGCACATGTTCGTATTTAAAAGAAAACACAGCCTTCAACATGTTGCTGCACAAAGTGCCTTTTTTAAACAATCAGATTTTTCCAAAAACACATTGAAGGTTATATAATTGCACACTTCTCAGTGAAGTAGCAAAGTTAAACTTTTCTCCCCTTAAGCTGACCTGAAGCAATAAAAACTTCTGYATGCATGCCCTCAGCTATGTTTGGGTGAAATTAAGTATACAGTACAAATATTCACATTCCTAAGTGCAAGACTGAAACAATGCTCCCAGTGTTCATTTCAGTGCTTCTTAAATTAAAAAAAAAAAAAAAAGGCAGCAAACTGACATCACTCTAAACTGTACATTCTCAGCACAGATCATTTAACTCCCTAAAAAAAAAACCAACAAAGAATACAGATGTTTCACCAGCTGAAAGAAAACACTGTGTAAATACTAAGCTTGGAAAAATATGCCACTCACCAAGCTATGGAGGTTGAAGCAACAAGGAAAGCCAAAAAGGGGGTTTGCAAAATGGCAGCAGTAAGGAGATTACTGCACTAAGCTAAATGTGGTTTTTCACAATCGTTCCATCAAAAGCTTTTGCCTGAGTATTAACAGGCTAGTGAGAAAACCTCAAACATGATTTTTCTTTTCTTCTCTCATTTAAAGGCAGATAAAATTTTATTCTTCTTGTATGATAAATACAACTGCCAAGTTATCTCTGTATTCTGAAAGTGAGGCCAAATTTTTCATTTTTTATACTATGACCAAGTAGATAAAAACTGGCAAGCTGCTGTGACAGGTGAAGGCATTTTTATTAGGATGATAAAAAGTTCAAAGTTACAATAATTATCTCTAGGGAAAAACAAGCCGTAACAATCCCTTTTTTCTTAAAGATGAAAAGTGCCAGTGTGATAATTACAATGGGACTAAAACCCTCAACTACCTCCCCCCAGTTTTCCAAGAAGATATCTATACAAAAATAGATGGGAGAGTTTATAACTATCTGGTTACCTTCTGATATCGTCCTGCTCTGTAAAAATGTGTATTTGTGGAAAATAAATGTAACATTTTATCACCAGCAAGTATGGTATGCACATAGTCCCTGCAGTTCATGCTACTCTCACAAACAAAAGCAGCTACACAAGTTGCAGGGTAATAGTTCAAAATTAGTACAGAACCACAGCGCACAAGCGTGTTGTACCAGACAGCACTGGTGGCACCCCCCGCAACCCGCGTTCTCACGGCATATCATTCATCCTCTGCCACACCAAGGTTCAGGAACAGTATGGATAGACCAACGCTGTTACAAACATTAAGGCTTTCCTTCATCTGAGGTATTTAATTATCAGGAAAAACAAGAGAGCTGAAGGTGCCTGGGGGAGGGCAGAGTAAATACTCTGAATTTATTTCCACATTTAAATGACTATATATTGAAGAGGAATTTCAAATATTTATCAATTCTCTTGCCATCCCCAAACAAACGTGAAGTGTTAGAAGAGCCATCACTTATTACATTGCTCTTGTAGTCCTGGATCATTTATATATACCAGATTATTATAGGCATCATCCCTTTGTTCCTACCACCTCCTTTCTTTGAAGTCTTTAATTTCATTATGGTAATTTCACAACTAACAGATCAGATTATTACTTCTGCCAAATATAAATTATATGATTGTCATATATGATTACTATATATGAATATTATTTGCTTCCTCAAATTTGTTTTTGTATGAATTAATAAACTCAGTCTGAAGTTGAAGTATTTCCCTTTGCAAATATTTTTCTGAAAACTGTATAAAATTTTTTTCTTCCTGTAAAGTAACAGCTGGTTCACAACTCAATTTTTCCATAATTTCAGCTTTGTTTTGTCAGCATATTTCATCATCTAATTAAACAATTTTGGTTTATTATTCATGCGAAAGTAGGGCTTTTAAAGCCTTCTTCCAAATACATCCATCAAAATTCATAATGCCAGGTTTAAAAAAGAATCAAGTTGTTTTAATTAAAATGCAGGCAAGCATGTTTTGATTGAATTAAGAAGTTGTAAAATAAGGTATGAAAGTGTCTAAAGTTATGAATAAAAATACAATACTAGTTAACTCCATATTACTGAGCAAGAATAATACAGCTGTTTAATAATCTGAAAATTATGAATGTGCCATAACTAATGAAAGGTACAAAATGCTGAAAAATAGCAAAGTAGCTTTCTTCTCAGTGACAGATATATACCACAAAACATCCATTATTAAAAATGTGTTCTTAAAATTAAAGATAAATTCCTGCTTTTGTCTAAAACAAGCCAACAAATGTAAAATTTCACAGATCAAAGTTCTTGCAATACCATTTTTATTAGGTTTTTCTTCAGGTTTTTCTTCCTGTTTTAGTCAGGGTGAAATTGAATTCCAGCTTAAAATTTGCATATGCAACTCAAATTCTGTATTAGGATAAAACAAAACAATGAGAAGTTTGCTGCCAGCTAACATTGTATTTGTTAGTGGTTTTTACTTGAAAGTCCTAGCTGAATTTTCTCTTAAAAGTACATGGTTTGCCTATTTGCACAAAAACCTGATACCAGGTCTGACTTTACAATTATTAGGACGTTCTTACCGTTAGGATTTAAGATACTTTTTAAGCTATCATTCATCTTGTAACTAAAGGTACATGTGCTGGGCAGAGAAGCCCAACCAAAAGACCTATGGACAGATAGGCTGAAATCAGACAGAAAACCCCAGTAAGTAGACGGCGCTAAGAAAAGGCAAACCTGCCTGATGAGTAAGGGTCTCACACACATCCTCCTAACCAGCCAGCTTGACCAGAGATGAAAGAGGCTACTGTGGAGCTGGTGGCATTTCCACTCTCTGTGAGCATACTTATTATCTTCCCAGCAGCATGTAACCAAAACCTGAAAGTTTAAAGAAACGAACACACCAGACCGTATGTTGGAAGCAGTTAAAAACTGCGCTCAGCCTGTACTTCTGATGGGAACAAACAGTAGGAAGGATACAATGAAGTCTGCTCTTCCAAGTCTATACCCTGCCGTCATAAAAACCCACCCATCACTGTCTTAATCCAGCTACCTCAAAGGATATAAAGCTTTCCCCCTCCTTTAAACAGCTTTTTTTCCTTTTTCTTTTTTTGGGAGGTGGTGGTTAAACAATTTGAAATGATTCTTTCCCAGACTACGTCCTCATAACACAGTTATCCTGCACACATCCACATGAAGACGACAAAATGCAAATAAAAGACCAAGGTACACACCCTTGTTTACTGAGGGATATTTACAATTAGGAAGAATATTAAAGGATACAGCTACCCCACTGGCACTAAAAGCTGACATGTAAGAGACAGTCAGTACGAACATGTTTATAAAGAGCGCTCACAAGTACACTGCTACTTGACCCCGTAGCTTTGCTGGTTTCAGCAGAGGTGATCTTCTGTCTCAGGAATGTCCCCATTAACGCACGAGCTGAGAAAATAATTAGAAGTAAGCTATATCGATTTGATGCTTTTATTTCCTAAATTCACATTATAGCATAAAGTGAAGTAAAGCTTGCAGCTTCAGAAAACAGTTTTCTTCTCTCAGCTAATGATTTTAAACTTATAGAAGAGAAAATACATATACAGGTGTGTCTCTCAAACAAAAGAAAAGCATTCAGTATTTTTAAAGTCTGAGGAATAATTTTGCACATTAAATGTCCAAGTGCAGGTAGCTATACCCATGAAAATAAAAGGTGGTGCTTTTCAGGGTCATATTACATCTTCCAAAAAGCTTTTCCCCATTCACACATCAAGTCAGTCATAACCTGTCGCTGTACATGCCTCTGTATGAGGATCAACTTCCCCTTCCATTGCTGCGTTTTTACAAGCATATTGTCACTTTTAATGGCTCCATTTACATCTGAGGAACTCAATATTACCAATTGCACTCTTTTGTCTGAACTCTAAGCCAACGTTGTAAAGCCTGCTGAACTTAGTGTAAGACTGCTCGTTCCTCCACAGCAGTGATTGCTGCACCTCTCTTSGAGTGCAAATAATAGCGAAAATGTCCCTCCCTTAAAGAAAGTTCTCACACAGTTAGTTGCTGGTAACAAGAGGGACATTAGGGGCTACAGCTGCACAGATACATCAACCACCATCCATGTTGGTGCCTAGACCCTGAACTCAAATGCCATACTCCTCCGTCATAGAGTAACACAGCTGAATGCAGGTAGAACTCACAAGAATTTTCCTCTGTCAAAATTATCCCTACAAAAAAGGAACATGCAGCTGAAACATGCAATAAAAGTAACTTTATGTCTAGACAACATAGCTAATGTGTGGGCTTAACTTGTAGATAAGTCAAACTGAATTCCAAGTGTAAACATCAGTAATGAGTAGTTCAGCTTTACAAAGGCAGTATATAGGACAATGGCACAAAGGAAGGTGCATGTAATGCAAACTTTTTTTTTTTTAATTACAGTAACATCTAGAAAGTAATTCATGTAAGAGGATCCCACTGAGCTGTACCATGAGAGGGAAAAGACAATCCTCAGCCAAACAGCCCTCCTATATTTTTAGTCTCATTGTACTACAAGGCAGTAGTATTCAGCGCAGGAGGATGTGGATACAGCCACTTTCCAACAAGGAAGATCACCTGAGAGAAGAGAGGATAGGCTTCCTGAAATACACATCATCCTTTTCCTTTTTTTCCATGAATGATGAAGAAATAAAGCTTTTACTTATGCAATGGCATATTGCTTCTCAATTTTTGTAGTGTCCCCCTGCCCTGCCCCCACCCCATATTCCAAAAGGATTATTATAGAAGAAAGTCTTGCAGGCAAGGAAACAGATTAAGTGGTTTATTTAAAATCTACAGGGGATGCATCCCAGAGACAGACTTAACTCAGATCCTTTAAGTTCCAGTTCACAGATAGTAGGTACGTGCATGAGAATTTATGTGGGGAGAAAAAATGACTAAATTATGCTTTAAGTATACTCTTTTGAGAGCACTTTGGTCTCCAGAGAAAACCATTGGAAGAATACATATGTGCCTGTAAGATGTAGACTGTACCACCAAAAACGCACAGAAAATATAGACAGTATCTCCTCCGAGTTCACCAGTTTTGGACCACTGATCTTTCTGAAGTTTTCTACTGGTATCATACACTTTTTGAAACTATGAAGTTCATAGAAACATAGATAACTTATGATGAAACTTAAACTACAGCAAATACATGAATCATGCTACTGCTGAAACTCAGCAGATTTTTGCCTTACGCATATGGACAAGCTATTTATAAATTTTTACTTCCCATCAGGCTCAGCATAATGTCAGCTTACAATAACAAGTTAATGTTAATGTTTTCCAGTAATTTTCACAGTGCCATTTAACTGCAAGTGCCCTAGTCAAGGTAAACTTAAGGGCAAGGAAAGGGCTAACTGCATAATCAGAGAACAACGTTAATGAATTTTGCATCTCTGCTTTGAACACTTGGAATTCTACCTGCAATATATTTCTCTTTTGTTCCCAAAGTTTAATCTTGCTAGCCAGCTGATTACATCTCCCCAAAAGAGCTTAAATATTCCTTCTGATTTTAATTAGCCACAAACCTTCAGTGCCTTGTGGATTTTTTTTTCCCCAAACAAGCATCCTACGCTATCACAGAAAGTGCCAAACTCAAAGCTATCAAACATCTCCTGAACTCTAGTAAGCTCATGCACTTTGTTTTACAATCAGCAGCATCACAGCAGACGAACGCCGTCTTCGCAAATTCACCAGTAACAGACAAGTTCCAAAGAAAAATGATGAAATTTGCTGGGGCTCTTCTCTTCAGAGGCATTAGAAGCTGTTCAGGAAGATCTGTTCTTTATTATTATTTTTCCCCTTCCCTCTTCCACTCGCATGCAATTGGTAAGATGTGTTTTTGACAAAAGGGAATGTCAACAGCAACAGTTTTTATGGCAGAAAGGTTTTTTTGAAAAGCAAGTTCTTCCAATGCATTTCCTTACTCAAGACCACCTTCTCCAACATTTGCACATGMTTGCCTTTGATTTTATTACCCCAGAGGAGTACAGCTGTCTGTCTCTAAAAACAGTTCTAAGAACAGTGTTTTAAAGCTGCTGTAGCTTAACCCTCTACTTGCTTTGGATATTGAACTGCATGGAGGTTGCCTTCTAAACACAGCAGTGCCAACGGTAGATGTTACCATGCCGACCACTTGTTCAACGCTGCATCCTGCTGAAGTCTGACAACTTCAAACCTCCTAGCCAAGCTTCTAATGAAAGCAAACTCTCCACTCCCTTCAGTCACATGAGTTAGGTTAGCAGAGGCCTGCTATTTAAATTGAGCAAATGTTACTCCTTTCTACCAAAACAGCTCAGGGAGGACCACCAGCTGACCTGTGGCAGCTGCAACACCCAGCAGAGGGCTAGTGATGATCAGCTGGATGTGGACTGCTGTGCACAAGCTGTCTGCAGAGCACAAACCTACAGAAATCCTCTGGCATTAAAGCCTCAAAACTGGCAATGAGAGCAACAACTAGGCAATGCACCCATTTCACTACATGCCAGATTTGCTCAAGGCAGCTGAAAACCATTCTGCATCAGTGATGCAAGGAACTATCAGGATACTTCACACTCTTTTTCTTGCAAATAAACACCAAACAGAAGGTGGTGAGAGTATCTCAGTGGGTTCTTCAGTGTCCTTCCCCTTCACAATCAGTACCAATTTGGTCTTGCCTGTGTTCACCTCCACCCACTGCTCCACAGCCAGTGTCCCATCACTTTTGTATTTTACCAGTGGCTGCAATTGCAACAGCACCTACTAAAATCAATAGTTTCTTTAGTTAACAGATTAAACACTTTCTGTTTACTACCTTTAGATAAACTAAACCGGAATCCAGGGAGAGCTTGCAGTTTTAAGTCGCTTCACAGTCTGAATTTGGCAGCATAGAAATGAGTGGAAACCACCACTACTCTGTCGTATGTTCCTGTTACTTTGTTCATAACCTCTGATAAACGATAAATAAAGCTGCAAAAAGGTGCCACACAGAATGGCCCCTCATCACACAGATCTTATGTTTATCTCCATTATCACAGCATTGCAATCTTTTAGAGCCCTCTAGGTGTCTGTGCCGTGCTCTGTCCTAAATCCTGACCACAAAGCATGAAAGATCTTGGTCATCATCAGATTTTGCTGGGGATTGATGGTTTATGTTGAATTACTGGAAGGATCATCACATAACACAGCATTTTTTTTGGAAGCAGTAAAATTTACTATAAGAATAAAAACGACAGTAAAGCACATGTAACAGTATCAAGTATGATTGCTTCAAATAAACTCAAACCCTAAAAATATTTCAATTTGGAAGAGAGGACAACAAAATGAAGAAGCAAGATGATGTTGTCAGAAGTTACTGAATCCATGGAGGTAGCTTCAGAGTTTACTTAAATTCCACACAATTCCACAAGTTAGCTGCACTTGGAAAAACAAGGGATCTTTATTTGAAACCAAGTTCCCTTTTTCCCCTCTCCAAGTACTGTCAAGCCTTTTCTGTCCACTTTATCAGTCTTGTTGGCCTTAGAATACATTAAATACTATCAACCAGCTGCAGAAGGGGAGTCCAACTATTTATTTATTTAATGTTAAGGAGGATGAGTGCTCTCCTAGTCAGCTACGGATAATAACAGAGTAAAAGCTTTTTGTTAAACAGGTTAAAAGGTCAAAATAAAATACTTACTGATGACATTATGGTTTTCACTATAAAAACCTGAAGAGATCCCCTACAGATAGCATTGTGGACAACACAGTAATAATACTGAGTATTAATGTTTTGTATTACAAACCATGAAAGAAAAGAACTTAAATTTCCTCAAATTCATCACCTAGTTCTCTGTTTTAGTCACTATACAAAATGGACAAATATCATCTGCCACCCCAAATAACCCGTTTTTTACTTCTTTCCCAGGAAAGTCAAGCTAACTAAAGAAAAAGACCCCAACAAAGCTTCTCTAGGAATTCAGTTGTGAGTATGTGACAATAAACGCCTCCTGCTCATGACACATGACACCGTAATTGAATGGTGTTGTCCATCATCCAGGGACACCTCTGAAGTGTTTTACGCTTCTATAATTGCAACACTGCAAATGTTCTGAGGATGCTCATGGCTAATCATGGTACTGTAATTCTATACAATAAAGTTGTTTCTTAAAAAACGCAGGGATCACCCATGTAGAGAAAGCCATTATAAGCCCCATTCATATACTGACTGAATGAAAAAAAATGACTGACTCCCAACTTCTAAGCCTTTCTTCCTGTTGCCCTATGTAATTTTTTAGATTTATAAATTAGATTTATAAATATCATAAATAAAACTGAATTAAAAAGATAACACTCAGATGGAACACAAACTCCTCTGAAAGGAAAAGGCTGATGGAAAAGCATTAGCAAAACTGAACTAGTCAAACAGTTGATGGAAAAAAGTGTCAGAGGCTGTGGTGGTTATAAACACCTCTTTTTCTGACGAAATCTGACTGTTAGTATCAAAGCCTATCGCACTCAGAGAGTAAAAAACCCAAGAAGTTACTGCAGTAATAATTTGAGAGCTGGACATGATAAAATTAACAACATCTGCAACTTGACTTAGGAAATATTTAGGATGAGATCATTTATTTGGACCATGTGATCATGGAAGTTCACAAATTAAAGTTCACATGAAATGAACTTCTTGTTCAAGTGTTCACAAAGTACCACATTGTACAATACTGAAAATAGCTTTAAATGTCATTACAACGATTAAATTCTTATGTCAGATTAGATTAAAATGACAATGCTGTATATTCAATGTATCTGTCTGAAAGATTTTAATTTAATTTAAAAAAACTTTTTACTTATCTGAGAGCACAGTACAGCTTTTCAGAAAAATGAAAAAGGAAGAACGTGATACAACTTTCTATGGGTTACACAGTATTAAAGAAGGAAATAAAACTACTGTAATATCATTTTTAAATGTCTCACAGGGTACTATAATCCAAGAGAAATAACTACAGTTGTAAGAGTATTACCTCATCCTAATATCCATAGAATCTACTTTAGTTTGATTAATTTTGAAATAATTTCTTATAATATGATAATTCAGAAGTATAAATGATTGACTCAAAACAGCAAACAAAAAAGGGCATTTCAATTGCTAGAAGCACTTGATGCACTTCATTCTTTTTAAGGTCACTTTTAATACAACAGTAACTAGTACCACCACAGAGGTTTGAAATCCTGCCTGCTCAAGAAGTCTCCTATGAAATCTACCCAAAGGTGATTACACCAAGTCCTGTCCTTTTGAAATGCTTCCAGACTATCTATGGGCTGTGGTTTTATGCTGCAACACAGGATATGGGCATACAGCATGTTTTTTATTACATGTTACATCAGGAAATAACAACTATTAACAACAACTATTTGGCAACAATACGTGTACGTGAAGTCTTTTAGAGTGTTACTATGTCCACCTCTACATCTTCCTTAGGCTTTTTGGGAAGTGGGTAGTGTTCACTAGATGGGACAAGAGCATCGTCACCATGGCTCACGTGTATGTTTCCATGATGGTATTAATTACTTTTGTATTAACATAATAACTTAAAAAACATGAATTATGTAGGATGTTTCACATAAGATGCTGACAGTACGATTTAAAATTTCTTATTTGTCTTGAGTCTGTCAGGGTTCAAAAATTACTCCGTTTCAAAGAGCAAAGGCTCCAGCTGGTATTTCTTATGGCACAAAATGATTCACTAATTAAAAAAAAATTAGAATGAAAAGAAACAAGCCAAATATGCACTCAAAAATAGCTCCATTTATATTTTCTTTGAAAAAATTATTGGTCTCTCTACAGTTTCCTGTTCTAATTGCCAGTGGTGTCTGTTTCACCAATGAGACAAGACAGTCAAAAACCAGAGAAGAATAAATGAAAGATTTCTTGCAATTTACAGATGTGAGACGACTACATAATAGGCATTTTGTTTGCTATAGAAGTGTTTTGTGGGGACCAAGAGAAGTTCTAAATTGGCTCTTCCTACCTTAAACTATTTTTTTCCTTGAAGAATAGCAACTTAATATTATAAAGCTAAACAAATAGATGCATTTGGACCRTGGAAAGGAAGAAAAGGTGCCAAGAAACTTCAACTATACTGAAGTCAAACTCACTATGAACTGTAAATGCTCAATATCTTTCATCTAGGTCATAAATATTTAAGTGCTGAATTCCTAAGTGATTTCTAGTAATAGTAAAACAGAAGTTCTAATCTTATTGTTGGTGCATTTGCACCGAAAGAGGACAAACCTGATTTCCAAGGTTTAAAGTTTTCCCAACACCCAATTCTGACACAAAGGCCTTTCTGCATCTATGGAAATACCTGTGTATATTTGAGAATACAATTAATAAACATTGCTTATTTTCCACAATAAAAACAGGCCAGAATGAACTACTACCATCTGGAGAGGTCTCCTGCTAAAATCAGACTAAGACTTTCATTGTAGATGTGAAGATCTACTGAATCTGAAGTGTACACTTTTGAATAAAAGTGAATATACAGAAACATTTGACATGCACTTCCGACAGCATGGTAATAACCCTACTGTAGTAAGCAACAATATACCAGGACAGCAGCTACTCTTTCAGAGAGGATGCGGTCCAGAACGGAGATATAGAGGAGTAAGCACCTGAAACAAGCTGGCAGGAGGGAGTTGATAGTGAGGGTGCCAGGGGAAACAGGGAGAGATAACAGAGGTGCAAGCCTGAGAAGGAATGAGGGAGGACAGAATAGAAGCACCTGCTGCATATCATGCCTTCAGAAGCCTCACTCATTCTTTGCTTGCTTGAAGCTGCGTGGGAGGTTTCCACACCCCCAAACATCAAGGCGACTCTGATGATCGAGAGACAACTGGCACCTTTTATGAAGGAAGGAGCAGAGAAAAGGAGGGACCTTGACAGGTGGTAAATTTAGAAGCATCCCTATCACCCTCTCAGCATCCCCCTTGCCCTTTTCTACAGTTAGACCACACCTAGGCTGTTTCCAGGACCTGATGAAGGTTCTGCAGGGTACACCAAGTCTAAGAGCTGCCTGCAGCTCCACTGGAAGCCGCATTTCTGATTAACCAACTCAGAATCCACATTATTCGCTGAGGGTTTTAGCAGCAATGCCCCAGAACGGGGAGCATGTTGTACTAGACAGTGGAAAACAAATTTTCTTTCAATAGAGCATTGCTTCCCACATAGCCCCTGACCTAAAAGCAAAACATATAGATAGACCCTTATAGTAAGACACCACCACTATCCCCCCACTAAAAACCCCTCCACCACTAGATACAAATATAACACAGCATCTTCTTGTTAGTTCTGCCCCCACATAAACTTTCTCTCCCATGTAGTTTCTTTGTTGGTCAAATTTCTGTAAAATCCTTCCTCAGCCTGGATACCCATTTCCCATTCTCTTCTGGCCCATGAATAAACAGCATCAGAGGAACAAAATCAGAGGAAGACATTTCCAGAGTATGCCATCAATTCAGATTCAGGGTCATTTAGAGCCTGAGTAAGAAAACCACTTTAAGTCAAACAGCCATGTGAAAACTGTTCCTAGAAAATTTTAGCATCGTAACAATAACTACTTCAGAAATGCAGATATTCTGAGATAATTAAAATAATAAAACCAAGAAAAAACAGTGGTAAAAAACACTACTGCAAGAAATGCCTGTAACATAAACAGGGGGGGGAAAAAAAAAAGTAAAGTAGCATGCTTTAAACTTGGTTGAAGAAGGAAAAAGTACATTACATTCATTCAAAAAAATTCTAATTTGACTCATGAACACTCTGAAATTGATTTTCACACCTTGGAAAAGTGTCTTATTCTTGTTTTGTGTTTCCTTTGTTTCATTTTCTTAGATTTCCAGGTTTTTCCTCCTCTCCTCCTTTCAATTTTTTGTTCCACTATTGGAGATTCTTGCATCCTGGCCTTCAGTATAGGTAAGTCTTTCCTGAGTAGTTATCCTCTTAAAACCACTCGTCCGTGCTCATTCACTTCTCCCATCCAGCATTCTTTTAAATGCCAATTTTTCCAGCTTTCTCCTCCTTTCATGGAGGGTATTCTTCTGCTTTGTAAACAAGCTGAGAAAGCTTCAAAAGACCAAAGAAGGCACCTTCCCACATTTCTCATTATAGCCTGAACTCCAGAAAACAAGAGAGCATAGTAAAAAGCCCTCACTGTTCATAAATATTTTTTATACATCCTCAAGCAGTCAGAACTTATCATGGATGGGTATTTTTAAAAGTATATCCAGGAAGTGTATCCAGGATTATCTTTTTTTTGGCTCTGAAAGTTTTAAAGACAGGGCTTCTAGATCAAAAGGAAGAGAAAGAAATCCTATGCGGGTGGGATTGAAAACATGTTTTTGGAGATGAAAAATGAACTCCATGGAGTACTAAATTAATCCACTGCACCACCTAGGAGAATATTATATCTTCGGTACACTTTACAAGTTTCAACTTTTCCCTTCCCAACTGTAAAAACATCCTCTGCCTGTGACAGAGTGATAGGATTGCTTTCCTGACTAATCATGAGGGATACTTAAAGATTCATAATACAAAACAGGTGCAAGAAATATGCACAGAATTGAACACTTAAAAAATTTAGAATTCACAGGAGTTCAATTGCTGTTCTGGGAGGTCTAAATCAAGTTAACCAGCCAGTGCCTAAAATAGTTCAACTCTCTTCAGGAAGATTTAAGTAGAAAAAGTAGAACACTGTGCCAACAGTATTTGTTTCTAACATCTCCATCATCTAAAAAGAAAATAATCTATCCATTATGAAAACTGTAGCTATGTGAGGATTTCTCTTTCCTTAGTTTAATCTTAACACCTAATAAAAGTTGTTCTATATAACCACAATCATATATAGTGTTTTCAATCACTGCACGTTTATCCAAGACATAACTAGAGAAGCTAGCTGAACACTAGTGATGCTTTATGGCTGTAACTGAATACCAGGCAGGGTACCTCAAATGGCTGCACACACAGCCACCCCGCAATCCCTGCTAGCAACACGGGTTGCAGGAGCTTTTACTCATTAAGGAGTGGTACTAGGTGCACTGGATCAGGGAGGCCAAAACATCTGCATAGCAACTGCTTGCTATACCCATAGTAATAAGCGTCAAAATCTAGAGGTGGGAGAGAGGGAGGCAGTGCATCCATCAAGTCATCCATTCCACTTTACAGAGGGGGCAACTGTCACACTATCCCTGGCACAACCCAGAGTCGTCCTTATTATAGTTACCTCTCAATTAAAAACAGCAGCAGCCTTGATTTCACTGATTGATGAATATTGCTTACTCTGTACTAAAACCACACTTTTTTTCTAAACTTCAAAGATGTGAACACAAGGTTTACAACAATAGCATCTCTGCATATCCTTAGTTGCTGTAGGAAGGAACTCAATAACGATGCAGAAACTGAATGAAAAGACCTAATAAGAGTTGTAAGAGCTGTCTAAATTTATGCCCTTTTGAAAACGAGTGACATGTCTTAGGAAGTCACAGACACAACATTTGGGAGCATTACTAATTACAGTTAAAGCAACTTCAAAGCGATGTCTCACTAGCAGATCTGTCCAGCCAATTAGCAGCACCACATGAGTTTTTTTAAAAAAGCAGCTGGAAGAAAACCTCTGGCAAAATCTCATCAATTATTTTCTTTCAGACACTGCCTGCTCCCATTCTTGGAACTTAGTTGCATTTCTGTTGCATTCATAAATATAAATCTTGTTCTCTCTTACATCAGTGTACCCTATGTAACAGTTAACACGAATTTACAACATGAAGAAATGAGACAACTGTTCTTTTATTGCCAGCTACATATAAGTGAATATGTTTTCAACTTGACATCAATATTTCTTTTCTCTTTGTACTAGTCTTAAAAGTAAGGCTTATCTTGAACACTAAAAACTGAGCTTAGAAAAGAAACAGCTGGAAGGAAGTTTCATTGAAAAACATTTAGTTATAGCAGGTTTATTTCTTTGATCTGTAGATAATGTAATATTTGTTTACTATATTGGGTTTTTATAAGCCAACGTTGAACTGCTACACTTCAAACTTTACTGCCAAGCCAAATAAAATGTAATTCACCACAGTCAATGTTTCTGTGCTACTGAATAAAGCCAAATAAACAATATGCTACTTCCCCATTCATTCCCTCAGAYCCTAGAGATCCTTTGTCTTCAAAACAAAACAGGAAAAAAATATGGTCACTGACACCCCTGCTGGTAATTCACATTAAGGATTTTTAGGTCAAGCTAATGAATAGTATACCTCTTTCTCTCACTTAGCCACAAGGACCAACATCCAAGAATGACCTTCAAAATATATTTGCCTAATTTGTCTCCTGTTGTCATATTCTCACACCCTAGCCACTGGAGTCTGTGGGTTTTTATTACCTATTCAGTCCTGTAATAAAGAAGGTCCCGTGATTGCTTGCTAGCTCTTCTTCATGCATCATTCTTCTCTGCTTTATTTTCAAATGCTCATATTTATTTAAATTGTCTTTATTCCTCTGAGTAAGCGTCCAAGTATTAAACTCATAAAACATGAGAGTGATCGTAATCTCAAATACTTGAAGCTTGACCTTCCTTTGTAGCAACTTAAGCTAAAATCCTCCTCCTCTCAAAGGAAGGAAAAATGCGTCCACATTCATTAGGCAGGCTCTACTTTCATCAACAACAATCTGTTTTAATACAACTCTTCTGGATAATTAAACTACCTAACATACTGATGTTTTCATCATAAACTACTTATTTTCATCAGTACAACTATATACTTAATTTTATCTTCAACAAAGTCACATCCATACATCTCTGGCTCAAGAGTACTCTAAGCGAAGACAGCACATGCAGATGTTTCTCCAGCTGCTTGGTCTGTCTTACTCTTTTTCCTAGGCTTGTGCTATCGAYCCCTTGCTGGAAGCAGCACACTGACTCAGACAAATCTTTGCATGACCCAGTATGGCTATTCTCAGGTTATGTTTTTGTCCTGGTTTTCTTGTTGCTTAATGAAGTCTCCAACCATCCTTTAAATGAATTCTTCCATCTTTAAATCACTTCTTCCAGCTCTCCATTAATATTTAAAACATCAGCATATCCAAAGAGTTGATACAGATAATCTGAAGTTCTACCATTGCACAGATCTTGCAGTATTCAATAAACTCCACAAAGAAAAAACAGAAACAGTAAATCACTTTCATAAAAGCCCTGTACAGATGGCAGAAAAATCTGCCATGCAACCATGCAGGTTTTTTAATCATATTATTATTTTTTAATACAAGGATTCTAGATTCTTTCATTGTAAAGTATTTTCAGAAAGATGAGTCTAATTCTATAGGATGCTGCTATTCCCTGAAAAATAGTAACTGCTAATTTCTTGTCCCACTGAAGTCAGTGGGAAATTTAATCTTTAAAATTAGTGTTAACTAATGTAAAGAGTTACAAAGTCCTCTATCTCCTATTAAGTCTAATTGTTGCCACATGCGACTGACCAAGTTGATGTGACTCAGACTGTTCTTTAGATGTGAGATGCAACAGTCTGCTGGTTTCAAAAGCAAAACAAAAAAAGGTTCAAAAACTCAAACCAACTTTCCTTGCACAAGACTTCACATTCATATGTCAAACAGAACTGTTTGAATTAGTGAACATAAAAAAAAAAAAAACAAACAAACAAAAAACCCCAAACCCAAAACCACTTATTTGAACCAGCCTACTACTATAATACCAGTTTAGCTAATTGAAACTACAGAATTTTGTGGGAAAATTCAAAGTGTGGAGAAAATTTGAATATTAAGGGTTACAATTTGTGAAGAGTAACTGACTGCTGATTGATGACACTCCAAACAACATTAAATAAGTGAATTCCCATTTTTATCTTCATGAAGTTTTAACCCTGCAGCCAAGCATAACATTCTCTCCGTTTTCATCTGTCTCTTGCCAGTTTTATTTTGTATTTCTTTAAGAACAGGTCATGTGCACCCCCCCGGGATAGAAGGAGATACTGTTCTTCTGTTGCGATGCAAAACACTGGCATATGCTCAGGGAACAAATTTCAGGATAAATCAGTAGGAGTGACAAAATAATAGCAATAAGTGGGAGGACTGCAGTGAGGAGAAGAGAAGCTACCAGCCAGACCTCAGATGAGAAGATGGGGGAATGGAGAGAAATCTTCCTAGGGACCACAGCAGACTAGGCAGAATTTCTGTGACTTTGAGTTACAGCAGTGACCAAAACCAGTCACAACAGGAAGGATCCACCTGCAAGGACATGATAGGTCAGCAGAGGTTTTTTATTTTATTCTATGCAGTTGTTTGATTGCTTGTACAAAGTACCACCAAAAATGTAAATAATCTTCATGAACAAAGCAGCTTCCAGCCAGAAATTGTACCTCAATGATATGCGCAGCTGGGAACTTCTACGAAAAGCTTTATCTTGGACAGTACAATCCATCTCCTGATGGAGGCAGCAAATGGAGGCAAAGTCATGTAGTTCCCTCTCTTCATATACAAGCAGCAAACAATGAGGGAGAAGTCACTGAATCCTCCTTTCTCCTAATCTGTGCCCAAAAGATGCCAAAGGGACTGCATAGTGAATGGGACAGATAAAGGAAGCAAAATTTTTTGTACTATTCTGTATCCCACTCTCAAGCTAGACACTGTCAGCGTTTAGTTATAAATCCACACAAGACCTCTAGGAAGTAGGTTAGCACCTTCAACATTTCAGAAGTGTCCAAAACAAGGCACAGAGAAGTTAAATGAAAACACAATGTCTCTTTTAATAACTTTCATTCACCTGATCCTGTATGTTCTAAAAATATATAATTGTAGGCTTGCCAAAGTGAATGTGAGGAAGATCAAACTGATAACAAACAAGGATAATGACCCAATTGATGTGCAGATTCTTTCATTTGAAAAAGAAATAAACCTTAATAGTAATTACATCTGCTCCGTGATTAATTGCAGCTGTCCAATGAATTGTTCTCTATATGAACAGTATGTAAGGGTATGTACACTCTCGTAAGAGTACAGATTTTTCCCATGCACAAATGTGGAAGATTTCTGGAAACTAATGAGTGCAGAACTGTGACTGAAAGCTCCAGTCATACTGCTGCTATTCTACTGTACTAATAACAACTAGATTCTAGGTCTATGTACATCACACAGCCTTTGAAATCCAACATCAATCATGTTAACTGATTCTCACGAAATAAAAACAAAAGCTGAAGTCTAACATCTGCTTTCCTTGGCAAACCAATCTGAAAGTTCATGCATTTGGGAGGTTTTTTTAATCATCATAAATAATCTACAACCAGATGAATTAAAGGTGCTGCCTTGTTTTCTGGGCAAATCATGCTTAGGGTCCCTGTAACTTCTCTTTACTTTAAAGCACCCAAAGGAAGAGGTTAAAGAATTAGAGGAATTAAGAGGTCTGTGTGCAGATGCAGGGCTGTGATCTTGTTGGGATCATGGAGACAAGATAGGACAGCTGACATGTTTGGAGTGCTGCAATGGAGGGATACAGGCTCTTTAGGAAGTACAGGTGGGGAAGATGAGAAGACAGAGTTGCCCTCTATGTGAGAGAACAGCTGGAATGCATGAAGCATCCATCCTGGGGATGGATGATGAGCCAGCTGGGAGCTTATGGGTAAGGACTAAAGACCAGACTACTATCGGTGACACTGTAGCAGGTGTCTGCTATAGGCTGCCAAACCAGGAAGAACGAGTGGATGAGGCCTTCTACAGACAGCTATAAGTAGCCTTGCATTTTCAGGCCCTGGTCCTCACAGGAGACTTCAACCACCCTGGTATCTGATGGAGGACCAACACAGCACAGCATAAGCAATCCAGGGGGTTCCTGGAGAGCATTGATGACAACTTCTTGACAAAAGCAATAGAGGAGACAACAAGGAGAGGTGCTCTGCTGGACCTCATACTCACAAACAAGGAATGACTCACTGAGGATGTGAAGGTCAAAGGCAGCCTTGGCTGCAGTGACTGTGAGATGGAGAAGAGAGTTCAGGATCCTGAGAGGAGGGAGCAGGGCAAAAAGCAAGATCACAACCCTGGACTTCATGAGAGCAGATTTTGGCCACTTCCTGGATCTGGTAGAGTCCTGTAGGATAAGGCCCTGGAGGGAGCGGGGTCCAAGAAAGCTGGTTGATATTCAAGGACCATTTCCTCCAAGCTCAAGAGCAGTCCATCCCAACAAGCTAGAAGTCAGGAAAACATGCCAGGAGGCCTGCATGAACGAACAAGGAGCTCATGGCAAAACTCAAACATAGAAAGGGTGTATACAGAAGGTGGAAGCAGGGACAGGTAACCTGGGAGGAAAACAGAGACACTGTCCAAGCATGCCAAGATGCAGTCAGGGAAGCCAAAGCCCACCTGGAGATGAATCTGGCTGAGATAAGGCTGAGGTACTGAATGTCGTCTTCATCTCAGTCTTTACTAGTAAGGCCCATGGTTAGGAGTAACACAGGTCCAAGCTTTCTTTCCCTAGTATGCCCAGAAGCTTACCTTCTTGGACTCTGTTCAGTATAAAGTGTAAGTGTACAGAACACGTTATCTAAATTGTGCATAAAAACTGTTCAAAGTTTCAATCAGTTACTTCCAATCCAAGTAAAATTCATGTTTATAATATTTAACCCTTTATTTGCAATAACAATCTGAAAAACTAATTTGAGTAATTTATGTCAATTTTGTTGGTTTATGCAAGACTATCTACAACAATAAAAGCTATATCCACAAATCTATGCAAACAAGAATTAACCAGGTGCAGACTTATGGAAATAAAAATTCTGCATAGCTTCCTGAAGATGCCCCAATCACTGGCAGGACCAAAGAATCATTAAAAAACTAAAAGGGGAGACTGGCAGGAATCTCAAGTGATCATCTGTCTATTTCCCAGGCCCAGGCAAAATCTTATATACATGATGGCAGATCCACTATTTGTAAGTGCTGAATGTTAAATGCATCCTTAACGTTAGAAAGTATTTTCCAATATTTAAGCTCATATTTGACTGTGTTAATGAACTAATGGAGAAAAGTATACCTTTCAGACATCAGCTATCAATAGCTTTCATTTTCCAAGACTAAGTATTTCTGTAGAAATCTCTTGAAGGCTACAGCCAATTTTTGCCCTGGCCTTTCCAATTTCCTGTCTGCATGCTCTTGCTTCAGTATGTTTCTTCTTGCTTTGCATTCAGTAAAGAACTCCTAATTTGTCCAAGCTGGTGTGTTATTACACTTTCTATCCATTCTGTGTTAGGTTGATTCCTTCTTCTGGAGTTACTGTTTCTTTGAAGAACTACCAGGTCTCCATAATTCCTTTTTCTACTTAGGGCTCATTTCCATGTGATCTCTCTCTATGAATTCTAAATTTACGTGAATCTTGAGCTTTACTAATGTTTGGTTGTCTTTGATTAACTCTTGACTCTAACAAAGTGTTTTGCTCAAGACATTCAGGTTTATTGCAACTGCATAGAATTAGACAAGACTGGAAGCTTTCATAAACATCAGGACTCAAAACATACTCTTTTACACAGGTGTTGTCTTTACTGTAGTTTTAAGAGACCCAGTTAAGACTGTTGTCTATGACACTAGACATTTCTACAAAAACATAGACATGAAAAGAGAAAGCAGACCATGTCCCTACCTGCTTGGCTTACAAATACCACCACGAGGCAAACCAGTACATTGAAATTACTAATTGGAAGTACAGGTTATTGAACAAAACATTTCTGAATTAATTACAGCTTAATTCTGAATGTCTCAATTATTCTGAACAGATGGAATACATACTGCAGGAATGCCAACCCTAAAGAAGCAGAAGGTAAAAAAACCGTATGATCCTCTGATAAGGATACCTCACAATCTTCCAAAATCAAGTCAAAAAGTTTCACAGACATGAAGGCTTCCCTAGTTATAAATTTTGATACGCTTCCAGAAGTCTCTACACAAAGCTCTGGACGAGCTCTTCCTTTCAGCTGATCAGCTAAAAAACCTAGATCTTAAAACAAAAAAAGCCAGAAATATTTCATCATTCAAGAAGGCCAGTAGACGATTTCTGCATTTTCTTGTGGATTACAAATGTGACTCCCTCCCCCTCATGCCAGTTTGGATTATGGGGCTAAGTAGAAACTGCACTCATAAAGGAAACACTAAGCATAGAAAAGATTTTTGTTTTATTCAAGTCAATGCATTTACTTATGATGCAGAACTACTCCTTGAAGAATATCATCAGTTCTGTAAGAGTTACAGAACAGCAGTATTCCTCCTAGATAATTCTTGAAAAGAATTCTTCTGTAAAACATGTAAACCGTAAGACTATTTTATCCTCATGCACGTTCATATTCCTACATAAATTGAGCCACAGTTATCACACTGGGGAGGAAAAGCCATGTTTTCACGTAATGCAAAGGTCTGAAGTTAAACACAACATATTTGCATCCACTGTCAATCTCAGCATTTTGAAAACCAGGCCATGTTTGGACAAGCACTCCATGTTGAACTCTTTTTGAATGATCTTTCTATAAATTAACATTTGGCTTGCAACAGATGAAGCGATTACATAACTCTGAAACATAACTGAAATATACCTTCAAGATTCATTACATTTGGCACTGCCACATAAGCTTTAAGTCTGAATAATTCCAATTTTCCTGTTGAAAACTTGACAGCATATGAACACTGAAATAAAAAGTCAGGCAATGAACTTAGTCAGCTTCTGACTAATGTGACTGAACAAACAAAATGAAATTACTGAATTCCATTTGCAGAAGATATTGGCCTTGTATTGCTGGGGTGGGGGGGTGGGGGAGGAAATCTAAGTTTTATTGAGTTTTGTACAGACTCACTCTTTTTAGTAGGGATTTTTTTGTTTGTTTTATATCAAAGAGGAAAATAAATTCTCTACTGTGTCATGGAAATGCAGTGCAAACAGTTTCAAACACTGCCAGATCACTGCCTCTTCAAGTAAGCCTTCAGAGAAACAGTGTTTTAACAAATAGTCCCATAACATCATTTTCTACAGTTCAATAAGCCTTAGCAGCAGCTTTGCAAGTCCCATCTTACATTCATAAAAAGGAAACTGAAACCACGCATCCAACAACCCCTGAAAGTCACAGTACTTTGCTCTTTGTACTATTTACAGGAGCTGCATGCTAACTACATGTTGAACTACCTGGCATTAGTGTTTCAGAGGTACAACATCAAACACCACCGCCGCCCTTTTTGCCTATCTTTATCACCCTACAGTATTTCTTCTGAATGTTTTGTTATTTTTAACTAGTAACAGATAGTTCAGCATTTCAGTCATACACTAAATTTGATTAAGTATTAAATGAAGACTTTGCGCAACCTTGATTCACAAGTCATAAAAGCAAAGCCCAAGACAAATGTGAGAGACCAAACATCACTGAACTGTTATGGTACAACTGACATTTTTTGAAGAATGTCATACTCCGACAGCACTGGTCTCTCCCTGGTGCAGTACCAATTGCAGTACTAGTTCCTAGTAGCTGCTCAGAACTGACAAAAAATCATGTTAAAGCCCTGAGAATATCTCCTGCCTCACAGGTATGGAAAAGAAAGCTCCCTACACCTATGCATAAGATCGTGTTAGCAACACTGGATTAAAAAACAGACCATCCTTTGGGCTCGTTCAGAACCAGCCTTCCATTATTATTTTTTTTCCAGGTCACTAAAAAGAAGGCAGTGGCTTTATCTACTGCCAGTCCATACCCTTACAACTAGGGTTATAATAATTTTGGACTGAGAAAGCACTTAATTCTCTCTGTTGGAATAACCCTCTCTTCCTAACGCTTCAGGAGGTTCAGGAGTTCTGTGACACAGCGGGGCTGCGCAGGTAATTTGATGATGGCAACCTCCTCCTTCCCACACAGATGCAGCAGCTCACAGGTCTAAGCACTTGCGTGCATACAGGTGCATGGACTGCTTTTCAGAGCAGAAAAGACTGGACACGATCATCCCACACCCTGTGACAACCTCCACTGTAACCAATTGTCATCCAAATCCAGATTCAATTGGCTGAAACCGTTTACAGGTAAAGTTGACAGTAACAGCTCTAGAGGGACTTCACTCATTTCCCTGTCCTAGGTTTCCTGTAAGGTCATGATTTTAAAGGGAAATAATATGCTGGAAAAGATACACTAAAAAACCAAAACAAAACCACACACAGCCCACCACATAGTTTACAGTGGGAACGTGTACCTAGATAGCTTGCCAACTAAGGCAGACTAACAGAGCTGATCACATACAATACGGCTTTGTTGGAGGGTTGCTTGTGAAAAGCAGGCAATAAAAATGGGTAACTTATTACCATGATAGCTTAAAAATCAAACACAGTGAACCGACTGCCATAAACCAAAGGAATGATATATGGGGAATGAAGAAATTTCTGATTCCAAACCGATAGCAAGCTGTTCTCCAGAATGTTTTCAGAAGAATACAGTATAAAGCTTATCACAACTTGTACAGCAAACTGACTGGAAGCTGCTGGTGTAGCAGGAAAAGCAAATGAAGTAATATATAAAAATGTAGGTAAGTAGCAAGTCTCAATATCTACAATACTATTGGTGCTTGGAGTTCAGCTTTGCCTCAGATTTTGGGCAAGTCACACAGATCCCTCTGCAGATATGTTTATCTAAAGATATTTGCTCTCAAAGCACTTTAATCTCCAGAGATGAAACATTATATGAAACGTAAATGTTGATATTTACAGCTCACAGCCTTCTAATGATGGCTGAAATGTGCTTTCCACATTTATCATCCAATAGAATTGACTCAAAAGCAGTCTTCATACATGTTTTGATAATGTGTGAACATTCAGCACATCTCATTGCATCTTATCTGGCTGTGAAGTATGACCAAAAAAATCCAACAAAAACCCCCACAGTAAAAAAAAACAACAAAAACAAAACAAAAAAACCCAAACAACCCCCAAAAACTTACTTGCAGAAGCGTTCCATGAATATCATTCTGTCGTATGCAAGGACTGGTAGAGTCTGGAAGCCCCTCCAGCAAGGACAGCACTGTCTGTGGTACTTCATTTACCATAACAAATGGAACAAGGGCCCGACCTGACATCTCACGTGAACGGTACACAGGAGAGTGCCCACACCTAGAGAAAGGAGAAATACCTATTTTTTGTCATCCACTGCTGTGGCTAAAACAAAACAAAGGATAATGCAGTGAAAACTAAAACACATTTCTCACAAATCAAATGTACAGTCTTTCTTCTCAGTAGTGAGAGAGTATTTGCCCAGAAACATAAGTCATACTAGAGCCATGTTGGAGGCTTTTTTTTCCTTCAGAAGTTCCTGTGTTTACATAAAGTACAAAAAAAAAAAAAGAAAAAAGAAAAAAGAAAAAGAAAAGATGCAATTATGCCATGAAGCAGGTAAGTATATGGTCCTGTTCCATCTTTCTTTATGTTTATGTTACTTACTATACAGCAATCATATTCAAATATATTATGAGTTTGACTTAAAACTATTAAATTCCATGTTCTTAATCAGATGTTTCCATAAGAACACAAAATGGTGTCTACTGGAATTTTAGGCCGTATCTCCCACTGGTTTTTAGAACATATTTAAAGGCAGGAAGTAAAAGACACATTGGAAAATAATTTTCTATTATTTATAATTACTATCTCAAAAATAAATACTTTTTATTTATTAAACATTAACTGATAAGACTCAAGACTGCATATAAAACACAGGCCAAAAAGAACCTTTTATCTTTTAATGTTAAGGTTTTAACTGGCTGTAGATTTATGAATATACATAGAATTAATTATTCAGCTATATTAACACATTAACCAGCTGTATACTACTTCAGAAGCACATATACTGAGTTGAAGTGAATAAAAATCTTTTATCAAGTAAAAGTAGGTTAGGCTAAGTCTTTCAATGCCAGTAATTCTTGCATGTGTCAATTTTTGTAAGGCAGGTACAATTCAGCCACCCGCAGTCTCAGACAACTGAGAAAGTTACCACAGGGTTTAGAAATGAATGGCCAAATGACTTAGGTGATGTAAAATGCAGTATGGCAGAAGTTATGCTCTGATACCTCCCAGCTGATTGCGATGACCCAGAAAGATGGCCTTCCCTCCTCCTACCTTCTCATCCTTTTCCTGAATTGCTTCTTACATATTTTCAGCTTACAAAATCACATGTAGTTGAGATTATCCCCTGCCAAAATGGACACACCACTTTTGAGCTCTCCCAAACAAGCCCTGCAGGGTCATGCCTATGTACTTAAAAAATGAAATGAAATTAAAAGGTATTCTAAGGTTTCAAATATCTCTAGCAAATTTAAATCAATATTCGAAGTAGTTGTTTACTTTAGCTCACATCAAAGAATTACAGAAAACAGTTTCCGTCTTGAACCAGCAAATGAATTAATAGGGTTTTGAACACAAAACAGTAAATAGACTTAATTGAAATAGCGTAACAGTTCTGACGTTTTAGTTGTGTTAGGCCACAGTATGCCTGAAAGACACAGACCTCATTTAGAAGAAGTAGAGCGCTACACTACCCCTGAGCGACAGGCTTTTGTGGGAATTTTCATCCCCGCAGTATGGCAGCATGTTCTGTCCTCCACCTCCCCATGTCTTCCCTTGTAGGGAATGATTTTTAGAAAGATCATCTTTGCATTTCCTTTTCAAAGACTAGCTGGCCTTCATAACAGGATGCAAAAGCAGAGCAGTCACAACTGGAGGCTCTTCCATATGGAAAAGCTTTAATTCTGTATTGACAAGGTGCAAGACAAACTATTCTATGATTCTATGAAGAAGAAAGTTGGCTTAGCTCTTAATAAAAAACTTCCTTTTTTTAAACAAAACCATTTTAATTCTGCTGCACAGTAAACTTAAACCTGAGAAGTGATTTGTCTGAAACCATTCCTTTATTCCTGCTAAACCATGTTTTCTTAACCAAGAGATTCTCACATGTAGATGTTCTTTCCAAACACAAGCAACACTGATACTGTAATGAATGTCTAGTTTTTAATTAGCTATAACTGTATACTCAAGAATGTTATTTTGTTCATGACCTTTTACAAATCCCAAGGAATCTAACATGTCTTCAGAAGGAAGAGTGGAAAATGGGTAAAATGCCAGGGTTTCCTCTAACCTGTGCAAGGGTACTTTCCAACACTACATGCTTCAGAGGGGGTTTTCTCCTCAAACACAATGCAATGAATTAGAATGGAATTCTGTGGGTTTTTTCCTAGTAATAAAAAAATGGAGTTGAGAACAATTTTTAGATAACCTGACTTTAACTTTGTTGCCATGTGAAAACTGACATTAAAGACTTATAACACATACACATACATATATGGAGATACAGTATTTTACGTATCAAATTTTGTTCCACACTGTTATTTTACGAAATTTGTTATGGAAATAGAAGTGACTGCTCTGTAGTTAGAAAGAAGAAAATAATTTCATATTACAGGCATATTCTCAGCTGCCTAAAGTCTCGGTCCACAACAGAGACTGCCACCTCAGTATTTATACTGAATGTATATAAGGCAAAAGTGCAATTCTCAAAACTACAGACGAGTCTAATCTTCACCTCTCCTCATGCCCCAAACTGTTGTTCTCTAAGAACCTCAGCAGCTGAGTGTTACCCCACACAGATGCCTACCTGGGACCCTCAAATTAGATTCTGTTTTGTACTCTGAGGATCCTAAATCAGAAGGCAATAACCTCCTCCTCCTCCTCCTCCCCCTGAGCAAACACACAGGTGCCCAGCGGGTGGAGAACTTGCCCAGGACACAGGGGACCTGGTTCTGCAACTTTCTGTGCCTGAGGGAAATGCAAACCCACAGCTACTACTTGCCCAAAGGGCAACCGAGCCACCAACCTGCCACTGTCTACGCACCTGCTGTACATTAATGCAAACTTCTCACACTACAGATTGCTACATAGGGTGCAGCATGGTCACAGGACATCTTCATGGAAACCCTCATAAGAGTACTCCTACAGAGTCATTACTAAGGAACAAAAGCATCACAAAGTTTAAGAACAATAAAGTATCTGCTTTATAGGACCACATATGGGAACACAAGGAAGGTATTTCACATTGGCAAATAGCTTCCCAAATCTGAGAGGGGTTAACATTCCTACTGTTTCTTCGCCTTTTTTTAATTTATTTTTTGAAATCTCTTAATACTCAAAGAAAATTGGTGTCCCCCCAGCAAGAAAGAGTACTGGTAACATTTCAAAAACACTCCTCCTTTCACATACACATGCAAGATACCATGCCAAGTCACCACTAGTGACCTGTCCCTGAACTTCTGCATACCCTGAAGGCACTTCTGTGTACATCTCATGTTTTGAAGGCACTTGGCTTCATTCCTGAATCATGCAAGAAGTTTGCCAGAAGAATGTCAAAATATACACTACTTTCTCCATAACCTGTAACAGCACCCTAGATTAAGAACAGGCAGTTTTGATTTTTACTGGATCCCACTTAGATATAATCTCTTAACTGTAAAGAAAACTAAACAGGATCAATTCTCAAAAAGTGAGAGGAAGAGTGAATGCAAATAAAATTGAGTAACACAAAACAACAATCTAACCCAATGTAGCAATTTTTTTGTTTATTGTTATACCAGCCTCCAAGATCAACTATACACCTTAACACTGAGTCCACCACCTGTATTCTGAAATATTTATCTAGGATTTAGCAACAACTATGGGAAGCAATCTCACAAGCTGTATCAAGAAAAATCATTACACAATTACGGCAATCACCGTAACTCAGTTTGTACCTGCAGCAAAACCTAGCAGCTTAAGGAAAGAAATATTTTAAGGCTTTTAAACTACTCTGGTTACTCCTCCTGCAGCAGTTTAACACACTCATCTCTGAGATTAGTTTCACTTATGTGGTGGCAGTTGCTTTGCCAGGACATTGGCAGAAAGGAACAGGACCTCCAACCTTGGCCACTTACCATCCAGACTCTAAGCTTCACCTGCCAACAACATGAGTAAAATCTGTCGCAGGCTCCCTCCTCTCATCTTCTCTGCAGGCAAGTAGGAGCAATGGAGTCTTGCATCCATTAGGGCAGCATGTATGTGTGTGCAAACCTGTATTTAAAACTGTTTCATTTTCTTTGATTTGAAAAATACTGGGGGGACAGGGGGGGGTAGTAGGGGGGAAGTGTTTTCAGTATGTGACACTTTCTTTACATGCAGATCATGTATAAATAGACTTTAAAATCTAAGAAATATCTAAAATGTTGTAATATGTAAAAACATACAGTATGCCAACCTAATTTTATTATATCTCAAGGTAGCAACAAGCAATGAAACTTGCAAAATCCTCATGTGATACAATTCTATTAAGTCCTGAGGGCTGTTAACAACTGTTGAAGTAGTATTCCACGTTGAACTCAGTACTGTTTATCTAGCTGCACGAGGTATTGGATGTAAACATGTTTACTTCAAACAGTCCATGATCAAGAACAAAAAGTCAATAAATCTGAAAAGGTTTCACTTTGTGTAACTGTAGATTCAATGCATTTCCACTGCTCCGTTCCAGCTTTAACACTTAGATCCTGAACAACCCTCCTAACCGACATTAATTTATGGCCAACTCTCATATGGCACAAAGATTCCATACTCCTCTGCACGCATCAAAGTATCTAATTTATTACTCTGGCTACAAATAACAGAACTAGCTGTAAATAAAAATACCTTAAACTTTTTTTTGGGGAGAAAAAAAAAAAAAAAAAAGAACTGCAGGTGTTTCTTATGTGCTTATTTTTCTCCCTTTCTTATCACTCCCCCTCAACAGACCTTGTATTACCCAAATTAACAAACCAAGTAAGGATTACCTTTTATATGAAGGTCACAGAAACAAATGAGTAGAATTAATTTGAAAAATCATACCTGTAGCTGAAAATATGTCCATTATATTAATAAATACCTACTGTTGTTAGAAGGATTAACAAGGAGAAAAATACCTATTTCCAGGTTTACTGGATGTTGTCACAGTGATCTGTGCATTACTAATTATGTCCCTGCTTATTAACAATACAGTTCCTGCAGTATTGCAGCATCACAGTTTTGTTTTCAGCTGAAACACATTCACATCCATCCATTACCTTCACAAAATGTTGGAAGAGGGAATCGGGAACAGCAGCCGTGAAAATGGAACTGAAACAATGAGAGAACAGGCTGAACAACGAGGAAGGGAACATTCTGCAGCAGGGGCCTCTGATCTTGTAAGTCAAACCAAGTATCCTGCCACCATCACAGAGTTTGGGAGAAGAGGGCAGCATGAGGCAGGAAAGGCACACTTGCAACTCAAACAAACCAACTCTGCCTGCTAGTTAAAGCGTTTTAACAGCCTCTAGGGTTTTTAAAAGATAAAACTGATTAAAAATACGTGAATAAATAAAAATCAAATAGATGGTATCCTTTAAACCCTGGTGCTAGTTATGCCACAAGGTCCTAACAAATGCACTGGAAAGAAAAAATTGCAATAAGGCTTCTGTCTGATTCTATATAGACACGGTAAGTTGTATGAGAAAGAGGTTTTCTCTTTCCTCCACCATGCAGCTATATAGTTCAAGTCATGTTATCAGTTCTAAAGCAAGAATTAAAAACATGAAATTACATTAGGGGAAAACAGGATGGGGATCACAGACAAAAGTATTTAGCAACAAATTCAGTTCCTATTAGAAAGAGTTTGGTTATTAAGATTCAAGAGCATTGTACTGTCTGTATTAAGTGAAATAACTCAAACAAACAAAAAAAGACTTTTTTAGAAAAAAATTCATCACAATTATGTACTATTTCATTTTTTCCCTTCAAGTTCCCTCCTGAAAGATGAAATTTAGGAACTTTCAAATGCAGTATTACAGGTTTCCAAGCAAAGAGAGGTCCAAAAATAGCATTAAAAAAAATACACTCATGCTTCCACACAATTGACATAACTTGGACTTCCATACTGGGGACAAATCAGCAGGACAGTACCTATTCATCAATGTGAGAGCAAGGTTTCCTGGAATACGAACAATAATTTGCTACACATGTACCTAAAATTTCTTTTGTTCATTTATTCATTTGCTTGGTTTGTGTTTTTCTTTTAAGGAAACAGAACTATTTTCCATTTCGTTAGATTTCTGTGTTCCTTAGCAGTTGAAGTATCCAAAGCATTTAATTTTTAAAACTTATTTCACTGTGGAAACCTCTATCGTAATTGGCCTGAAGACAATTTTTTGTTCTTTAATCTGAAATTAAGAACCAAAAAAACCCCAGAATAATCTGAGTTTTGATATAGCATCTCAGTATTTAGCTGACAAGTAGAAAAACATTACAAAATTGTCAAGTTTGCCAGAGGTTTTAGATCTACAATCAACACATGAATGTAGTCCAGAAAACATTTGAAGACAACCATGGACATAAACAGATCAAGTTTAATTTCAGGTTATTTATGCAGTACTAAACCTCTAAATTCTTATCTATTTCCTTTAAAGTGAAGTTAATGCTTGCCCAAACTTCTAGTCTCTTTACACGGTGTTAAGTATTTTATTCTTCCAACTCGGGCAATTAAGATAAAACCTTATGTTTTTGTAAGGGCAGTGTTTTCCACACAAGCACTTAATGAATCAGATTAGCTGTAAATACTGCAGGAACTATGTAGGCAAAGTACACAGACTTTTATTTGTGGAAGCTGTCCACGAACTATGCCAGGAGTTGTTTCTCCGTATGTTTCCAAGGGTTTTCTGGGAAGAAATTATAGACATTTCTCTCTTCTTGTCACCCAGACCTAGGTTATTGTAAAAAGTGGCAAACTGATACCAAGCTGAATCAGCAACAGAAACTTGAATTGTTGTGCTTCAGCCAGCCAACAAACTAAGATCTCTCACATGTAAGCCTATGAAAACTGTTACTAATACTGTGTGTAAACTTTAGACCAACAGAAATATGTTCTCTTCAAATGGAGATTTGCTATAGAACATGCTGACACAATTTAAATGGCATCACTTTTCTTGCATTCCCATCAAGAAATCTCAAATAATATCTCCAGGTAGCTAACCTCTAGGTTTATTTAACTATTTGTTGACGTCACATGAGGTTAGAGCCTCCTTTCATCAGTTTTTGGTTCACAGCATTCTAGAGAAAAAACAACTGCTCTTAACTCAAGGTCACGTAAAAGAAAAATTTTCATTCACAACCATATTTCAACTTTGTTAATTTGTGAAAAGTTACCATGATGTTTCACAACTGCAGAATAACAGAAAGAAACACACACCACTTACTACCAAAACAGTTAGGAAAAGACACAACAAAGAATGGAGACAAACTACTTTCTGTCTTAGCAACTGTATCATTATTTTGAACTCTATAAAAGGGAAGTTGAATGCATAAATCAAGTCTCAGCATCTTGTGATGATTTTGAAAGCTTCAGCTGATTGTAAACAAGAATGCAACAAGAGCAATTTTCAAAACTTATTATCAGACCCATGAAAACAACCAAAGGATCTGGGTTCTCAAAGACACTTTCCTTTCAGCCATACCACCAAAAGTAGCTAGCCCATTGCCAAAAAGCCTTCCCAATATTGACTCTTCTCAAACTCAGATTGTTCTTTTTAAATAATATTGGCTTTTTAAAATATCATTATACTTGGTTTTCCTTGACATACCTACCATCCTCTGCATAGTTAATGCATTATTTCTCTCCTAATTTTAAGTATGTAAATGAATAATACAATTACTTCACCAATCACATGTTGACAGTTGAGCACCCCAGCATATTTTCTACTGGATCCTGTTTCAAGTAAGTAGTATACATCAAATTTTAACCTAGGATCCCAGCCATTGGCCCTCTTCAGGAGTCTGCAATACTGGAGAAAGATACTGTTATTCTCAGTGCTCATGAATGCCTCTCTGCTAGACACCTCCTTTTATTTCCCATGAATCTGACAGCTCCCTACAGTTTGTGAATATTTCCTAAATTGCTTCAGATGATAATCTGCCAATGAGAAGCAAACAGATTGATGAACACAGTAAAAACTGGAATAAGGAATCAGTAATGAATACCTAGGGGTTGTAATACTTCCCATCAGCACCACTTGAACATGAAAAGAACATTTGCCCACAGTTTAAAAGAAAAGGCTGAGGAATACAGCAAAGAACATAAAAGATGTACGATGATTTTTAGTTGATCAGAAGGTCTTGAACAGCCTACTGCCAATCTAGCACTTTGCAGTCTTCTCTAGCACTACAATTTAAACTTAATCAAAATGGAAAAAATGACAAACTGTTTACCATTTCTTTTTAAAAATGCTAAAACAAAGTCTGAAAACCTTCTTATTAATAAATACGTAATGGTGAACCATAAATATTTTTACAGATCAGTACCAATCACTATGCAATCAGGATTGCACAGAGAATAGACTGTAAGGAGAAATGGAAGAATTCCAAGCCAGTCCCAACTCAGAAGAGAGGAGCTATGCTCAGAGGGGAAACACATTCCTCTCTCTCCCTCCTTCTCCCCCAGCCATGCAAAACTTCTTGTGTAAGTTGACATCTTAGATGTCAAGCAAGAGATTTAACACTACAAAATACAATAAGAATCTAAAAAACAATGTATGTTTTAGGGATGTACGCTGCTCCTTTTTCCAAATGCCTATGCCAGCTCATGTATTTTGGGAACCTTGCCTATAATCAAAACGGTATCTGTCTTTGTATTGCAATGACAGGTCAGCCCCGTAAGTTTCCTCAGCAAGGACAGGGCATTCCAATGGGCCAGAGCCTGCTCCTAGTATCACAGGGATTCCAAATAATAAATTATTGCAGACAGTTACAATACTAAGCAGTTATACTGATCAGACATTAGATTAAGAAGAAAAAAAAAAAAAAAAAAAAAAAAAAAAAAAAAAAAAAAAAAAAAAAAAAAAAAAAAACCCAGGACAAAGGAAAAACAGAGACCAAAGACTGAGAAGATGTGCATGTGATATGGAAACCCAGAGAGATGCTTTTTATAAACAACTGTAATCAAGAGCAGCTATTTTAATACAACAATGCTGCAACAAACACGTCGTTCTTTTCATCTAATATGAAAAGGCATTCCCACAAAAGCTCTTTGCTTATCAGACCCCTGATAAGATTCCCAGTCTTACAGAAATGACAGTTGAAAACGGGCAAGTTTTAACATTAATTCTCCTGCTGGTGCCATGCCACACTAAAATAAAGGAAAAAGAGGAGAAAGCAGAGGAAGCACACTTAGCACAACCATTCAGCTATCTTGTTTGGCCACTTACCAAAGGATACCAGTGTTTAGCCTACAGAAAGTCAGATGGCTGCTTTCACATCAGATACAGGATGATGTACTAAACTCACATATGCAATTGTACATGTGTGAAACAAAACAAAAATCAGGGAAACCGCATTTAAACAACTTATATAAACAGCAATTTTAACAAGTCATATATATATGACTTCAATCAAGCTCTTCCCAAACAAACTGAAGATACCTTGTTATCAGGACTCCCTCACTTCCCCATCTCTTGTGCTCTTTATTCAGTGTAAGGTTTTAAACTTACTTCAAAGTCTCACAAACACTTTTGATTTTACATTTGAATTTTGTTTCTTTATTAATCCATCTTACCCCAGACCCAATTCCCATGAAGCCTATACAAGCTTTGTCACAGGGCTACAATGGAACAGGACCAGGCACCTGATAGACTGGATATAATTTAACATAATTAAACACAACACAGGCAATAAGACTAATAGGCATAGGTCAACAAAGGTTAACTTTTTCAAAAAAGCAGCCCACATGCAAGTAACATTATTGATCAGTGAATACTTAAATTCACACCACCTTCTAGAATATTAATACTACTATACTTGGGTCTTTTTCCTTAAGATGTTTCCTTAAGAAGCGAGCTCTCAGAGATTTATAAAACAGTAAGACACAACTGTGACTCCTAGAGAGCCCCGGAATGCATGGTCAGGTGCTCCACTTCCTAAGAAGCTAAAATAAACCTGGATCAATCTCACTTATTTAATACACATTTTTCAAACTGCCTAAAACATAGAACTCAATGATTTGCAACATTAGTATACACAGGTTACAACAGTAAGATCATAATTTTACATATGCATCTTTACATAATTGAATTTGTTGTTCAAAAGCAAAAGATGTGAACTACGGCAATAATATTTCCCCCTTATCTGTACTGAAGTAAACTGAGCAATGAAGACTGAAAGGAATATGCAAGGAATTTGTGAACATAAGTGGAAAAAGAATGGGGAGAAAAAAAAACCAGGCAAAGCTGCATCAGAATGACATTTTGCATCTTAGTAGGAAAACATCAGAGAACCAGAGATAAATCAGTCAATGGTAAAAGACACCACAGTGATGTAAATATTTATTAAGTATATCTGGCAACTGAAAACCATATTTGGGGGGTACAGTATTATGCAAGATCATGAGGTTGCTTCATTACATGGGAAAGATCTTAAACATTTTACTAATCAGAAAACTATTGAAAACAATTAGTCCTTTGTACTAGATTCAAGCAGAGTGCAACTGAAGGTCTACTTTTAAACTTCCAGCAAATATTTTTAAAGATAGACTGTGATTCACTTTGGCCAATAAAAACTGCAAAACAAAATTAATTATAAGAGATTAAAATTCAAGTTCGTGTTTCTATTAGAAATCTATATTTTGAGTAACAGCATTTTAAAAATAGTTTTCTGARCTTGTTGGTATCTGACAATACTTAATCTCTGAATAGCATTTTGTACAGAACAATTTATGGAATCTATACGTTACACACTGAACCTCTTGGACTTCACTGAAGGAGTCTGATCTTTTATAACAGAAACCCATATTTTGCTTTTAAATTTTAAGAAAAATCTTCTGTAACCTGCATATTAGTCTGGATTTGCATCTGTTAAGATTTTAAAAAGGTTTAACTATAAGTCAACAAAACTTAGTGTATTTACCCACTGAATAAAACCAGAAGTACCGCATTACATGTGTGGACTAAAGACTCACGTGCAACCATGGCCCCTAGGATTTCTTTTGCTTCCCCCCCCAGGTTTGAAAGAAATTGGGGCCAACAGTCTGCATCACTTCTTGCGGAGGGACAGACTCACAAATGTAATTCTCTAAGAAACGTAGGAATTTGAGAGTCATGTAACGCATCCACAGAGTCTCCACCAAATCCCTAGGGTAACAGATCTTTAGAGTTAAAAAGTCTGGTCTAACCCCTTCAAAAAGCCCAAGAAAACAAAGTTTTAGCGAAGGAACATCATCCTGGCCCCACTGGCAACCGGCACGGCAGGACACCAGGCCCCACAGCGCTGCACAAGGACGCGATTCACAGGAACCCGCTGGGACGCTGCGCCGGTGCTTGCGGAGGGCTCCTGCGCAGCAGGCAGGCATCACCAGCGCTGCAGAACTGCTGTGGGAAATGGATCATGAGGGGCACTCCTGACATCTCGCACCGCTTCAGCCGACTGATTTTTAAGAAATTTACCAAGCTGACTTTGCCAGCAGCCTGGTAGGACGTTTCACAGCGCCTGTTCTGAGAAGCAAGCTGTGAAAGCAGTAACTTCCAAGAAAAAGTGTACCAATAAAAAAAGTCGTATCATCTTCAGTTGTTTCCTCTGCCTTTCCGAGACAGGGGATAACTAGATCAATGTAAATCCACGTACCCTCTAGAAGATGCATCCAGCCCACTTAAATAACAGATTTATTTGAGCTTTCCTATCACAGCTACTACAATAGCATTTCAGCTGCCAGTTTGCTCACAGCTGATGTGGACTTCCCCTCTCCTTCTCTAAGCGCTCTTTTAGGAATGACTTACGGTAACAGGGCACCTGACAACACTCCATCCTACAGCAAATTCTTCCTCGCCACGCACAATTTTGTTTTCCTTGCATCTTAGTGTCTGTCATTAACTAACAGTCACAGTAATTATCCTTGTATATTAATGACAAGCTCACTCGAGTGCAAAAACAATATAGCGCCATATCAGTTCGGGGTGGTGGATGGAGGGGGGCAGGAGGGGGAAGAGAACAGCTGTAAAGGACTAGTGCTTCCCACTGCCACCTACCCTGGTCCCCAACTAAAAACAGCATCAGGGGATTTTGAAATTTAGCTCCTCCATTTTACAGAAAGATGCACGTTACAAAATTCTGCACAAGAAAATAGTGCCTATTTCATAACTGTGTTAATTTCATGGAAAGATGTTCACATTGCTATTTAAATTGTCCTCAGACAGCGAGTTTCTTCAATGACTTGCAACATAATATACCTGCTTTGAGATCTGTCTATTTGACAAAGTTTTGAAGGGGAAATTTCACTAAGAATTAAAAACAGTTTTGTCAAGTGGAAGACAAGGCACATATACCCTAAGAGTTTTAAAAAAAAAAACTTATATTGTTTGACATTTTAAAGATAATTTTTTAAAAACTTCTTAAAAGATTAAAAAGTCATACTCCTAAATAGGGCTAGACTTCAATTAGTGAAAAGTATCCAAGTCAATATAGCAATACCCGTTTTACTCCTTCAGAGCATTCAGCCCAGAACATTTAACACTAAACAAACACTCTGTCAATGCCATGGTACGAGAGGACATAAGGTAACTCAAATTTAGATCATTCTGGAGAGATTACAGGTCTTTGAAAGGGGGAGGGGGAGGCGAAAGGGAGGTTATGTTTTTGTTTCATACTTAAAACATTACCTCCCGATTACCTCCCTTGTTAATCAAAAACATTCTGTACATTCCTTCATCTTAGAAAGTAACCATTAAAGCAGACCTATCTAGCTCTTAAAAAAAAAAAAAGTGAGGTAATAAGTTGTGAATCAAAGTGTTCCCTTCCAAATAAAACATCTGCAAGGGGAAAGGGGAAAAAATAACTTTTAATAGAACTGCAGATAGGTAATCAAATGCCCTAGTTCAACAGGGAGTAACAAGTATGTGCATGGAGGTTGAGATTTGTCCTTGTAGCATTTAATCCTACTCATATTGTGCAATTCATCTCAGCACGGTCAGAGCAACCACAGCTCTACTCCCACTAGATGGAAAATTCCACTCGGGCTTAAGTGAAACTCTTCAAAAGCCTAATTTGAATTCTTCCTGCTAAACCCAGTTTTGTTCAGAGAACTGCTCATTCGCTGGCAAACACAGTAAGTATTCTGTTCATCCTCTCAGAGCAACAAATGAATGCCACTTCATTGTGGGTTGAGCCCTTGAAAGAGTCTGAAGATCAGTTATGGGTTATATTCACCCTTCCTCTCTCTCCCTACTGCATAAGCAGTACCTTTCCTTAAGAGCGGTACAGCAATACAAATGTAAGAATCTCACAGTAAAAATACGGCAATTAAATATTATAATTGCATTGGGTTACCATGTAATTATATGTATACGTAGATGTTATATAATACAATACTACATTGAGCAATTCAAAGGAACAGTTAATATACACAATTTAATGTCTTGATGCATAGGGCCTTTGGCACCAGGCCTTCTCTTTGATCCTCTCTGAGTGGTTACTTCACAGCAATCTTCATTACCACCTTCTAAAGAACAACCAAATGAACAGGAAAGAATTTTATTTTAGTTCACCTGCTCCTGCAGAATGGAAAATAGGAAGGGAAATAGAAGGGGAAAAGCAACATATTTATCTTACCCAGATAAATCACCCCTATGTATTCCAACTAATGCAGTCAGAGTGAACCGAAAACAATCATGGTATTCACAGAACAAGGGCATAAGAGCTGTATACAGAAATACAGCCAGTAACAGCACACTGAGCTATAACATACATACATACATTTCCCCCTGCAGAATCCTTGGTATTGTCCCCCGGCAATCATAAAAAAATGCCAATGCTTTGCTAAGTAACCCGTCAGAAAATACATGTCTGTACACTCATACACAATTTTCTGTCTGAAATATGTAAGAATTTTATTCTAGTCTTATACCTGTATCCACAGCACTTACTGCCAAATTCAATGGAAAGGAAACGCAGAAAACATCATCTTTATCTACCATACCACTCCTCTTTAGGAGCACAGTTAAAGGAAGGTAGGTCCAATGATACAGGTCTCTTAAATGTTTCAGGTTCTTCTTTTAAAGATTTTATTGGGTTTTTCTCCCCACATCTTCTGAATGGATTTAAATAACCTCAAGAGAGTAAGCTAATTAAGTGTTAAGAGTTATTTTGCTGGTGTATGTACCTTGCCAAAAGCAGTGGTCGCAATATAAAGACAAAACTCAAAAGTTGTAGCCTGAAGCTTATCAAAAGTTAATCTCTTACTGATATCAGAAACTATGCTGAAACATTATATTAAAAAATAAAAATAATGAATAAATAAGCATTCTCCAGTGTATTAACAAAGGCATAAAAACAGAGCTAATCAATGATGTAACCAACAAATACAGTTTTAAACATTTCCTCAAAAAGCATTTAAGATTCAAATACAGCAGAAAACCAAACATTTTTAATTGTTAAATACAATGCATTTAAAAACTCTTACTACAGGTTTTTTCCTTTAAGAAAAAATGGTAGGTTATTATTTATTCTTGAAAATTCAAAAAAACATCATAAGAAGCAAGAGATACATCACATCTTCTGTGAAGAATAAGCAGACAGAGCTATTATTATTTTCTAACGTAAACAGTAGTTTAAAATAAAAATTGGAAGATCTTAGGATAACAACAACTTTATCTTGTTTCACTGCAAAAGGATCAACATTAAGTACGGAACTTTCGCACCCTATTGCTCTGAAGCTTTCACACAGATAGCAAGACTTCCTCTCAAATACTGATTATGCTCATTTCTCCTCACCTACCACAGCCCTGTTCCCTTATCAGGCTCCCCATCCCACACCAGTGGCATTTAGAATAGCAAAAATATCTGCTGAATATCTTGATGTAACCACCATATAAATGAAAGTTACACTGGATAAAAACTTGAAAAGTCATCTTAGAAATATATTAGATATAGGATATATGCATATCTTCATCTAGCTATATATGTATATATTTATATATATAGACGGTTATGGAGATATATATACACACATCTACAAATCTATATATTAGTCATTACATTTATGTGTTACGAACAATCATTCTGAAGGACTGAAAAACCCATTAGACGTTTGTACAGCAAATCTTGCATTGCTAAAGTCAGTCAAGCTCATCAGTTTTCATCTACCCTCTCTGTGGCAGCAATCATGCTGTACATGATTTGCAGATGAAGATTTACAAACAAGTCATACAATGGCTTGCATGAGCTGAAATTCTTTCTAATCCCTCAAAACAAGCATTAATAATATAGGGAAGTCCAACCAATGAATATCAGTTTTTCCTTTAAGAATTAAAGCTGAAGAGAAGCTGAAAAAGGCATTTTATAAAAAAATCCAAAGATTTAAGAAAGAACTCCCGTCACATGAAAAACCACCACAAAATCACCTTACCTTATAATAAATGGGACAAAAGGTGCCATGCTGAGTGCTGAGTAAGTGCCATCCATTGGAGATGGATACAGCCTTCCCAGGATTAAAAGCAAAAGGAACAGGCTTGGATGGATTTTCAACTCTTCAGTTTCACTAAATAAAAAAGTGGTAAGAAGCATTTGGTGAAAAAAGCATCCTCTTTCATGCTAGTATTGAGGCTCTTCCATACACAATACCCTTCTGCATTTCTGGTTCAAAGAGGTATGCTAGGCTGATCATTGCAAGAAAGTGCAAACCCTGCTGGGATCAAACATGGCATCCAGTTCTCCTACGGCACCACTGGGGACCCCCCTGTATGAAGGCACTTAAGGCTGTGCTGCCTTCACTTCCCTACATTATCCCAAGCCTCCTTTATTCCTAATAATGGTGAGCTGCCTTTGCTTTTAAATAATACTAAAAACCAGCACAGATTTCGCTAGGAACTGAGAAACTGAGAAAGCTGAGTTACAAAAAGATGGTTAAAAAAAAGTCTTTTTTTCAGTTTGGAAGGAAATGTGTATTTAGTAAATAGCAGGCTTTATTAAAGAATAGTTCTTGTCATTGACACCACGTGGCTACTATTTATACTGTCAAAATAATCAGAAATCCAAGTCAAAGTCAACACTTCTTGATTTAGTTAATGATTAATAGCAAGATACAAGCCTTAATCTGCATTGAAAAAAGCACTGAAGGCCAACATTTCAGGCAGCAACTTTCAATCTTTTTCAATTTAAAGACCTCCCAAAATTTTCCAGTGAGGACACTGTCACCTTTCAAAATGTCAGGTAAAGCAGACTGCTGCATGGAATATATACACCCTCTTTTCTTAGAGCAAAGACTGCAAAACACGCAACGACTGGTGAAACTCCTGCTCCCAAGTATCCACCTCAGGCCCATTAAACAGGCAGTTGAACCTTGCCTGTAAATCAGCTGCTGAACTTCCACAGTTTATACCATAGCATTTTAAGAAGAAAGCCAGCCAGCACTGGTTTACTTTAAAAGTTCATGAACCTGGGGTAACAGCATCAGCGTCATCCCAAACAATATGAACTGCATTGATCAAACTGGAGCTCTCGGCTACCATTTGTGGAGTCCTTAAAAAGAGATCAAGGACCTTCCCCAGAGCTGGTGTGTCACAGGCTGGAAAGTGTTCATTTAGGGTTACATGAGGCCTACGACCCTGTATCACTTAAACATGTTCGGAAGTCTCGTCGTTAAACATGAGACAGCCAAACACCCAGTTTCTGTCTTTCCCTGGAAAATACACATTCTTTAACATCTGATCCTAGGAACGCAGCAACTACTAATTACTCAACAGTAGTTCATACTCCAGAGACTTACTGCAATGTGCAAGAGTTATAGGAAAAAAGCCTTAGCAAAAGACAGTAGTAGAACTACATCGTTTCAAGAAGCACTGATGAAAAGAACAGCATTAGGGTATATGTAACACAACTCAGTTTAACCTTTTCATTGCACTTTATACTTCAAAGCTTTCTCAGACACCGTCTTACCTGTTCAAAGTATTGGTTACAACCTCCAACTGCTTGAGAAGGAAAGGATAAAGACTTGGAAACCGAGAGAAAAACTCCCTTCCTGTCATTCTGCAGAAGGGAATGAAGAAGAGCTACAATTAGCATTCTGCAGTAATTAGTTGCATTCAAAATACCAGTTTACTTGTTGGATTTCTGATGCTACAGTGAAGTCAGAGAGCCAGAAGAACCATGCACATATGATGAACTCCTTTGTAACAAGGCACAATGTTTTCATTAAAAATTATGATACAGCGTAGTTTACACAAGTTAAGTAACTCTGTCTGTGCATGTGCATACTAACACTTTGTCAGCTAAGCTGGTCAGGCCTTTTTGGGAAAAAGGGATCTTCGCCCCTTAATCACACTAAAAAGAAAAGATAGAGCAGCTTGAATTCTGGCACCATTTTAACAACATTCTGGTTGAACAAGAGAAGACTACACTTGCTTTAGTATGGCTTGTATTAAACAGCTAATAAAATATATTTAATAGACATGTACTAACAGATGCTCGTATTTTACTGACACTGAAAAGCATCTCAGAATAGTAACTCACAGAAGATCTGTAAGACACAGCGGCAGAAGCGTCTGACCTTCCATTAGCCTTCTGTACACAGTGCTGCTTCCAGCACATGGCAGTGGTGGCATTTCCAGGCCACGTTTTCGTTTGTGTAGATGGGGCAACCACATTCAAAACAGAGCAATGTACCAATACCTATTGAACTCATCCCTAGCCAGAATTAATAAGGCAGCATAGTTCAAGCCACAACAGCAAATCAATCCAAGCTAAAAAGAGATAAGTAGAAATCTTCTGTATTTGTTTGTTTTATAATCTTTTGGTCAGATAAAGGATGGCTTCATGGTTTATAGGAAACCATTTAGTATCATCTAAGCAAGAACCACTTGAGTGTTACAGTGGGGAGGTTCTAATTAGACATATGCTATGCAGATAAAACAGACTTCCTTTAAAAATAAATAAATAAAAGGCCATCTATTTAGAAGAAGAAAGCCAACTGCAGAGTTTGCGTGCCACATGACCAACCAACATAAATAAGTACATGTTATCACGAAACCAATGCAAAGTTTCCAACGAGCAGACAGATCCAGGTCTAGAAAAATAACATGATGAGACAGTAAGATTGAATGTGCATAAAAATAAGCATACAAAAAAAAAAATCATGCAAGAGTGAATCAGCACATGACAAGCATCAGCACAGCTTCTTCCAGCACTCAGCTAACATAACATGCCTTAGCCACAGGCCACAGAATAAACACAGCAAAACCAGATCGCTAGATGGAAACAAATGTTCAAAGAGGTACAGGAAGCTTTCTCTAGGCATGTAAGAACAGTACAGCGAATAGCTGTAACTAAAAGCACGACCAAGGATTCTGCAGTAGCTGTTATACCTACAAAAAAGATTTCAGTTAAAAAATTTAGATGGAAGCATTCGAACTGTGAATGAATATAAATTGAAGCACGAATCAGGATGGTTTAAAAACATCAATACTGATAATCACTGGTTATTTAAGCAGAAAGCACCCGTGTAATTTCTTCTAACAGCTTCTTCAAAACAACTTCAATTTTTTGCACATACATTATGACATTATGTAGCAAACTGAAGATGAAAAGCTAGAGATAGCACAAAACATAAGATCTAAGTGTATCAAGTCAAACAGCCCATTTTATTGAGTTTTCATACGTAAAACATTAAGAACTCTGTATTAAAAAAAAAAAAAAAAAATCAATCAAAAAATGCTGTGACACCTCCACCTCTTGTGCCACAGAGTGCATCAAGCAAAAGCAGAATTGGGGTTAAGTTTCCTATGGAATGGATGGCCACTGGTTAGAGGCTTAAGAGAGGACTATATACAAGTAGCATCTCACACAACAAGTATTTTTAACAGGCTCATTTTTAATGTATTAAAAATTCAGTAGCCAAGTTTGAATCAATATTAAATAATGAAACTGAGTATCCTTACAAAGCCTTGAAATTCTTTGTAATTAGTGTGGTTTCATGAATCTTTTTGACAGGGAAAGAAAATGATAACTACTGAAGTGGGTAACTTACATAACCTCCCACTTGGTTTACTGCAGGTTTACAGGTTACATGAGGGTAGAAGGCAGTCTAATCAAAACTGCAGCATCTGCAGAAAAGATGCCCAAAGGCACTTTCAGTAAAAAAGAGACGCAACTGTCTGAGCAGACTGGTTGTCGAGGGATGATTTTAAAGGGCCTCCAGTTCAGAGAGGAAACAAGAAAGACTACACATTAGCAGACGTGCTGCAAAATGAAAAGGCATTCTCAAAAATACAGCGCACCGATTTCAGTGTGAATCCACTACCTGGGGATGTCAAGGCAGGGAGATGCACAACTGGAGAATGAGCAGAAAGCAAAATAGCTAGATAGAGTAAAACATGAAGGTATTTTACAATACCTCACCAAGCTGAGTGGTACAGTGGACATGCCTGAGGGATGGGATGCCATTCAGAGGGACCTGGACAAGCTCGAGATGTGGGCCCGTGTGAACCTCATGAGGTTCAACAAGGCCAAGTGCAAGGTCCTGCACCTGGGTCRGGGWAACCCCTGGTATCAATACAGGCTGGGGGGATGAAGGGCTTGAGAGCAGCCCTGCCAAGAAGGACTTGGGGGCACTGGTGGATGAAAAGCTGCACATGAGCCAGCAATGTGCGCTCGCAGCCCAGAAGGCCAACCATACCCTGGGCTGCATCAAAAGAAGCATGGCCAGCAGGTTGAGGGAGGCGATTCTGCCCCTCTACTCTGCTCTGGTGAGACCCCACCTGCAGTACTGCGTCCAGCTCTGGAGCCCTCAGCACAAGACAGACACAGACCCGTTGGAGCAGGTCCAGAGAAGGGCCATGAAAATGATCAGGGGGATGAACGCCTCTCCCATGAGGAAAGGCTGAGAGAGTTGGGGTTGTTCAGCCTGGAGAAGAGAAGGCTTCGGGGAGACCTTATTGCAGCCTATCAGTACTTAAAGGGAGCTTATAAGAAAGAAGGGGACAGAGTTTTTAGCAGGGCCTGTAGCAATAGGACAAGGGGGAATGGTTTTAAACTAAAAGAGGGTGGGTTTAGGCTAGATATACGAAAGAAATTTTTTACGCTGAGGGTGGTGAAACACTGGAACAGGTTTCCCAGAGAGGTGGTAGATGCCCCATCCCTGGAAACATTCAAGGTCAGGTTGGACAGGGCTCTGAGCAACTTGATCTAGTTGAAGATGTCCCTGCTCATCGCAGGAGGGTTGGACTAGGTGACCTTTAAAGGTCCCTTCCAATCCAAACTATTCTATGATTTAGTTGTTTCATTTTTGATTACTGACCATGCTTGTTGCTCCTGGAAACGTGTACGCGTTATTAGGCACGCACAAGTATTTGTGTACGGTAACTGAGACTGGAACAACAAAAAAAATGCAATGGTTCTGCTTTTCAAAAATGCTCATGACACTACGCCACATATTTTCTATTAATTTCATCAAAAACTATACTGCTTTGAAAAATTAATACCAACACTTCAAGATTTGGCTCATGCATGTTAGTGATATGCATGTGCATACACACAAATGTGAGTTAGGCTTTGTAATTAATAAGCTATCCATATCTTTAAAAGAAGATAAGTCCTTGACATACCTATAAAGGAATGTATCAACTAAACGTGGACTAAAACAATCCAAAAATCACTGCTAACAGTTTTCATGGAACAAACTTTTTCCTTCTTTTCTAAAATATACCTGACAAGGAATGATAGGTTTAAATTAAAAATATAGATAACTATCTTTCCATTAGTCGCTGACACAGTTCAAACACAGATTTTTGGCAATGTAGCTACTGTAATTAAATCCTTAAAACCAATATTTTGCAGATCACAGGATTTTACATCTACTCACCCTAAAACATGTTTATAAGAGAAGTAACTGGGAAGAGCCTTAAGACACTAGTATTTTTCCCCACGTCCAGCTGAAATTATTTTTATATTGCTTCCGAGCTCATCTTTGACAGTATGTTCAACCACAGGCTCTGTAATAGTATTTTCTTTTTTCCTGTTAGTAACCCAAAGTAGCACAACTTCACAATCCAGAATTTCAGATGGGATTACTAAGACCTGAACAATGGACTAGTGGAAGGTTATTTACTGAAATAGGGAGTATGGTAATGAAACAGAAAAGTTATCAGTGGGCTGATGATGCTTACAATAAAATCCCTCTCCCCARTGTAAAGAGTCATTTAAGTATATAATTAAAATCATGCTTAATGTCAAAAGGTTGAGAGATAAACTAATGGAAGCACTCGTATCCTTCTAAATTCACTTGTAAAAATAATTTGTAAAACTGTATACACGCAGAATACTGTGGTACCTAAATAGGAAGATGCAGTATTTACACCTCAGATACTCTGCAGTTTAACAATGTTAATGCTTTGTTATACGCAAGCAATTCTGCAGAAAAGCCAGATGACTAAATTAGAGTACAACCCATTCACAAAAGGTTCCATTTTGATGTCTAGAGACGGCAGTCACGTTTAGCACTTTTCAGAAGAAAGACTGATGAAGAGTGTTTATGTAGAAAGGGAGACATACATGAGATTCTTTCCCATTTTCGCTCACATTTCCCACCTGAAGAGATGTTCCATTAACAAAAAACAGTCATACAGAGGTATCTTCTGTACCATGCCATACAGAATCAAGCTATACCCACCACTCCTAACTATTCTCTGCATGCCCTTGAGTCAAACAAACTCTTTCCTACTTTTGTCTGCTCCAGGGTCTATTTAAGAGGGAAAGAAGGTTGTGATGACAGCAAGAAAGATATTTTACATAATACAGCGTTCATATAAATCAGCAAGAAGTTACTCTGAAGGCATGTGATGCTACAAAGCACAGAATTTAATTCCTAGCAGTAAGCGTTTGGAAGACAGCAGTGAATCACAGCTAAGTTACCAAAAATCAGCAACTAGTTGTAGTACTAAAAATTAAAAGACATAACTGAAATCAGACTGTAAATCTATAAAACTTTAAGGAAAAGTCTATTTTAAGCATGAACGAGAATATAGTTTACAGTGTTGATAATGCTTCTTTAGGAAAAATGCAAAAAAAAGTTTTACTTTTCTCCGAAATAACCTAAACCAGAAGCCCTTATACTCTTGATTGTCAGTAGTACTTCCATTCATTTAGCACCAGTTCCTTGGCTTTATCACTTTTCAGAGTAGAACCTGGGGCGGCTTAAAGTAAGCTAAAGATCATGTACTTACAAGTTTTCATTTCATCTGCTTTGCTTGTGAAGACATTCAGTATCATCAAACTTCTAGAACCAAATTCATAAATGCTGCTGAAAACTGTGACATCTCCGGTCATTATACATTATGTTTGTCTGAGCAGCAACTTGATGCTGCATAATGCAAGGATTAGTATCTATGTTGATATAACTAGTGTCTTTCTATATAAATATTCCATCTTTATGCATAATAAGTGTGTGAATTATTTAACTGCATTTAAAAAAATACATTTAAGAATAAAACCATGGATGTTGCAGTGTTCTTTTTTCAGCTGTGCTGTACACTTAAGAGAATACTCTAGGAGATTAAAATTCTGCTGTGACACTGGGGCATACGTATCATTTTACTGCGACATGTGTCAAAGACTACCTGGTTCTGTTCTTTCATTTATTTTTCAGAAGTAGTGAAGGCTTTATAACCTTGTATGCTGCTTTTATTAACTGACATGTTAAAGAACATTTGCAGTAAATATGTTCATATTTGAGTATAGCATAGATGAGATTTAGAGACAACGAGTCTTCTGAGGGCAGCAAGGGTCTCTGGTGCTCTTTTTGAACATAAATATTGCTAACATCTCAGGTCAGCTGACAAATGCACAGTCAGATCTGTGACAGGGGAAAAAATAAGATACCATTTTCAAAAAGGAAAAATAGAACTAGAATGTGAAAAAACCCAATATAGACAGACACATTTAGAGAGATCAAAACCAAGAATGGAGTTTTCATGAAATGATGTAAGTCCTCTTTTAATTGTCTCCTGTAAAATCTACTCTTGCTATACCAATCCTTACATCAGAATCATTAACCATAATATGTCAGATGATCCTTTATGTTAAAGAGCAGTAATGCAGAAACAGAATCGAATTTACTCCTTGCACTGCACGGACAATTGCTGCTGAAATTATTTAAAAACCAGGACTGAATTTGGCAAAACTGTCATTCAAAATGACAGATTTATAAAGATAATGCACGTTTTACATATTTGCTTCTTTTGCCTTCATTAAACTATGGAAAAAACCCACAGTGCAGCTTAACTAGACTAACTTAACCAGACTAGTTTTTAACTGTCCATTTTGACATTCATGTTCTTTCCCTGACCATGCCTTATCCAAGAATGGTAAAAATATTTCTAGACAAAGGAAATAAAACAGTTCTAGTCACACAAGTCTCCTGAATGTTATCTCAACAAATGAAATGTTTGAAATCTCAAAATTTGCTTCAAAGTAAGAAGCAGGGCAGCTCCAGCTCGGAGCAGAGATCCAGTTCTCATATGCTTCCTTCACAGCTAAAAAACCCATGGGCTTTCTGCGAGACACAGAAAACAGCAGGAAGCAGACAACATCCGGCAATGTAGTCTGAGGAAACACCTACACAAGGTCCACGGTGAAACTACAGTTCCGGTTTAACAGCTTAAACTCTAGTGTAATCTCTATGAGTGACAGTAAAATATCTGACACGCTGCAATTAGGGTATGCTATTAGATAAAATGGGTAAGTTAGAGAAGGAACAGGACTTAAAAAACCCCCAAAAGAACAATGTTTCAAGTCAGTTATTGGTGGACCTAATCTATTGTTGGGACCAATATTATTATTATTAGGTTAGTTGAAGCCCACAGTAAAAGAGTTAGGAGTGTGCCAATGAAAATCCATCAATGAAACAAAAGTTATGAGGCATTGTCTGTAGAGAGGGAAGATTAAAACACTATGAAACAAAACTGGATATATTGAGGACCCGAATACTAGAAAGACATGAAATTAATAGCGGATAAAAAGACTGCATTTATGAGGACTAATTAAAAAATGTGTTACAACTTAGGAGCTCACCAGCTGGAAATAGCAAAAGGATCCAAGCATATTAGTTGGTACCTTGGATCCCTCATCAAGACGACAAAGACAAAGGGCAAATGTGATTCTGTAACACATCAACCCTGATACACTCAGTACGGACAAGGAAGTACTAATGCCACTCTCCAACAACTGGGTAGGACGTAAGCTGGAATAAATCACAGCTAACTTCCAGCTAAGAGAGACGCTTAAAAAAAGCTGCTTACATGACCAAGGGAATAGAAAGCAAATTTGCTGAGAGGAGATTTAAAAACCTCAACTTGTTTTGTCTGGCAAAATTAACACAGACAGGATATATGACTGGCATCCACAAACACCTCAAGGGAAACATCAGGAGAGAAAATAATTATTTACAATAAAGGACAATGCTGGCATATGAACAAATGAGTATTAAATGGCCATGAATAAATATACAGTGCAAGTTAAGTTCCTAATGATCAAAGCAGCAAGATTCTTGAGTTTTACTTGGGAAGGTGGCATTCAGGGCGTCTTCCTGCAGAAATAGCGGGAAAAAGCAAATTGTTTTTAAGATGCGGCTTGATCAGTTTATAAAAGGAACAGCATAGCAAGCTTGTTTATGAAAAGAACTGAGTCAATGTACCAGCAGGACCCTTACTACCGTGTGCTCCTGTGATTTTGTGACATACTGACCCGCATGGAAATTCCAACCCTTTCTTAAAGTTAAACACATGCAGTTCAGCTGGTGCTGAACTGTTGCTAGTAAGAATTATATAAAGATTAGCAACCAGTAATTTTCAAATCTCACCCGTGATGTCATTAGACTAAGACTTCCAAAATGCACACTGGATGAGTATGGAAAAATTTCTAGAACTTCCTTTCAGAAGTTCCAGGCACTCAGTGATCACCCTTAAAAACTTGCTTGTATTTCACTCCTTTTTAAATGAAATTGAAGGCTGCAGTGTGTTTCTGAAAGGGTGAACAGGTGTCTCACACCTTCGTAAAAAAACAAAAACCTCCAAAAGAATTGCAGGTTTCACTTGACTTGAGAAATGAGGAGCAGAATCTTAAATTTATCCTAAGACGACCCCATTATGGTCGGTTCAAGGAGGTAATCTGCAAATTCCAGGGCAAGCACCATAACTGGAGTTTGGGAAGAGAGTGTACACGCTACTGAAAGGCTCCAAACTTGCCAGGTTTCAGAGTTTCACGTCCATAAAGAAGTAACTGACAGAGAAACCAACCTAAAGAAACTTGTCCATAAATACACAGAGAATCCAAGAGTCCGGTGAGTATTCAAATAGATGAAACTCAAACAGACTTGTGACAACTGAAAAAACAATTCTCATAATTTAAAAATCATTCTTGGAATCTGTTCTTTCTTATTTCTTAGGGAAAGCAGTTAAGCTACATTTTTAAGGCAGAAAACTTTAAAATGGACTAGAAAATGCTGTACTCGTCAAACAGGTTCAGCTTCACTCAGCTTTCTCATTTGGAAGCTGAGAGAGTACAGCTTGGATAAACAAAGCATTTGGGCTGGATCACCAGGCCCAAAGGGTATCAGTGGTTCAGTGTTTGGTTGTTGGCTGGTAACTAGTGGAATACTTCACACGACAATTCTGGGGCCCTTACATCCCTCAACATTTTTATCAACAACTTGGTTGATGAGATAGAAAGCACCCTCTGCAGATCTGTGGACAACACTTGAATTAGGGGGAGTGGATGAAACACCAAACAGTAGAAGTTCAGTCTAGACAGACCTTGAGAAACTTGAGGCTTGGGCAAACAGAAACCTTATGCAGTTCAACAAGGAGAAACAAAAAATTTTGCACCTGGGCTGAATAACCCTGAGCATCAGCACAGGCTGAAAACCAACTGGCTCAGTAACAGCCCCATGGGAAAGAACCTGGGGGTTAGAGTGGATGCCAAGCTCAGTATGAGCCAACAGCACGTCCTCACTGCAAACAGGGCAAACCACATACTGGACTATGTTCATTAGGATGAACGTAGCAGCAGATCAAGGGAAGTTATTACCCTCCTCTACTTGGCACAGTGAGGCTGTACATGGAATCCTCCATCCAGTTTTGGGTTGCCAGGTTCAGAAGAGACTAGAAGAAACAGCAGAGGGTCCAGCAAACAGCTGCTCAGATGGACAGGGTCTAGAGTACATGCCCTATGAGAAGAAGCTGAAGGAGCCAGGTTTGTTCTGTTTGACAAAGATGAGGTCCAAGGAAGATCCAACAGCAGCCTACAGCCACTTGAAGGAATCAAAGATTAGAGAGCTGAACTTCTTGCAGTAGTAGCAGACAGCGTAGGAAGGACCAATGGTCACAAATCATAGCCCGGGAGTTTTAAATTGCGCAACAGGAGAAAAGGGGAACGAAGCATTGGAACATGTTACTCAGAGTGGTTGTGAAATCTCCATCCTTGGAGGTTTTTAACTCATGCAAAGCCACTGCCGATCTGATCTAGTGTTGCTAACAGTCATACTTTGAATGGGTATGAAGAGATCCCTTTACAATTTCTATGATTCCACTTAGCTACTTCCCACTCCAGCACCATGGTTTTAACCTTGTCTTCTTAACAGATCAGTGTTTTTTGTGTTTTCCTGTATTTGTTGGCCATCAGTAGCTACTGCAATTACAGTAAACAATAGCTCCTGCTAAGAACAACAAAATTCTTGAGATTTACCCAGTTTTTAGTAAGTTAGTAACTTAGTCTTCAGTTCAGCACAAAGTATTATTTTTGCCACAATGTACACTAGTGATGAATAAAAATACTAGCTTGATGTGAAATAAAAATAACCACTTAAAATTTGGTTAATCCAGAAATAGCATATATTTATGAAAGCTCTTGATTAGCAGTCCCTCTGGATGACAACCAGAGAATCATCACTATTCTTACTAAGAGACAGAGACAATAGCAACAGGAAAGTTCCTTTAGAAATAAAGATTATATATAAATTTTAAGAGTCCGCTTCAGATAATTTTGTTTTAAAGAACATACCTAAGAGTTAAATTCCTGAAATCATATCCTGTCTCAGGACTCATGACAAGCTACTTTCAAACAAACATTTCACATGTGTAAGAGAATTTTAGCGCTCCTATAGAAGACAAAATGGCCATGTAATTTTGGGGGGAGGCTTGAAAAGCCACAGTGAAGCCTGGAAAAAACAATTGTAAAGAAACTGGTGCAATACATCAGCTAATAAGCCCAAGAGCAAGGATATAAAAGATTATTGCATACTTGTTTTTCTAGACCTAACATGATACAGGACACCTCTTCAATGACAAGAAGGGACAACTTTTCTATAACCACACCAAACAAAAAACAATTCAGATTTCATTTTTACCCCACATGAAATGAAAAACACTATGAAGGGGAAAGAAGAATCATTATAAAGATGTGGGGTTTGCATCTTCAATAAAGATGTGGTGACTGTGCACCTTCAATAAATCTAACATTTGTTTTGTTAGGAATTAGAAAATACTTAAATGCCAGAACAGTAAACAAAATAGTTTAAGTTCACTGACTTGAAAAAACATTCTTTTATGCTACACAGCCCTAAAATAAATACTTAAAAGGAACTAAGAATATGCCACTATATCTTGGTTTTCATTTTCCTTCAGATAGAAGTGCTAGAATAAACATTTTTACTAGTTTACGTTGCTGTGTTTTTATGAGGTTAATAACTGAACTGCCAATCAAGGCCTGTATAAATACAGTAGTTAAATACCTTCTGCTTTAGAAGCACTTTTATTTACAAGAGAGCTAGCCAATATTTCCAAAGGACTGCATGGTCTGGTTTGCTTTGATCTCTTTTAAGTACAAGTTTCTTTATACCTCTTGTTTTGCTATTTATTATACCCTTTGTGTAATCAGGTACGGAAAGAGCACCTGCACAGAACAAATACTTCAGGAAAAGTGTGACTTAGAGGAATAATTATGCAACACACAGTTCACTAAAATAACTTGTGAAGTCCTTTTCCAAGAGCACTTTTGTTGCTATACTAGCAAGAGAAGTAAGTGTACAATGGGCTCAGAATAAAAATAGGGGAACATCACGTAAACCCAACATCACAGATATAACCTGGTACCTATATCAACACATTAATCAAAACACAACTTTGATATACGTACACAAACGTGTCTGTATATGTGCATGTATACAAAGCTATATATAAAACAGTTTAAAATAAAATATGTATTTTACATATAAAATATAAAATAATAATTTTTAACAAACTTTTTTTAGAAAGTTGAACTGTGTATATGCATGAGTGTGCACATGCGTGCATGTACATACGTATGTATGTATACACACACATAAAAATAAAATTAAGAGACATGTATGTATCTCTAGAAAGTCTCCAAGAACTCTGTTCAACCACTGCCTATATAGCCATTATCTTTAATCTCTTGCCACAAATTTATCATTGTGAATTCTACCTCCAAACAACCAACACACTTTCTCTCTATCTGGGAGTATTCTGTGAAGAGTAACTGCTTTTTACTTAGTATGGTGAACTTAATGAATAAGGGATGTGTACATTATGCATGGAACAAAACACAATAATTATATCAATTCATATTAATGAAAACTTTTATCGCTACAGCAGAAACTAAATTATCTACTCATGTGGTTAGGTTTATAGTAATTTTTCTTTCACTGAAGGCATTTTACTCACTCGGTAGAAACAAACATTAGTATTATGCCCCTAATTTATTTAAAACAAATGAATGGACTGAAGTTACCTCAGGCCAGCACATATATTTTTAGGATGTTTTACTTTGGGTAAACTTTCATTCAGGTCACTTTACCACGTTCATCTTCCTATTTTCTGGCTCTGACTTAAGACAGCATGTTAGGAAGATCCTCCCTGCTCAGGAGAGCACAGATACACATTTGCACACCAGTGCTTTAAGTGTGTTTTAGACCCCAAAGATTTGACTGGGATTTATGTGTTTTTCTGACTCTGTACATACAAGATAAAATCTTGAAGTAAAAACGGTTCTGTAGATTTTAGGCATTTCAGATAGATAAACACATTGTGTTCCTAAAATCAGCAGAAATCGTATAGACACAGAGTATCCTCAACCTCAAGGAGAACAGTCCATATTTTCTGCTACAGGGGATTTCAGATAGTTTTAGATTAGACTTGTAAAACAAACAGAATAATTGAAGTAGTAACACAGAGGGAAACAGATTTCTTTAGGAGCTTGTTTTCAATTTGTGTCTGTTTCTGCACAAAACTTACATAAATTTTACCTTCAATTTACAAGTTAATAGCACCTTATCATCATTATTCCTATTATAAAGGCACTTAGAAATAGGGAGCCTGTTCAAAATTATGTTTAAACAAGCACATTGTTATTGAACTATTAATCAGTAAAAGCCGTAGTGGTTATCTGAGTCAGCCTGAACTTTTGTGTGTTTTCTTGAGACAGTTCTGAGATTAAGACTTCTAAATCTGTCAAAGTCAATAAAAAAAAGAGCCAGAACATTAAAAACAAAAAAGTTGAGCAAAACAAATGTGGCCTATTTTTGGCAGACAGAAGGGGAAGGGATTTCTTTTTAACCAAAACAACCCCCTCACGAGACAATGCACTGCATCAAAACCTTAACAACTACTTCGCAAGCATTCACTGGAACAACTAAGGTGGCATGGAGGGAACAGGCTGCAAAACATAGCACAGAAGGAGCTAGAGGAAAAGGACCAGAGGCATTTAAATGGCTCAGTCGTCTCATGAAACCTCACTGTCACTGACCCAGTATTTCAACTGAAAAGCTGCAAGAGACCAAGGTTGCCAGAGAAAATCCACTAGGGAATCACTAACGAGATCCAAGACAAAGCAATCCCAACCCTTCCCTCTGCAGCATGCAGTCCAAGAGGTACAGAGCTCAGAGGCCAGTTTTGTGAATCAAGCCGTACTTGCATTTCCCTGCTGGAGCCGGCACAAGAGGCTCAGCACTCTGCTGCCTCACCGCTGCCCTTCCTGCAGACCCATCGCTGCGGTCAGCATCCTCTCACGCGTAGCTGTATCTCAACTGGCACACGGGACTACTGCCAGTGGTGCATCTCCAAGCCAGCGCTGAGCATTTATGGGCTAGAGTCAATCTGAGTATCACCTCTAGTGAAACTCTCCTAAGGGCTATTCGATTTTACAACACCAATGTGCCATTACAGCTTGACCACATTAGTGCCACCAAAATTTCTTTCAGCTTATCCCAAAATAGTACCGGCCACTCCTCTGTGGGCAACACAGACCCATCTCAGAAGTCCTGTCAGAGCCCAGTATGATGCACTGCAAATGTCTAATACAGTTGCTGTTAAGACTGACAAAACATCATTGATGTAAGACAGATTTTTCAGCTGTTAAGTTAGAAATATTGGAAGTGTTAGCCTGCCAGATGTGGAACATTCAACAGGAATCATGTACTTACGATGTATCTTATGTACTTTAAGCTACAACTCTAGAGTGGCTCAGTGAAAGGGAAGATAATACCAGATTCATTTAATTTAGGGATAATTTTATGAAAAGAGAGGTTTGCATTAGAACATACAATTTGCAGTGTTTTCCTCTAACCCTTCACAGTGTAAAATGCAATTATTTATGGTATTCATACAAAGCCTTAACGTTAAAGAAAAAGTAAATGTCAATTTAGGAGGAAAAAAACCAACTTAGTGTTTTTGAAAGTTAATTTGGTTTTACTCAGTGACCTTCAAGTGTGCATGCAACCACCTACTGAGAAGTGCTGAACACTCAACTTGCAATAAAAACAAAGCAAGCAGAGGGCAGTCGTGCATGTTGACTGCCTCACAGCCAATAGCGCATCTTCAAAACCTGTTCATATCTAGTTTTCATCTTATTATAATTAGAAAGATAAGTTTCTCCTTTCCAAGTGCTTGAAGTTATTGATAGTCATCAATCTTTACTGACAGCTATCAATGAAAATAAAGACTTAAAGAAGCACTATGTAGATGGCAATTAAAGTTGTTCCTTTCTTTTCAAATATATCTAAACCAACATTGAGAACATGGCAGCATTCATACTCAATTTCCTAACAGCATGAATATTTACTCCATAGAAAATGTGTGTTGACAGCTAAGTATTTTTCTGCATATGCATTTTCCCTTCACTAGAGTCTAAATACACAAGAGCTTCCCCCCTCCCAAAATGCAAACATTACATATATACACCAGTTACTTCATGCAAAAATCACCAGGTTGCATTGTACCATTTCAGCCTTGCTTAAAAAAACTGCTTTTTAATCAAAGAGTTGAAGCTTTTCCTTCCTGGAACCTCCTCCATCAAGGTGAGAAGCTAAGGGAATTCTCCCCACCCCCCATCCTTTCTTACCTGAAGCCATTGGTTATTCTTTCTGAGGACTTTGCAACATTTATATTTCAACTCAAAAAATTCCGTTTTCAGATAAGCCAGTACGATCCTTTTTTATTACTCTAAAGACTAAAGCTTGTCCTAAGTCAAATGGCAAATTGCCTCAAAGACAATTTCTGATCATGCTTATCCTTTAAAAAAAGATAAAGCCAGAAATACCATGTATTTTATGAGAAGAGTCTTGTCTAGTAACAAGCAATAGCAGCTTTAATTAGCATTGGACTACAGACTAAAAAGGTCTCTGATATATATATGTGTGTGTGTACAGCACTGGACTACAGACCACTGGTCTGTACTCCAGTATTATATATATGCATATATATAGTACATATATAGACAATATACAGACACATATATATGTGTGTGTGTGTAAGAATTTAGGTGAAAGTATCACTATTACTACTGTAACTCATTGGGCAGAAGAGAATTCCTCTATGATGAGAAATTTAATTACATTTCAAAATTAATTTCAGTTAACTTTATATGTAAGTTATTTTGACTTTCAGGTACAGATCTGCACTAACTATCACAATATATATTCCATTTTATTTTTAGAATCTCTTCATCTTAAGACATCCTAATTTTTCATGTGATGAAAATACACACACACACTCTTACAGCAGCATTAGAAGTTTTGATACAGTCTTTCTCAGAAAGAGAGAACCCAGAGAAAATTTCTTTGTTTCTAACTTTCTTTTCACTAGAAAGAGAAAGCTCAACCTGTATAGCTGCATGGACCACTGTAAACAGTCTTCACATAACTCCTCTCTCTTCTATTTGCAAAAGCTGCACACAGTTGCTATTTTTCAAGTATTAATTTTCCAAATCATTATTTCCTTGCCCATGCTAAAATTAAAAAGATGCATCAATATTTAATGAAAACAGGGTATCGTTGCATGTCCTGTAGAGCATGATGTAGAGTTGTCCCTTGAAGTTTCCAGTGAACCCTTTAAGAGTGAAGTTTGGCATCAGCCCAGAGTTCCGCTCAAGAAATCCCTCTCTTTCACTGCCCCAGTTCCCTCTCCCCATTTTTACCAATACAGCTGTTGATGCAAACATGTTGCAGATGACCCATAGCAGAGCCCCACCGACAACTGAACCAGCACAACCGAGCAGCGGGAGCCATGATGTGCAGCTGGTAATTTCTTCAACCCGTGTTTCCTCAAACTGCAGTCCAAGTTTTCAGAGAACAGACCTTCTCTAGCATAATCTAGTATTAGTTCTCAGATTGAGACAGACAGTTCTGGCTGACCTTCCTAATGCCCTTTCAATGATCACAAAGCCCAGCTCAACATGCTTTCTTGCCTCTGCTCTCCAGTAGGGATGGCCACTGCAGATGTAACTTCAGATGTCTGTCAGCAGAGTTAGGCATCCCCTCACTCTCTTTGTCATGGAGTGAGGGGACTCTTTCACACAGTTGTTCTACTGCAAACACCCAAAATGACACAGGAATGTTTGGAGGTAAACAACAACAATAAAAAAACCAGAAATCAAGACAAAACCCCAAACCCATCATTCTTTTACATATGCCTGGAAAAAACCCCAAATTATATCAGGTTACTGATCAGACATCGGTTATAGTTCATTCAGTCATTCAATCCAATGCTTCACAACTGATCAAGACCATCAAATAATGGACCACCGCTGTGTTGTCACTACGTAAACACCCCAGCTGCATGGCAATTATAATGTACAAAATTAACATAAATAGGGAACGGAACATAATATCAGCAGACTAAAAGCTGCAAAAGACATGATAGGCCTATAATTTTTGTATAAAGGATGCTATATGTGAATTTTTAGTGAAGATAAGAGAAAAAAAGGGAAATGTAACACAAAGTATGTTAAAGAAACACAGGAGTGGAGTTAAGTTGACAGTACGGTTCCAACAAAGCTTTCTTCTGGAAGTCAACGCAAACTCTCCACCACCCCAATTGTATCAGTTTCACAGGAACTCTTCTTGAGAAAGCAACCAGAAAGTCCATCCTTTTTTAGACAGATGCCCAGAATAGTCCAGCAATAAGGTAACTCCCCACTGGCACAGAAGAGACAGATTTAACACCCTACCCTAAAAATCAGGCAAACTGCAAACCTATGCAAGGTCCTAATGGCAGCATTAGAGCTGGTCTCTGTCCACAGACAGACTACTCCTTAATGCAAACAGAATATCCTGCAGGGAACAGAACGAGCAGCTCAAACCCAGACGACTTTCACACAAGCTCCTATAGATGCAAGTTGCTAAAATGCTAGTGCTTTTGAAGTAAACTGCCAGATTCAAAAGTGGGGGGAAAAAATTACTTAGTTTTAGTATATGAATTCTGTTCCAGCAAAACACTAAACAAAACAAGTTTAGAGCTCCCGAAGAGAAGTGCCCAAGCACAGCTGCACCCCAGGGATGTGGCTGCAGAGCGCTGTGCAGCAACGGTGACACCTCGTGGTGCCAAACCACTGAAACACAGACCTCTTCCCAAACACAACCTACCTTAAACCCAGAGGTTCAGAGGAAGAAGCTTTACAAACAAAACAGCCAAACCACCTCTACATCATTTTCCTTCTAAACCAGTATCTCCTGTAGAGACAGGAGTCAGAAACTTGAAATCAAATCTCTGCCTCTGTTTTCACACCTTCTGCCTCTCACTGACCTGTCTTTAGAAGTGTTTTCCCATTCCCTGTTTCGTGGTATTGATGACTACATGTGAGAAACAGTAGAACTGACTACGTACAATGTTTAATGCAAAATTGCTAAATGAATAGAGGAAGAAAAAGAAGCCAGCCCGGCTTTAACATCTTTTGGTCAAAACGACTACAAAGTAATTACTGTAAACAAAAAGCTTCAGAGAAGCAAGGCGACAGTGCCAGTTACATAAAAATTAACATTGGTTTTAATGAATTCAATTCAACTATATAAAAGTTTACTTTCCTTCATTCTGGTATCTCCCATCCCCATCAGATGCTCAAATGCATTACACTCTGCAACTTCACAAACAGAAATCTCAGATTACATATCTCATCACACTGCATGTATTTGAGAAGTCAGTTTGCCTTCCCACTGCAGAAGTTAGTATGAAGTTTTTCCCTAGGATGCAAGCTTAAAAAAGCTGAGGTATGTATCTCCTTCCATAAGTGCTCAATATTGAAATTAAAAAAAAAAAAA
>JAYKAV010000411.1:1319626-1576926 GCA_035582835.1 Phoebastria nigripes | reverse complement strand
AAAAAAAAAACCAACCCAAAAAACCTTTAAATGCTGTTACAAAACCAAACTGAGAAGGCAAGAAATAAGAAACACTTTTTATTGCTCTGCTTGGGTTTCAGGGGTTATGAGAGTGAATTCCAGGTTTGGGCAAGAAGTGATTTGGGTTTATGACAAAGCAGGGATAATTTCATGCAGTAGGGGAGATGGCATTTCAAATCATTTTTAGGGGAAGAGTTATTTTCTAAGGGAAATCTCCCTCCAACCTCCCACCTGTACTTCTTCCTCACATTCATACATGCATAGTAACTAATTTTTCAAGTGACACCTGAAATTAATTATTTCAAACAGCTAAAATGACACCTATTTATCATCTAAAAGATTAAAGACTAGTATCATCCCAGGACATTTAGTTTCTCATAACGTGCATGAAAATTCTATTAGGTACATAGATCAACACTAAGGAACCACTGTATAATGAGAAAGAAAAAAAAAAAAAAAGTAGAATTTTTGAAGGTAAATCGTAACAATTGCCTTCTTTCAGAAATTGCATACCTTGTCCGTAATTTGAAAATCCATTAGGAATTTCTGAAATGGTTACCATAATATCCATAGTGTGACCACTCCATGGCCCCGCAGGAGTATTTTTTAATGAGTTTATTCTGCATCTGGGGTTATTTTCACATCCCTACTAGAGCAGGAACCTCAGCTACAGAGCACAGGGCATGGGCGTGCTTCATTTGCTGCAGAAGCTAAAGGAAGGGGCTGAAGGCCAAAGAAAACATGGGGGTGCTTGTGCACTAACTGGAGGGTGCAGAGAAACAGGAACGCTCAGGACTGGGGAGTTTTAAGAGTCAGAGGAGAATTGGTTTTACAGAAGAAAGTGAAATAGTAGAGGATCTGGAGCCAGACTACAGAGTTCAAGGGCAGAATCCCTTGGAASAGATGCAGCTTCGCAAGCTGCAATTTTTGGAGCTTGGAGGAAAGAGACATGAAAGAGGGACAGGGTGTTCTAGAGTAAGAAGACTAAAGGGAAAAAAATCTCAAATTAGTAGGGGTGAGATTACCTCCAGGCCTGCTCTAGAGGTAAGGGAACACACACGTGACCATTGCTCCTCTTCTCCTTCACCTCTCTCTCTTTGCTGTCAAAAGCAATAGGCTAGTTTGTGACCACAAGAGAGACTGGGCATTTGGAAGAGCCGCTGGTACCAAAATCTCTCAGCAACATTCCCCTTCCATGAAATTGCACATGAGTACAAATTAACTCTCAGTGCTTAACAGCAAATATTTTTGTCCCTAGCACTTATTTCTTGGCAGCATAGTTTAAGCAAAGCTAGATGTTTTTGTAACATCATGATTCAAATATATCCATAAAGCAAGCAACATTTTCAAATTGTTGTTGGCTAAGGTCATGTTTTGCAAACTTAAATTGGTACCAAGCGAAGCTTACCTATTTTTTTTGGAATTTTCATCTTTCCCTCTTTTAACCCCAAAAATTCGTGTAATCAGAGCACTAAATAGAAGTGTAGATGAATTTCTTACCTAAATGAAAAAGAAAAGAACACAAGAACACAAACTATGTTTTAAAAATCCCTTTGAAATGTACTAATATTTTTTTTAAACACAGCCACTAATGTACAGTCGAAAAGAAGAACAACAGCTGAGTGAAGGACAGAGCATGCCTACTGTTCAGAAGTCAGCACATGGAGACAATTAACTCAGAGCATCTTTCCTTTTAATCAAGATGGCACTAATAGGAAGTTCAGATTTTTTGGAGATGTCCATCTTTAATATAAGGAGTACAACCAGGTTTCTAGTGGTTCAAAACATTCACCCTTATGCATGGCAGATCATGAAATGTTCTACCTTAATATGCCATATGGAATACTATCTTTTATTGAAAAGCAAAGTAACAGTGAGAATGAATGTAAATGCACTCCTTACTAGCTAGATCCACTGACTCAAAATTTAACAGCCAGATATATTTTTATCTGTAAGGTAATCTTTGTCTCTACTTTTTGTCAGTATCAGCGCTTACAGAAAAATGAAACAAAACCAAAAAACATGACCAAAACTATGACTGTTTTGCAGGTCTACATTATTCTTTACTGTACCTTAAAATATTACACCATGTAACATTCCAGAAATCGTGGTACTGCCATGTATAAACATGACCAAAGCTTCACTGAACAGCACCACTCTATATCCTGTTAAATTAGAGAGGCAAAATTAAAAATTAACTTACTGCCCAGACAGGTGACATAAAACCTAGAATTGCTGCTTGTATTCCATCTGCAACATAAGGCATGATGTTTTCACCTAAACGTGTATCCCTAAACAGCGCCCGAAGGATATTTAAAGCATGAACCTGTGGAGGTAGAAGAAACGTAAGAAAAATATATATTCATTGGAAAATATCTTAAATTTCATGTATGTTAATTACAGCAGTGAACACACGAAACAAAAATAATCCATATGCACATTTGCACCACTTTATTTCCATACTGAATACAAGAATACTGCTATTAAAAAAAAAAAATATTAAACCGGTGCAACAGTAAACACTTAAAAACAATTACAGTTTAAAAATATATTCCTCTAACAAGTACAGTCCGGGCATTGCAAGCGAAGGCCAGCATTCTTTTTTCCTTAGCTTATCATGGCTGTAAAAATAACTTTCGAAGTTTAGAATCATCTTTTCCAACATTCTTGACATGCTGTAGATACTGTGAGAAAAAATAAACTACAACTCACAAGAGGACAATATTAAGCTAAAACTGACAGCCAGGCTTGCTTCACCATATGGAGCATTTTCTGATATTTCTCTACTCTCTGTAGGGGAAGGTGGTAATCTGTGTAGCTTCACAGACTTTGACAAGGCTACATAAATTTATACCAGCGAAAGATCTGGCAGAGCCATTAGAACATACTTCTATGTATTGTCAACAAATTATGGCTTGCACTTACAAACAGAAAGATGAAGTATTTGATAACAACATTTTGAAGATAGAGATCTTGACTTTAAAATAAAATTTTTATGCATTCCAAATGTATATACTGAAGTTTTAGAAGTTACTAAGTATGCATATAATCACTTTTCATGTAGTATTTTACTGCATACAGTATGCTTTATGCAACTCATTTATTTACTCTAAATGTAAACAAATGCTTGCTTGTTAATTTCCTTGTAAAAAGGAAATTACTCATCTATTTGTTTAGAAATATACTACAGGCAGTAAACTGATCATATAAATTCAAAATGAGTATGACTGTATCTGCTGTACTACAAAGAAACTATGAAATTACAACCAATCCATTTTTTAGTATCTTACACACTTGCAAATTCCAGTGACTTCATAACCTCTGCACATGCAAACATGTTTTAAAATCTAGCTATAGATAATAAAAACAAAATATCCTTATTAAAAACACACACAAAGTGCCTTAATTGTTTGAAGTAACGCAAACACTTTTTTGAGATTTGCCTTCTGATGAAAGGCTGTATTTTACCTGTGGAATTACACTTGATGATTCATTCAAAGGTGCAGCCAAAGATATCAATTCTTTCATTGTCATTTTCAGCAAATCTGTTTTGCTCTTCTTTGGTTCTGAAGCTAACAAAGCCTACAGAAAGTTTTTTAAAAAAAAAAAAAAAAAAATCAGGTGTTTCTAGCCATTTTTCTTTACTACCGGTTCTGCTCCATGTTCCTGTATTTACCATATTACAGCCTAGCTTCTGACCATACACAAGGACTAAAGAAAAATTTGCAAAAAGTAAGTTTCAGTTTTAACTTAGTTTTATTCAAAGCCTCTTAGCATTCAATGTTTCAGCAAGAAAACTTTGTTCATGCACTATCCATCTGCCTAAGAAAGTTTGCTTGTATATAACAGATAATAATTTATCACACACCAAAAAAATCATAGTATTTATTACAGCGAAAGTATCTGCGATATTATACATACTTACATTTCCTAGTATGGACATTTTTTTAGTTTAACAACATACATATTTAAGATGACATGGGCTGGCCAAAGAATAAATCCTGGTTTGCAAAATAGGATAAAACAAGCAGCACATTTTTAAAAGGAGAGAAGAGATGCATCCATCTCCAAATAGTAGTTCAATGGGTAGGACATCCAGCTGAGATGAAAATACTCTAATTTAGTCCTCTAAAATTCAGGACTGGAGTTAAAACAGTCTTTTTCTCTCTGTCTAGTAGCTCTTGTTGAATTTGTCCAACTTAGTACAACTGGATAATCATAACACTTATTTCTAATAAAAAATGATTATCCATTTGTGTTTTGGGGCCCAGAGTCTGTTCAACATCAGTTCAAACAAGATATTTAATAGTACTTTACATCACATAAGAACAACCAAATGGATCAACTGCAAGCCAAATGAAGTATAGAGGTTAGGCAGAAACACAGAAGTAGTCACTGTCAGTTCATCAGTACCTTTAACGATGGGAGAAACAGAGGGAAGAGGAAAAGAAGTATTCATGAAGTATAAAATAGAGAACTAATTGAAGACTAAAATTTCATACCCTAAAAATGTTAAAGCTGTAACTAGTATTTTCCCACCATTTCCTCACCCACTAATTGGAGCTGCACCTTTCTGCTATTAGGTAGTAATATTTCTATTTTAAATAGGTCATTTAAAATGCTCATAACCTTAAAAATTACATACTATCATTAAAACAGATGTGTTTTAGTAAAACAAGAATAAATGTCACAGGAAGCAGATGGCAAAGAGACCACACTGAGTCTCGATTTTATGCATTAATAAAATAACCTTATTATAGTACTGTTAGGATATGCATTACAACTTGTATTTTTATTATCTAAATGTAACATGTTATTTAAGGCTTAATTCATTTTACTGAGTGCTACGGGCGCATTCAGAACTACTGCCAAAGAACACTATCGCCTCTCTTCACAATAAAATTACAATTTGAAAATAGATTATTTCAGACTAATCCCAATGTTCATTTCAAACCTTCTCGTTAATTGACTAGACTAACTTTGTACTCTTCCAGAGCTGTCAAAATAGAAGCATCTGACCTGTTTAACCAAACAGCTATGGCACAGCCCAAGCTTTGCCATATGGACTCAATAACGTAGGCCAACTGCAGACTACACACGTTTTCTGCAATGGGATACCTGCAATGGGATACTGTTGGGTCCACCTAGTCCTTACATTAGACAGTGTAACTTTTTACACGAAAAATTGATTCAAACATGTTTGGTTTTTCACATTCTCAGGATTAATGCTAGCTAATGCCCACTGGATTTAAACTCTGTGCTGTGAATGGGGAAACCAGAAGACATGAAATCACCAAATTCATTTTGCAGACAACTTATAGATATAAAAGGGAAAGATCTTTAACAGCTGAAATTGAAAAGGAAAAATGTCTCTAAAACCAATGCCCTACTTCTGATCTCTGATGCCTAGCACACATGCACCTAGCGAAGCCAGGAGCAGGCTGTGACTGACACAAGAGACGTCAGACAGAAGCAGGCTGCCTCAACTTTCTCAGGGCAAGCTCGAAGTGGAAAACAAGCAAGATGAATTATTCTGGCAAGGAGAGCTTGCTCCCAGCAGTCCCTCAGATTCTTGGAACGCGCTTGAGACTATACTTCAGCGAGTGGAGAAAGTTACAAATCGTGTAGTTCATCTTGGACTGCTGTCTTAGAAAACTGGTTGAAAATTAAAATGATGGAGGTTAATTTAGGGGAAAGCAATCATGGCCTCTTTAAGGAGCGAAGGAATGGAAACGGGTTAAGTGTAATCTGCAGGACCAACTCTGCAGTGACTGACCCCACAAGGATGCAGATAAGCTGCTGCATACTACTGCAAGGTGCTCAGTAGGAGGTGGTACTTTGAGCAGAGACAAAACACTGCCAGCCAGCCGATCAGCCGTCAGTTCTGAACTTGGCAGAAGCCAGAGGCTGGGATGCGTGGAGCTGATGGTAACATGGTGAGCGGGAAGACTGCAGGAGCATGGCCCCATGCTCACGGATATAAGTCTTCAGTAACCTACTAATTCATTGCACTCGAGACTGTCAGTCAACACCAGTTAGTGTGACTCTGTTACTTGATCTTGCTTTATTACTGTTGAGTGGACTTCCCAAGTTCTTTGTAGCATTTTCTAGGCCACCATTTTACAATTCTATGATGGTCTGTTCATATGTTACCACCCTCCCACTTTGCACAGTGTTACATGGTTAACAGAGTTTTACTTAACCTGTGAATTAATTTATGAATTTGCCAGGGGCTCAGTCTTTTGAAACATTATTTGAATCTACCTCAAGCCAAAAATCTCAAGAGTCAATAGAACTGCAGTGCTAAACAGCATCAAATGTAGTTTAATTACATGTGGCTTCTTGGTTGCACAAAGGCAATCAAACTCTGTATAAAAAAAGTAACTGTTTGACCAAAAGGGGTTGAAGTAAGAAAAATAAATAAATACATAAGTGTATTCACCAGAAAGGACATTAAAAAAAAAAAAAAAGTCAGAGGTAATAACATTAGTTGGCACCTGTATGTAGAATGGAATTCCTGCACTACGTCTGGTTGCACACAGTGTAGACGAAGGATCACAAGATTTGATTTCTTCTAACACGCAGCTTAGCCACTGCTCTGGCATCTTGTGCAGACTCTCACTGTTACATCTACATGAAACAAATACATAAGAAACATGAAACCAATAAATAAGAAACAAGGACAGAGTCAAAGAAAACATTTAGTGACCTTAAGAAATATTTCTTACTATATGTGAACATCTCCAAGCATATACGCAGATTTTTTTAAGAAATAAGACAGAAATTAAAAAAGGAATTGTATATTTTTCCAGTGTTGGTACAAGTTATATTAACCCTACTCATTAAGTGCCACTAGGAAAAGATATTTCACTGAACAGAAAACAGGATTCTGTGCTTCAGCACTGCAACTGTTCTCTTCCACCAAGAACTATTATCCTGTTCTGGAGAAGAAAACAAAGACATATGCACATCAGTCACTGTGTAGGAAGTGACACTTCACAAATTCGTATCTTTGATGTCACACAGTAGCTGATGCGTGACCCTTACATTAACTAACATATACAATTATGTTTATAACTGAAGCCCCTCACATTAAGTACATATTATGTAAATACCCCTGCAAACCTCAGAGCAGTAGAAGGAATGAAAAACAAGACATACTGCTCTTTTTAAGATACTACGTCAGTCAAACTTTTGGTAAAGCACCTAAATTGCTCTCCTATGATCAAATACTCCTCCTCCGCAGTTATAAAACTCAGCATTGCCTGAAAGCAAAGGACTTCCAAGGACAAGGAGAACTCAAGTCTACTTCAATTGCTGGTACTGATCAGTTCAATGAAATGTACCATATTCAGTGTGCAAGACCAGCTCATTAAGCTTATGTCAATGTTCCAAAAGGATCATTCATTGTTACGAAAATTTCTATTAACGGGATGTTGTTACTAAAACCTGTCACACTGGTCTGACATGTGATTCAGAGTAGAAGAAAGAACTAATCACTGTGGGCAATACAATTGCAATTATCTCAACCATGCAGGACTTGCCTTACCTAAAAATATAAACTATAATTAAATTCATGATTGAGCAGGGAGACGTTACAGTAAGACTACAATCAAGTTTTCTACCTAGGTGACTGAAATAAAGAATTTAAAAGAAAAGCTAAAAGGCAGCAGGTACTGATGTGAAAACCAAAATCTAATGGAAGGTCTACATCTACTCTCTCCTTCTTAACCCTCCTCTTATTAAAGCAAGAATTTAGGTAGGCTAAAAACCTGATACTGAACAACAAATGAGGCTTTAATCTGTAGTGAAACCCTCCTTTCCTTCTTTGACAAAACAAACAGAAAAATAGTAATGCAGAAAACAGAGGTCACAGGAAGAGACGGACAGGTCAGCAGAAGACACAGCAGACTTCTTACTCTTCAGTAATTCTCTTAGGATTTCCACAACAGGTTTCCTACAGTGCTGCCAGGCCTTCTCCCCATTTTTTAAGGGCAGCACCTCTTCAAAACAGTGGCCAGCATGCAAACCATCAGTCCAGAACGCAAGAGAAACATGGCTTCACAAGGGGTATGTCACCCCATACCACAGCATAAAGGAAAGGCACTTCCTGCCCCAAGCCTGTGACAGAAGCAATCAAATTAATCTGGAAACTAACGGCAAGTTCTCTTTTCTTTGACTTTTCTCTTTCTGTTGCTGATAATTAGCTTCCCCTGTTTACTTTCAGGACGAGTTCCTTTGCTCGCTTTTGGGTACACAAGGAGGATGCAATTCTAGGGTTGAGACCACGCCAAACTTCTCATGAATCTCCTCTGTGGGTCTCTGCAGCCAGACTCTACTTCACAGTTCTCTTCATCCACATCAACATGTGCAAAGCTACTACTTCTGATCATGTCTGTGGCTGGTCTTACCTCCCTAGCTAAGCAGAATTTAAATGTCTTAGTTAAGTCATGCAAAGAACAGTGCTCATCTCTCTTCAGTATGTTATCTTAGTATTAAAACAAACATCCCACGAGACATATTCACATCTGCTGTGGTGCAGAAGAACACAAAGTAAAGCATTAAGGAAATATTTAAAAGTTGCTACATAGCATACTGAATATTTTATTCTTAAGTAAACCAAGGGGGTTTTCCCCTTGCAGTAGTAGTAGAAAGAGGAGAAATATACTGAAATCCAATAAACTTCAGACTCCCTTAAAACTGTATTGCTTTGATCTTGCCACAAGTAATTCTACCTTGTTCAGTCACCCACCAAGGCACTTTTTTTTTTTTTTTTTTTTTTTTTTTTTAAAAAAAAGGTGAAAGGGTTATTGCTTTAAAGTTAGAAACATTAGAGACTATTGACTTTGCAATGGAGATGACTACTCCCTTAAATTTGGCAGCTCCATCTCCTTATGGTCTGGCAAGAAGAATATTATCTTAAGAAGCAGGTGGCCCTAAATTTTAAGAATAATGAAGCTTTACAACATAAAAATGGTGGTCTCAAGCTCAAATGTAATTTTCCAAAATTAAATAGTAATTATTTTTACCAGATCAAACAAATAGTGTTGATAATTAAAATATAACACAGTAACTTGATATACAAATTACTTAAGATGCAGTACAGTAAGTGTTTTTCCACAAATTTCTGTCTCTCCGTCTGCCGGTTATAACAATTTCATACATGCCCCAAACCCTTTCTGTGGTCAGTATCAATGAGTACAAAAAGCCTGGCAATCCAAAGTTAAAGCTAAACCCCTCTCCCTAACTCATACGGCTGTATTTTCTCCTATGCAAAATTAATGGTGTGTTAAGAACAAAGGGTTGATCTTGGATTTGGCCTTCCTGGATGTCAGTGGTTTGTGGCATAAACTTCACATGACCAGAAGCATTTTACACACGGGTATATCCAGAATTCAGTGTTTCCAATAGCTGAAATCAGTCCCTATCTGGGGAAAAAGGGGTTTTCTTTCACCATTTTTCCTCTCTCAATAGACCTGTAGAATTATTCTTTTTCACATAAATAATGTGATTCCTATTCTTTATAAAGCTAGTCTCAATACTGCCCCTGGCACTTCTCAGACAAATAAGGAGACAAGAATCTAGCCTCAGAAACACATTACTATTCAAGGTATAAGTCACCCTAGAAAATGTCTACTTTTAAGAACAACTCCTCTGAAACTACAAAGTCCTTCCACTTGCATCCTCCTTTTCATAGCATCTGCTCTAAATGAAGTAAAATTTTCCAAATTACACAGGTGCATTGAGAAAGGTGCTGTTTTGAGGTTTCTCTAGCAGTAAAGCAGAGCAGAGAGAACCTTGGGTGGCCTCAAAATTTCAGAGAAACAATATCATTACCCCTCTCTTTCACCAAGCAGAAAAAGAAATGGGGGGAGGGGAAATATGAACAGAGTTAAAAATTAACATGTCTTCGAACTGAGCAGTGCCTTAACATTATATCCTGTACTTCATTATACAGTGTACTTCCTAACCCTGCAAACAGCACAATACATAAGAACAGTTTTTTCCGCCCAGTTTATTTCTCTCCATTTTAGACTCTTTCCTTCACATCTGTGATTACACTTTTGCTGAAAAGTTAGCGACAATTCTAGTACATTTCACTAGAAAGTCCATCAATGATTTTTAAATTTTACAAGAAGTCTTCCTAGCAGACCACAGGGGCCTGGGAAGGCAAAGAGTTACAGTCACTTCAGAGCAACAAAATGAGTCAGAAGCAGAGTTTACTGCAAAGGATTAGGAGGGTCCACTCCCAGTTCCCCAACAGAAATATTACAGAATATCAGACACTGACTAGGTACAGATGAATAATTTCCACTGGTACTGGATTAAACATTTGTAAAATCAAAGCAGGGTTTTTCCTTATCATTACAGTTTTCCAGAAAACTGTATGATATGGTCCTAACTTGTTGCATATACATAAAATTGTGTTCACAGAGTTTAATTTAAGCTCCAATTCAAACATTTACAAATGTTCAAAATGCATTATTCCTAAATAAACACACTGCGCTGTATGACATAACCCTTCCCAAACCTTCCCCTTGCATTCTGCAACTTTAGTGAAGCAAAGCACTACAGCCATAGCTATGCAACACCATGATTTTGAGATTTCCAGAAATCTTTATGTTCTACTTGGTCTCTCAGAAAAGCTTCACTAAATAAAATAAAAGCAAAACAGGCAAAACACCATCTGGAACAGAGAAATTGTCTGGGTATTTATAAGGATTACAGGAGATTCAAGTTCAAAACAGACACCCAGAGGCTTCCAGGTACTTTCCCTCACCACCACGTTATCGGACCAAATGAGCATTTGTAATTTCTCAGGGCCTATCACAGGAAAATATTTTTTAAAAAAACATTGCTTATTTCATTGATATGAACATTGCTTGTTTTGTAACTGTATGGTTTTCTGAAGGTGCAGCCGCAGACAATATTAAGCAGGCATGTCAAAGGGAGCATCACACCCCCAGAAGGAATATGAGGAGGGAAAAGGAAGAATGGTAACTTGCATACTTAGAGCAGACTCAGCAATTTACATCCAAATGTCAAGACAGAGATCAAATTTCACCAGGTTCATAAGAAATCTCTGTCAAGGAAAGATTTTTCTTTCACCACTAACTCGGGACTGGTCTGTATACCATTGGTCTGTCTAGAAAGAAGCCTACTCTTGGTTCTTACAAAGACTGGTATTTAAGGGTTGTATAGCTAAAAGTGAGCTCAGATGGTAAATATTCCAGCATATAGTTTTAGGAAAATGTTTGGCTATAAAAGTGAAGGACTATGTTCAACTGGAGTCTTTCATAAAAGCATGGGAAAGGGATTTGCACAGTCTTAGTGACAGATTTTTCACTGGGTCTTAGAGAAAGAATGAATTAAAGTGTCAAGGATGCTTCTGTAGGGCTTGAGTTCAATTCTGTTCAACGAGGTATCATGTTTAAGCGGTACATTACTATAAGCTGCCCCAGACAAAAGCTTCCTCCTCTGGTATTTGTGGATGCAGCAGTAAATTAATAGATTCTGGTACACATGCTTCAAGACTGTCCATGAGCCTGGCGGCTATGGAGAGAGGCAGGCCAGTTTGAATTTACTTGCAGAGTGGAGCCCCTCAGCTGCAGCAGGGTAAATGGAAAGACCCTGGGACATTCAACAGACCTGCAGGACAACTGCATTCGCCAAGAGACTGAACTCACCTGTTTTGAAGAAGAGTCTCAAGTTACTCCTTGTATCCCAGGAGTACCAAACCAAAGAGTCATTGGCTATTCTGGTATTAGTCTCCTTCCTCCTTCATTTTAAAGATAAATATTAGCCTTGAGACCCGTATTTCCTGGCAAATATCTTCCTTCAGAAACAAATATATTTCCACAGAGCTGCTCTCTGGTTCTTGTAAACTGGCTTTATCCAAAGGAATACTTGCTCTACTTGAAATACGTTAACTTTAAAAATACTAAGCAGCATACATCATCAAAAAACTGTTTTGGAGAACTGTTAATTCAGAAGAGGAAAATTACTTAAATAAGTGCCTTTTTTTTTTTTTTTGGATGATACATACAAACCGCTTAATATTTTAATAACTTCCAGAGAAGCAGAGTTCTCTTGAGCTTGGCTCTTCATTTTACAACATAATATAAAGCTGCTCTTAAGTGGACTGTGCTCCATTAAATACAATGGCAGAAAAAGGGAGAGGGAACAAACATATCAGGAACTTCTCTGAAGTCTGGGTAGATTTGCTCTACTCTATTTGCCTCAGCTTTTAAAAGAAATTTAAAAACTGAAAATCAAAGAAAAACAGCTAGTCTGCCATGTAGAGAGTCCGCTATAAACTGACAGCACATTTTATATGTTTTCCAGTATTTCCTGCTTTTTAGTTTGCCTTTCCTACAAAGTTTGTTCTAGGTAGTCCTGCATATTGACTGAGATCAGACCAGCGGGGCTGCACCTGTTTGGATCACCTCCTTTCTCCCCTCAAAAAGGCTAGTGGTAGTAAAAGGTCTTTTTTTTTTTTTTAAAAACAGTATTACTCTGATGGCCAGACTCTCTTCAATCTTACGGGAGGAATAAATCCTTTGAAACTAAAGTAATTGTACAACTTAACCATGGAATTTTTTTTACATCAACACATGTTTATATTCACATCCACCACACCTAGGGAAAACATCCTTCAATATTCAGCAATTGTTTCTATACATTCTATACTGTTAACAGCTTATTTTATTTGGAATATTATATTAATTTAATGATCATTCAAAGAAACGCTGTCTCACATGAAAATACTAGCTACTTGCCCAACACATTTTAATTTGTCACTGTATGTCTCAAAAGACGACCAGTGCCTTAATTTGTTAATACTTTGTTATCTGAACTTATTTCCGCCTTTGGAAAAAAGCAAGTTTCACATACAAAACTAAGTTTAGATAATGATACAGAAAGTCTTAAGTTATGATGTCAGAGGTCTGCAAGAGAAGCACTGAAAAGAATGAAGGATTTTGCTGTTGGAGTGGGGGTTGCTTTTTTTTTTTTTTTTAAATTAAAAAAAAAACCAATATTGCAAGTGCAGCATCCAATTCAGGACACTGAATGAAATAGTGCATACTGTGCTAAAGTATCTATAAACAGCAGCCAGAAGTATGCAGCAGACAGCAGAACAATGTTTTGTACTTGACTTGGAAAAATCAGAAGTATAAAATGTCTGCTCCATAGCCCATTCAAATTAGATTCACTAATTGATGTGACAATACAACCACTTCTCTAGAAAGCTTCCCAGACAAGTGGGAACACCTCAACTGTTGTCCATGATATTATGATTCCAGTCACTCATCTTGGCAAGCTTTTTCTCACTCACTGTAGGAGCTGCTCTCTCAATAGTCACAGCACTGAAAATAGAAAAGATCTAGCCCAGCAGGGAAGTTAATAAGAAGCCAGCACAAAGGGTGCCACCGAGCGATCATCTGACACATCACCTTAAAACTTCCTGAACCCAGTTTTCATAGCAGAGAAAAAGAACACAACATTTACACAAGTGTATATACTGTATATAGATAGGCAAAAAGATAAGCAAGAACAGTATCACATATCAGTTTCTCTTCTTCCTTTTTAAGTAAATAATCAAGTGTAAAGTAAGGTTGTGTGAGCTTTCAACAAACTACTCAGACCAATTTAAAATGCTTCAATTGCTAGCACATAAAAGGAAATAACGTACCTTCTACAGATACACCACTGACAGAACTGTGGCTTATAGTTTAACACCTCACTGGCATACAGAATGAAGGCCATAATGTGTCAAATACCAATTTCTGTAGCAGTGCTGGTACCTATACACAGCTATGCCACCGACATCCCGTACCAGAGACCAACCCCTCAGTTCTGTTGGGAAAACTGTCTGAGGGGACACACAGTGAACCTGGTCAGGCAGCTGGTCTGTACTAAAAACACCAAAAGTGTTTCCATCACCAGATTTACTTTTACTTTAAAAAAAAAAAAAAAAAAAAAACAGCCAAACAAAACTATTCCCTCTTCCTTCCTCCACAGCACCCAAAATAAACAAGAAACAGATCAGTGCCTCAAACTGGCCCACTTGGGGCAAGAGGGGAACATTGGTTACTTAACTTGGCATTGGTGTGAAAATACAGATACTTCAGATTGAAAATTTCACTAGTCTTTCCAAAAACTACATTAAAAAAACCCCACCAAAACCCACAAAGTCAGTAGAGATTTTGATTTGTCTTATTAAAAACTGGATATGATATAATCACCATATATCACAAAGAAACATTACCAACACTTTAAATAGGTAACTAASCATGTAATGGAAATTCCAACGCTCTTGCCCAGACCTCAGGACAATTCTGCTCATTTAGTTCTTCTAGGAAAGTATAAAGTTATAAGGGGAAAGAAAAAAAAATTTAAAAGATTGCATATCACACGTTGTGATGCACTGCCAGGTAGTCTTCCAAATGTCAGAATACACAACTCAATGACAAGTAATAAAAGTTTCCAGGAAAACATCCTGGCTGAAACAAAAACTCTGGCATTCATTTTCATAAAGGACTGGGGAAGCGGGGGTGGGGGGAAAGAATTCTACACTCCTACTTTTCCCAAGAGCTTTTGAGAGCTGTTCAATAAACTAACATGCCAGAAATGGAGAAAAATGCAGTAAACATAAAATGTCTGTATCGTCTTTCAATGCCCAAGCACCATCTCTAACCATAAGTATCGCAGCCCAAGTCACAGACGTCATGTAACTAATGTCATAATCATGCCTACACCAAACTCGAATAAAATCCACATGAGATCAAGATCTGCTTGCACAGCCAGTTTCAGGATCGATGCCACAGTTTGGTAAAACTATTATATTAAAAACATAGTAAGTTGCCCATCTTCTACCTGGAAAGCATTTCCGTAAGTTGCACAAAGCCAGCGTATGCCAATTCAAATGCACCCCTGTGCCTTGATTGCAGCAGATGATGTTTAAAGTAATCCCCAATATTTTTAACCTAAAAAAGAAGAAAAGAAAAAAGCTATTTGAAATTTTATATAGACAATTCATTTATATATGCAAGATACTTCTGCAATTAAAAGCAGCAATCCTTCCCCTGGTTGGAAAGGCCACTGGCAAAAGCAAAAAGCAACTAGAAGTCCTATCATAAAAAACTACTTACTTTAAGGATAACATATATTATACTCAATTTTTCAGGTTAAAGGGATAGTGCTATGTCCTTAAAAAAAGGCCAAAAAAATAAAGGACATAAAATTAGCTATTTGCCCAAGAGGAACACACTCAGATTTTAAGAAAAGAAAGGGACAACTCTCATTTTCAGAGGAAACAAACTTAGAATTCTTCTTGTTTACCTTCACTCTTACCTAAAATCCCAAAGAAAATATCTACTCAATCATAACAGCAGAAACAGACATCTACAAAAACATCTGAGAAAGATAAGAAATTCAAACTTCAAAAATTGTGCCAAAGAGAAACAAATCTACCTTAGCTATTTTTAAGGTTCTGGGATTCTGCATAATTGTCTTTGACTACTAGAAACAATTTTAAAATAAAAAAGATGTTGTATGTATGTAGTAATCACAGCTACATTTAAAAGTCTCAAAAAGCTAAATGCTATAACTAAACTTTCACTGATAGTTACTTTCTAGAGCTCTACCAGGATACCAAGTTTTTAAAGCTGTTTGGAAGCTTACAATTCCACACAATCTCATTCTACAAAAAGATACGCTTTTTTATTTTTTCTCTAATTCTCATCAACTTTCAAGGTCTAAATCAAACTTCCAATATAATTTGTTTAAAACACATAGCACATACTTAATTCTATTATGCAAAATTTTCTTCAGGAGTATTTCCTAAGAGTTCTTCAGCAAAAGGTTCTTCAAAGCTTTTATATAAAACCAAGCATAAAATCATGTCAAGCTTCTTATAAAATTCTGCTTATTCTGTTATTTATAAAATAACATACTTTAATAGTCTGACAAGTAATTAAGATGCCAGAAAAGTTAATGTCATATCTAGCTATACAGTTTTCTACCCTACTGTTAAGTAATTCATATTACCCAAGCAACGAGATTGCAAAAATTAAAAAAACAAAAAAAACAAAAAAACCCCCAAACAAACAAACAAAAAAACACCCCACAACACCAAAAAAACCAAAATTTGGAGACTAAGTCTACTTACTATTTCCTGTAGCTAAAACCCACCTAATGTGAAACAAACAATAATTGGAGATATTTGAGCTAACAGTTATTTCTCTGAGTGGATTTTAAGCTAGTTTATGTACCTACAGGGTTTCAGCTTTCTAGCCCAAAAGCAGGAGTAAGTGCCCTTTTTTCAGAAGGAACTGACCCACAGACAGACCAACTCTCCAGGTGTGTAAACAAAACCAAACCAAGAAAACCATACAGATGCAAATCAATTTACTGTCCTGTTCCACCACCACCCTTACGTTTTTAGAATCATTTATATGGACTTTTTTTTTGGGGGGTCACATAACTTTCAACTTTACTATTTATATTTCTGAGCTTTTTGCAACAGCCACATTGACTAGAAGCTTAGTTCAAATTGAACTCCGATATATCCATTTCCACTTATAGGCTAGAGTTTGAAGAAAAAGCACTGCCATAACTCAGTTCTCGCAAATGACACAGGACTGATCCTGAGGCAAGTGCGTAAGCATGGTTTCTTATCTAATAGCATCATGCCATCCATGACCGTCCAGCTTCCCTGTGTGATAAAACCAGTACTTCATATGTCAGGATGGAGAACAAGTCAAGGAATTCACATTTTCTACGTCATCATGAAGACCCACAGCAACTCTAAGAAAAGGTGACCCTACCAACTTTGCTTGCCCAGGAAATAACACCCCGGTTCAAGTTAAAATATTCAAATATGGAGTAGGGAGCAAATATCTTAAATACATTTGATCATTTTGGTCAAAAACCTAGAGTACAACAGGTTAGTCTTACTAATGCAACAATCAACAATTTACAGGGCCACGCTTGCTGCTGAGACCAAGAATCTCAGTATTCAAGATACAAATTCTGTACAAGAGTTTCCAAAAGTGCTCTGAGAAACGGTTGGTACATTTGTGCCTCCATATCTTATTTTCCTGGCAATAAATGCCACTAACGTAGGGTCCTATATTCTAGAGGGTATTTTTTTCAAACCATTAGGAGAGGATGGCTTTAAACCCATAAAGGACTGCAAAAACATCTCACAGTTAGAAACAACTAGTAGCCAGTGAACTATTGCCAACCATACTGAACTCCAGAGGAGACAGACTGATTACATTACGAGGGGAGAGGTTGTTTTTTGGTGGGTTTGGGGTTTTTGGGTTTTGTTTGTTTTAAATTCTTCCTTGAATAGAACAAACTCCAAAGCAGCAATAGGAGCCACACTTTTGCACCGGTGGCACAAATAAGTAACAAGTACTGAGGGCTGTCAGTACTTAAAAGTCTGCTGTGTACTTCAATGTTCCACCACAAGGGCTCCGATCAGCTCTCTCTGACTGTTGGATTAACACAAGCAGAACCCCTGGCATCAGGACAGTACTACATCTTTACTTCTGCTGCCTGTTTCTTTTCACTTTGGTACACAGTTCTGGCAAGCTTATCTCCCAAAATCGTCTTAAAACTTCACAGGCGAGATAAACAGGAGTTTGAGGAAGAGCTAAAAGTTCCTCCAGGCTTGGAGCACTGCCTCATGATTTGCAGGTCATATGACAAAATCAACACTGAGTCTTCATTAGGTATCTTTTCGTTGATTACATGGTGGTTACTAGGACATAATACTGTTTGTATTAACTGTCTTAACAGGCAAAGCTTTGAGCCTGCCATCTCTGGACTTTAAGGGTCAGATGGAGAATGAAAGGTAGAATATGTATTTGAATAGAGAGATTCCTCCAGATATACTAGGCACTTCCTATGTCTATTTTTAAAGGCAAAGCAGCCATCGCAAAATGGCTTAGGCTTTGAAGACTGCCAGTTCAAATACAGTATTTTGAAACTCCTCTATACACGCATCTCCATACCAAGGAGCTGAAGATGTTATAGTCAGTGCACACAGTGGCATTCAAATGCCATGAAAACCTAATCTCTTACTCAAAAGACAAGGGACGTGCAAATTTGATACTGTCCCAACTTCCTAGTAACAAAAAAAAAAAAAGGTATCAAACGAGCTGCCTCTCTGCCAACTTCTCCTACATGGGTACATACCACAACAGACAGCATTAACAGCTACAAAGAGGAATCAAGAATTAGTGCCACGAGTAGCCGGCTAACACCACGGCCTACCAAGAAGCACAGTTCTGTTGTGCCATTTCTTAATGTGGACCAGCACCAAAAGACACTGTCTTTTCATTTGCATGCTCAATTGAAAAAGGGGGCAAAAATAATCAAAAGACTATGCACAAATTCAAACTCACTATGACCTTTTGTGTGAATAAATTGCGACAATAACACTAATGCCATAAGGTACAATTTAACACAGCTACTGAACTAGACATGAAGCAAGGTACAAGACGAGGAAGGCTTTGCAACAGGATGACACAGAATGGTCAAGTGGTGCTACCAGATTTTTCTCAACAATTACTTAGCCCTGACTCAAGGCAATATGATCAAGGTTTCTCTCAAGTTTCCCCCCTCTGTATTCTTATATCTCTTTTAATACTTACAGAATAAAGAAAAAGAATGGGCAACTTTAAGGGAAAGCTCCATATGTGTAAGATACCAAAATCCAATTCTCTTATTTCTCAATGCTGAAAAGTGTTTAATAAAAGTCTGAAGCCACAGCAGTTCTAGTATTGACATTTCTGGTCATTTACTCCCCCCCCCCCCTCGGTACAATAGGGTAATGCCAGTTATAAAAAGTGCAGAGAAAATGTCCGTGCTTTTTCCTATAATATTTTTTATACATTCAGCCAAATTGTATTTCCTTGCGTATTTCCTTGCAAGCGTGAGGAAAATCAGGATTTCAAACTGACTTCTCATCAATTAGCATTCTCCAAATTAGAACGCAGACATTCTGTTTTACAGGAAGACATCAGAAGCATAAAGAATCTAATGAGGCATGTATAGAAAAATAAGATATGTTGCTTAATAACATAGCATTTCTGAAAGCGTAACTACTATTGTCTGCTTTCTAAATAAAGATAGAGATGCTACAGTTAGATCTGACTCATTCTAAAATACCAATTCTTTTTTGACTTGGAGCAGATTAAGGAACATAATGGTGGAAACGCATCTCTGTTCTCTCATCTGCCCTCCAGACCTCTGCGACAATACAAGCACAGCTGTTAACCAGATGAAAACGTGAAGGCTAGAGACAATGCAAGAATAAAGATACTAACATTATTTCCATGGCACCACAACATTAGATAACATAAGAAATAAGATCTGCAATACATTATACTATTATTTATTTCAAGATAGAAAGTTTTAACACCTAAGGAAAAACTAAGTATTTTCTGTTGGAAAGAAAAAGAGGTTAAAAAGTAGTATGTCTTGCATATTTCAATCTTCCATGTAGAGACTGGTTTTGTTGAAACCATATGGAAATGAAAAGGTCATCAATTAAAAACAGAAATTTAATAAACACAAAATATTTCCCAAATAAATGCCTGTGGTAATCTAATTTCTTGTAAACACTGCACTCAACATTCTACAAGAGACCCAGATGGCATATTAACATTTCTGCTCTCTTAAATCAAAAAAATTGGAGGAAAAAGAGTCACATTACATATGAATTATTCTTAATTCAGTCTCCTACGGAGGACAAGACTACAACTAGTCAGCATATTTGACTTTCAGAATTACTGATTATGAAGTTCAATTAATGAAGAGCTTTAAGTAAAATCCCAACATCTAGAGTTCAAAATGAAACAAAAGACACTTTGAATATGAAGTCAGTTCAGAAGATTTTTAGCAACTCTATTAATGCCCAATATATACCAAGAGAGAGAGACAGAGCGGGAGAGAGGAAGGCAGGCATCGGTATCCCTAAACACAGCATACATCTTATAAATAACACAGTATAATTAGAATGACTATTCCTTGAGTTTGTTAGCTATGTATTATCATTTCTTCACTTATCTGTTACTACTATAGTTATGCCTTCTGAATACCACTTTATCGAGTAGACTGTTAACCAAGTATAATAAAACAAGAAAACCATGGCAACAACAACAAAAAAAAAAAAAAACCAAAAAAAACAAAACAACTTTTCCTATACAGAATGTAGACTTAAGACACTTTTCTGAAAACTGCCTTCCCCCCACCTCCCACCCCAAAAGAAAATGAAGGTTTTATAATAAAAATTACTTCCCTACCTGTTCTACAGTAATCAATCCATCTGACGGTTCAGATGTAGCCTGTGAAGGCAAAAGTTTACACAGTGTCCCTAAGAGCAGAGATACTTCCTTCATGCTTCTCCAGCAACATACAAGAACCATCTGAGCTGTGACATCACATGTTTGCCTTTCTTTACCTTAAAAATAAAAATCAACAAATGTAATAGTGTAACTCAAGGTTCTCAGATGTAGAGTTGTAATCTAAACTTCATTTAGCCTGATATTCTTGCAAAACACAATGAACTATGAAAAAAGTTTCTAAACTTGTTAACCCAAAAGATAGTTCAGTTTTCCTGACCCTAATTGCTTCCACTCCTGAACGCTCACTGTACTTTATTCCACTTGGAAACGGCAGCAGTATACCATTTTACCAGGAAACTGCTATTTTAAATCGCAGAAGTCTTTTGGTCACAATTGGTATTCATCTGCACACTGAAGTATACAAACACCTACAAGTTTGGAGCCAGGCTCCAACAAACTCCACATCAATCATCAATCCATCACTCACTGTATGTTACTTGGTTTTTAACCCAGGTGCCCCCATAGGAAGAGGCCTGCAAAGGCATCACGTTTCTAATGCAACATCCCCATCTGGTGGCCACTGTGCCACTTTAACATATTTACAGACTTCTTTTCACGAAACAAAACATATGGCCCAACCTAAACTATTTTAAACATAGGAAAAAACATGTGAGGAAAGGAAGTTCAAATATTTAAGACTTAAAAAGCTTGCATAAACTATTAAATTTAAAAATATACAGATATTCTATAAATTTATTCTGGCATACGCTAAATATGCCGAAGTTTACAATTTCTTTATCACTGTAAGGCTCAATTTCGTAAGCTGTTGTTCATTAAAGCAGACAAATACTATCTAACATTTAACCACTGGAATCTTTCAAACAGAAGCTTCTGCTTATGTAATTTCATGCAACAAGTTTTATTGCATGAACATATTCCCCACTAGTCTTGTGTACACTGGAGAGGGAAATCACACTAACACCTTTCAACAAGAAACACATTAAAAGCATTGGTTGACAGAAAAGGTGTTAAAGATTACCTGGCCAGTGCAGTTAAGGCAATAGAGTCTAGGCCAATATCAAAACAACTCATTTTTCACTTGTGCTCTAAGAGAGAATAACCACAATCTTCCAGAAACACAGTGAATTAGTCTTTAAAAGCATGCCCATGAATAACTAGATTCTGACAGATTTACTGAAGAACTGAAACATTATACAGAGCAAGTAACTTCCAATTTTGATCACCCACATAAAATGCCTGCTCTATAAAGAATATCTTGATTTAATCACTAATACAGCTTGGATTTACCTCTTATTTCTGTGCAAATATTTTCCATTGGCCTGTGGTCAGCCAGCTTTTCAGACTCTACTTTGCAGTGTTCTTTCAAAATTTTTGCTTGCATAAAATAATCATTCGTGTCCTGTGGTTGTATCTCATGCAGAATCATCTGAAGACGACCTGCACTTTCTACATATTAAACAAGAGCAGTATTTAAGATAGTTTTGGTTTTTTACTTCCAGTTCTTTATGCAAATGTAATTCATTTTGGGTATGTAAGTACAAGAGAAAGCTATTAGCACTAAAAAACAAATATAAAACTATGGTGATTACAAAGATTAAGGAAGAAAGAAAACTGGACTCTACAGTCATCTGTTTTGAAACAGATGCAACAACACAATCTGCAAATGTTTTTTTTTTAATGCAGAAGTCAAGACAACCTCTATCGGAAGTTAAGAGTGGCTTAAGATTATGACATAAAATGAGAAATTGAAAGGGCGGGGTGCTAGCTCTAGTTCTGAATTGCTGCAAGACAAACAGAACTTCAGGAGCTTCAGATTTTAACAGAATTCTTTTGGGGTTTTGTTTGTTTGTTTGTTTACCTGAATCACTATCCATTGGAATAAGACCCTCTGGTGATGAGCTCTGCACTACTGGTGATACTACAGCAGAGAGTTGGTATGACATCAGAATGAGCCTGGCCACCATTTCCTTCCATTCAGCTACCAATGTCAAGTTACTTAAAAAAAAAAAAAAACAAACCACCAAACAAAAAACAAACAACAACAACCAAAACAAAACACCGCAAACAAAATCACAAACAAAAAACAACACAACATGGATTAAAAATAATTTTATATCTAGAAGAAAGAACCGAAAACACTTCCGCAACAGTATTTATGAAAAGTATAAATAGGGTACAGTTTGAAAAGTCCTAAGGCTGAGTTTAACACATACAAAGGAAGTATCCAACAGCTGCTAAACAGTGCAGCAGCCAGTAAGAGTTCTAAAAGCCACAGGTACTGGATTTCGTTACAAATAACACTGTATGCTTTTATGTTCTCCTGAGCAGCTCTTCCACTGTGCTTAAACATGGAGTTACGACTTACTATTTAGCAGTATGTTTTACTTACTTAAAAGGTAATTGCTGCAAAGCCCCAGTTATACAATGCACTCTTCCATACATTGGGAATGATGCTGCTGCTTGAAGCAGAGACTTCTTAGCTTGAAATATTTCTTCTTCAACATTCACCAACAGAAGCTTGATAACTAAAATTTTAAAAAGTACAAATTTGCATTATACATACATACATATATTGTATTTTCTAAGAAACAAATCTGCTTTAAAGAAATAAGAATAAAGCCTGTTTACACAACAATTCAATGGAAAATGAACAGCAATTTCCTTGTTCACACTTCTCATTCTTTTGTCATTTAAATAAAAGTTATTGCTGATTTTCAGTTACCTAAACTCCAGCAATATTTGTTATAGTCAATTTAGTCTGTCTATCCAAATCAAACAGCAGCTGTGACAAGCACAGCCCAGATCCTATACTCAGGGACAATCCCACAGCTCATGATGAAGTCAAAAGAACTTACATACCACATACTGAAGGTCAGACTTCACCCTTAGAGCCAGGTTAATACAACAAACAGTTCAGCAGAATATTAAAGATTGGAAGTTTACAGTTAAATATTTGAATCTTACACTAGCCACTAAAGAACCTGCTCAATTTTCAAGGATGCATGTGCCTATTTTATTTATATTTATACCATGCGGCATCTCAATGTCAGAATCAAAATTAATTACAGACCCAAATAATGAACTACGGATAACTAACAACAGGAGATCTCTATAACAATGAGACATGAGGTTACCCATGCATTTCCTTCATTTATGGCAACCACAACCATGTCTCAAAATCATGATTTCACTGCATATGAAGAAAGTATTAATAGGCACCTGTAGAGAAGCCAATAATGGCACAAAAAAAAGTATACAATAGTGAGTTTACTACAAATTACATCCATTGCTTTATTACAAATGATTAATTTAAAGTTTTTAGTTTTATTGCAAATTACAAAAGGTGGAGGAAGTCTGTTTAACGAATTTGCCAAATCTGCCAGATCTAGAGCCTCTCAGCTTTCATCTAGAGGCACTAAACCAAACAAAAATATTCCACATGTGAACGAAGCCTAACTACTGCAGAAATGTATGTGCAGGACTGCAAACCACTCAGAAAAATGGTTCCAGAACAAAGCTCCAAGGGGCAGCGCTGCAAATATCAAGTACTGGAATCATGACACAGACCAACTACGGCTGCCTCCGCTCTGGGTGAGCGAGCTCTTAGAGGAAGCAGAGGTTTTTTTCCTGCACTTGATGTGCACAGCTTCATCAGGCTAGCTACCAGGGCCTCAATGTCACTTTCCCTCTGACCAAAATAACAACAAAAGCCATCTTCTAAGAACATTCGATAGCCTCAACATGAACAGGACTAGATTAAGATCTTACTAAGGCACCTGGCTTCTTAACAGCAAAACAAAATATACCTAAAATACTATTAGAAATAAGCATCTCTTACTCATGCCTCCTACAAAAAGCCTTAAGGAAAAGCAGTAAGGCTTCAAATAAATATAAAAAACATAGGGGTTCATTTCCCCAAAAGCTTACCTGCTAAAGTGTTCTTCTCCACTGTACTTACTGATGTGTTTTCATCTATCTGCGGGTTATGCTCAATCCATTTACCTAAACAAATATGCTGTAGTCCTTTATGATGTACTAAAAAGTTCAATAAATATGAAGCAGTGACACAATCGTATGGCTTGGTACTTGTGCTAAGATCCATCGCTGCTTGGAATAGGAGATCTAGATTTTCAGAATCCTGAAAAAAACCCAATATTGCTCATTTTATTGAACTTCCATATTGATTTAATTAAGCTACTTTGTGCCCTGGAATCTAAGAACCTGCTTTTCAGTAAGTTTGCTAGTACATATTTCTTAAGAAACACTTATTTTGTACACTGATCACCTTACACTCAAAACATGCATGTGTATGTATTTAGCAAAGACACAATTACATACACACTGAGGATGGGGACAGTCATTTATAAAGCAGTTTTCAAACACACTGTGCTTCACAGGAGGATTTTTTTGCTTTCTTTTTTTTCAAAATACTGTCTTTTATCTGCTAACGGACATCACAGAGAAGCATAGTTTATCAGGAAGCAGTATTTGTTCACCAGTACTTACGAATTTAAAAGCAACTTTTTATGAAGTAATAAACAGAAAAATCACTATCAAGTCAAAAGGCAAAATTTGGGAGAAATCAAAAAAGACAATCAGATAATGAAATCTGAGACCAATCGGAAAGGAAAAGAAACACAGAGCTGAATTTCTTAAAATACAAGAGTAACCAAGTCAAAATGCCTCAATCATTTACAAAGGGAAGTCACAGCTAAGCAAGGAGCTTGCATTAACTATTTCTGATAGTTCATAGTCATACCCAATGAACTTCCCAAACTCCTTCATGCATTAGTGAAACAAGCCTCCTTAGGTAATGGCAGAAGCTGTGTAAAAATATATAGAAGATGCTAGTGATGAACAGTACTGCAGGCAACTTGGACCAAATTCTAATTTTCAGGAATTATGCTTTGTACCTAACCCAAGTACCTAGTATAATATAGAATATTCATCTTTCACAAAATTACTCCCTTTAAACTATTATTAATTACATACCTGTAAATTAAACGCAACATCACGTAGTTTCATCAAAAGCCCAAATGCCAGAACTTTTACTTCCTCAAAAGTACTGGCAAAACACTGGATCAAAGTTCGGACACGAGTAGAATCAATCTCCTGATCCAACTGAAAAACTTGTGCCTGGCCTGTTGAAAGAAATCAATGCCTTACATAGTTTTGCTGTAATTCTTCCCAGAATAAGCACTGTATTCACATTTTGCTTAGCTATACTAAAAGAAGCATTAAAATAAAATTTTAGCTAAAGCATTATTTTAATATTACTTACTTCTCTCAATAGGTCTTAAAATGCCATGTTTACTGTTGAAAAAAAAGGTTACCATATCAAAAAAATTACTCTCAGTAATACAGAAAGTCACTTATTGCCAAAAACAGAATCCCATTTATTCACATTAAATTCAGAATTGAAAATAATCTTTATTTTAGCTTTGCTTAAAAATTCTTTTCCTGGAAGTATGTAATATTAGAAAATAATTCCTCTCAAAAAAGGTTTAAAACTTCAGTGTTTTGAGGTTTGGTTTTTCGGATTCTTTTTGTTATAGGAATAATCCCCTAAAACGGAAGCCATTACAATTTTTTGCTTTTAATTTAGATTTAAAGAAGTCATGACTTCTGGCGACTGACCTAATGCTGTAAAGAAGCCAGAAATTTTAAGATGTAAACAAGTGCACCACATTCCAGCACAGAACACAACAGCAGCTAAATCTCCTTTGTAGAAGTAATGTCAGGCTTCTGAAATCCTAAAGCTGCTATTATAAACAACTCTCAATACAACTATTTTAAAAAAAAAAAAAAGGGGGGGGGGGGGGGGNGGGGGGGGGGGGGGGGGGGGCAGCAACAACATACCACAAACTCGTAATAATACAATTAACATGTTCATGATTTATCAGGGGTTTTCAGAAAAGATCTACCAAGAAGGCATTTTTTCTTCCCTCTCAAAATCAACTTGTATCTTACATGTCCCATTTCTTAAAAAAAAAAAAAAAGTTACAATTTAAGACTGAAAGCATACTTTTATATCAGCCATATGATCCAGAGACAAGATTTGGCAAGACCATCAATACTGCAAGGCTCTAACTAATACTTCTTGAATTGGGGTTGTCATAACATCACAAAGAAAATTTAAAATAACAGCAGCACAACATCATAAACTGTCCAATTAAATTGTTCCTTATTTAGTATAATAAGGATATGCAAGCCTTTTCAATCAAGAGTTTTTATGGTCTCAACGTTTTAAATTACGTATTATCAAGATGTTAGAACAGGAAAAGGGGGTAAAGTTATCAAATGTACTGAAACTTGTCCAGAAGTTTTCTTCATAATAACAAAAAGTCATTGAAAAACCTTGCTAAAAAAACAGGTTATACAATTTATGGAAGATATTCAACAGGCCATAAATATTTGCATTTACTTCAATATTTCATTTTCCAATAAAACTTACTATCCTTCCTTCAGGTAAAATGAAAGCAACACAGGAAATGCCACAGAATTTAAGGCCTAAGAATACTGTTTGTCTTTGACAGAAATTGACCAGCTGGCATAAAAGAATCTTCTTCAATACCTCCCATTCCTACAGCCTATAAATCAGGCTTCTCACCTTTTGGAACAGAAAATATTTCTGCTACTGATCCTAAAATAGTTAGTGCAGAAAATCTGGTTGGGTGTGATGAACCAGGAAACAGTACCTCAAAAAGTCTGTCACATACAGATGACATGAAATCCTGAAAATCACAAGAAAAATTTTAAGACAGTTTACTTGCTGCCCTACAAACAAAAGTCTAAGTAACTGAATTCAGGACATTCTGCTTTACACATTACCCAAAAAATTATGACCTTACAGTTAATTTTGGAAGAATAGGAGGCCTACCTTCATAGTACTGACAAATTTCTTGTTTCCTAGAGTACAGTGAAGGCTGGACAATCGTTTGGTTTTTTTAAAAAAACAGTTTCCCTTCCCCACTCCCACAAAAAGATGGCCATTGTATCAAAACCTTGAAAATTAGTTGAACAAGAAAAGCAGAACTCAAGACAAGAAACAGTTTAACACAAAGAAACTGATTATGTAAGCCTTCAAACAGGAAAAAAAGACAAGTACAAAAGAAGTCTTCATACGGAAGTCTTCGTGCTGAAGGTCTGTCATTCATTTTCTCACTGATCATTCTGGAGAGCTAGAAAAAGGCTGAAGCTCAGCAGATCTCTATTTCAAAAGCCCAAGTAACACACATCATTTAAAACTTGCTACTAAACTGCCAGCAGCTGACAGGACATTTACCTGAAAATTTTAGTTTGGATTGGGGGTACATCTCCAGTCATTCCCCACTTACTGCTGTTTCAGTTCACATCATGGAGCAATCCCTCAGAAAATAACCTTTATTGCTTTCCGACAAAATTAACCTTAAAGATACCCTCCAAATACTAATGGGCACTCAGTTCATGAGACAACAGTACATTTAGTCAAACTTGCGTAAATGCATACAGTGTGGACAAGGTCCTCAGCACTGTTTTGCTTTACAGGTTTCTTCCTTCTGCACTGCACTATTTCCTAACACAGACACAGCCTAACTTACCCAGAGGTGTTCTCAAGAGCAATGAACCATCTTTCAGAAATGCCATCCCCCCTCTTATCTCTGTATCTCTAGCAGTCTAACTTACTTTATATTGCTGCAAAATCCCCAAAGGATGCCTTTTAGTTGAGTTTTCAAGTAACTCTTGCTTGGTTTTATTTTGCTCCAATTTATAAAGCACCTGGGAACTTTCTTGTATCCTACAAAATAACTTGTAAAACAAAAGCAAAACATAGGTAAGGCAAGAATCATTGACAGTTAAATAAGGGAAAGGGGGATTTTCAGCTTATTTTCCAGATCATATTGCTTGTAATTTTTAGAAAGTTTGCATACAATATAACACAGAACAGATCCTTCTCTCTCCACTCCAAAACCAAGTTTTTTGCTCCCCATCTCTCTTGTGACCAACCTTTTTCCCCTCCCTCTGCACCTCCAACACCTTCTTCCATCTTCCCCCTTAAATTCATGCCTAGTCTCCTCCTCCCACCTCCCCAGTTTCTGTGGAACATATGTTCCTCTACAAAAAAAGTTCAATTAATGCATATAATTTTTATAGCTTCAGTGTCTCTTACAGAGTTTGACTCACCTCAGGAGTGCTTCCCCCAGCTCTTTTATTACCCATTAGTATTATTTCTTTTCTTATTACATTCCCTCTAACACAATTTTTCCATCCCACATTCCTCAGTCTGCACCAGGCGAGAATGGAAAGAGATGGACTTCTCTTTTGTTTCTGCCAAACCTATTCCCTCATTTTTCCCCCGTTTCAAATTAATTTTTTCCTCCCACACTGCTTTCTTTTGCTATTAACATCTTCCAAATACACGGTTTCCTCGTTTTATCCATATCCTTCTACCATGATCTACATGTGACCTTGGCAAATTCCACAATGTTGACACACTCAATCCCTGCAGACCATAACAGCACAGCCACATGTCATGCTGTTCCCTTAATATTCCTCCACCTTGTCTTCCAAGTCAGGCTGCTGAGGCTGATCAAGTGACTGTGAATTTCCCTGACGTCTGGTAAGTCTACGTAAGCACACTCTTAGTCCACAACAAAGGCAACACAAGGTTCATTGCTTACTCTACAGCACATTGCTTTGCTATTGGTGAAGTATGCATACGCTAACAGGTTAAGTTACACTCACTACCATTCATGACCAAGTTACTGTGCCTATCACTTAATTTTTTGTTTAAGCCATCCTCACTTGCGATGACTTACCACCATTCAGTTGGGTAATACACACAATGTAGTCCTGGTCTTAAAGCTTCTACCCTTTCGGATGAGCAATTTCATAACATACTCAGTACAATTTTTTTTAAATGCTATATAACTAACATAATAGGCACATTAGACATTATTTATAGTTTGAAATTACCTTTCTCAGTAAAGAACCTATCTGTTGCCTTACTGAAGGAGACTGGCTGTTCAAGTTGTACATCATAAAAAATTGAATTAGTTGCATTTCTTCCATAGACACAATTTCCGTGCTACGATGGGTTTCACAAAGTAAACCTAAAGCATCAATGCAAACCTGAAAGATATTTAGATGTTAACCACAAAAGAGTTACAGGCACCTATGATGATACCTTTGTTTTAAAACAATGCTGACACAGTATTTAGGATCGAAGCAATTCTTCTAATTTAAAGACACAAAAAAACCCCATCCCTTTACCTGGTTGTGCTGATGAACTAGACCCTGTTTTATACATTCAGTGGATACAAGACCATTGCTCATGATATTTGAAAGTTCCACATGTCCGTGAGCCCTGGCTGTTCTTAGGCATGCCATTAATGCTCCAAGAGCTCCTCTAGTACAGCAAGAGCCTAAAGAAAATGAAAACCAGTAATAATTCTGGTTTGATTAGCACAAACAATGTACTAATTGCAGTGCTTGTCAGAAACTCACGATAATTCCAACACATAACCCCTATCCCCCTTTTATTTTTTACCCCATAAACCCTGAAAGACAGCATCTGTCATAGATTAAACTAGTTCGAAATTCGCCTGGCTCCCAAAAACCTTCATCTTGAACATGTCATATGAAAAAAGGACCTTGTGAGGTCTCACAAGCCCTTATTTTAGAATACCGCTAAATTATGTCAAAAACGACAAGCGAATCATAAATCTCGTATCCACATATTTGCAACAAAAAACAATCTGTAAAGCCCTTGCCCTTACACGCCTGTGTAAGAAATAACAGCAGAACAGAAAAACAGTAGAAAAAAATACTGATATGTAACAAAGTGTGGCATGTAAAGAGAACAGTAAAGCACCCACACTTAGAATACTAATTATTTTGCTCATGGCATGAAGACACACTTATGATTATTATGAATTCTACCTTGAAATACTAACAGCAATAATAACCATCTGGAATTTTTCTCCCAAATTAATTCTAATAATAATAATAGATCAGAAATCACATTTCTGAGATTTTTTTTAAAAAAACAATCATAATTACAAATACGATATTTATTTTCTTACCTAGATTAGCACCTGCAGAAGCCTGAAGAATTCTAATCATGTAGCTCAGACTATCAGGGCTACATTTGAGCAATTTTGGTAAATAGTAATCTATTATATAAGTAGTTTGGTCATGGTTCCCTTCACACAGTATTACTAGAAGAGGAGAAACCCAGATGTCATGCCACTGGTCAATCCAGGTGCTTTCTTGAAAACTCAAAGTAAAATGGGCTTTATGATTTGTAAACATTGTTTCCAAAAGATCACTAGCATAGGGTGCAAGAGACTGATCATTCATCACATTCAAGATTTGTACTGGAATTGTTCTGTCCAACTGTAGTATACTTTCAGTGCCCACACACTCCACAAGACAGCCAAGAGAAGCGTATTTCCCTTTTACATGCCATTCCAAGCTCAGTAAACGCTTTATCAGCCTCGCAAAGAATGGGTCTGATTTTTCATTGGATCCAGTAATGGTGGTTCGGTGTATCTGAAGAAGATTCTTGAATATCAGTTTGGTTTGGTGTCTAACAGCATCCAGAGGGTGTTCCCAGTGTGTATAAATGTATTCCAGCAGCTTCCCAATTATGTCTGAGTTCCCATTAAGGTTGATTTTTAGATTTGGGGAGCCTGAAATGAGGGCAGCCAGTGCTGAATTAGTCCAAATAGCAAGGATTCTAGACAAAGACATTGCCATACTGGATTCTTTTAACCTTTTAAGAAGAACAAACAAAAAAAGTTCATTATTTGCATTTGTCAATTTTTTCAAAAAATGTTTTTTTTATTTCAAAATAATTATTCATCACATCAGTTTACCTCACACTAAAACAGGTAAGGAGACATTAACCATTCACTGAAGAAAAGGAACTAACACAAAAAGGAGGTGATGAATTGGATGTTGCAAAGTGTATGCTTAGTTACCCGATACGCTGTTAACTGGTCACAGCTAAAACCCCTAAATATGGGGAAAAGAAACCTGACAAGCCACTACGCTTGCTATTTTAAAAAAAAAAAAAAAAATTAATATCCACATGCTAATATTTGAGCAGCATTGTGTTATTGCATGCTTCTTGAAAATATAAGGAAAACTTTTCATTGCCATATAAAACCATAAAAACTGAGCACCGTATGTGCAAAAACAAAACTGACCTCCAAGGCAGGAACAAAGGTTGAACTGAATACACTTTTTAATCTCCTATCCAATAGTGCTGGTAGTCTATTAGATGCAAGCAGTCAATGCCTGCAACCAGGAAAAAAAAACTAAAACTCATCTTACTTCAAGTATTCCACTCATTGGCACACTTTGTTTTCTTCTGTACTTTTAAAAGCATAGGAGGTGATGTCCTGAAACTAAAGTTTATCTGTCTACATAACAACTGATTCTGCCACACCTTACCATCAGGTAGTTGGTAAACTAATCCCACTTATATTGGAAAAACAAAATTTCATTTTAGCATGCAAGAGAAAATTGTAACTTAGAACTATCTATGCAATATCAAGACATTATATTTTTCAAACTTACAGAGTTATTCTGAATATTCTAAGAAGATGACATGATCTGTGGCAGAAACTAATATCATTACACTGAAACCATCCGAGAGATCCCACCAGGACCATATGAGCCATGGAAAAATACAAGTAAAAAGATCAACCCACTCCTCCCAAACATGAAACAATACAGATCAAAACACAGGCTTACTCTGAACTCAAAGAGAACAAGACTGATGCGATATCTAGTAATAGTTTCTCTCCATTTTCACCCATGCTGCCATTCTTCCATTCCAGCATAGCCAGTGCTCCATGGCAAAGAAAGAGAAGGACCGAGTCAGGGAGTTCTTCCGTACACAGAGCCCCACAGTTACTCACAAACCACGCTGGCATGCCTGTGTGTTTCACTGACCCGAGAAGCAAGTCACTAACCTGTAATAGCAAAATAACACCCATTACAGTATCTCAGAACAGGAGAAAAGCTATTTTGTGCATAACTGAGAATCTTAGAAGATCTGAAGAGATTTCTTGTACGTTGTTCTTCTCAAATTCAAAACCCTAGTCTTATTATTTCATACGGCAAGGAGAGAATAAAGGATTTACACTCCAGCAAAAGACTGATACAGAGGTTGGCAAGTCCTGCTATCCGCATCAGCAAAGCCTCTGAACAACACTGGTAGCACTGATTAACGACACAATGACATTTCACAGTCTTTAGCAAAGAAATATACTTACCAAGGAAGGTAATTCTTCAACTGGCTCATACATAGCTTTAGTAAACAGAATAACGGCCAGTCCTGAGGTAGTCTGAACAGTTTGCAGGAGAGTTGCTACACAGCAGAGAAAGATATTTTACATTAGAGTGCAGCAAACGTGTGCTAGAACTATGTATCAAAATTATAAAGATGGTATTGAATTTTCCTAGACTACCTGTAGGTGTGTAATCACAAATCCGTAGTATCTGCCTGGATAACAAGTATCAACGAATTTATACTCTAGTGTAATAGGAAACTATTAATACCTTTTAACAGATAGAAAACATAGAACTGCCCAGTAAGACAAGGAGGACTGTGGCAGAGCCTATTGACATTTATATTAAATTTTACTGTACAAAAATACCTGTATAAGAAGTAAACACAATTAGTTATAGTGCACCAATAAATAGTTCTGACAGCATAATTCATACAGATATATAAATTTTTGCTAGGCACCGACACTCGGTGAGTCTCAAAGTATTTGTTAGTTTCTAAACTATTAGTAATAGCATTTACCTTGGTTTTTTGTAGTAGGACAAGTTAAACTGTATACTCCAAAATTACGATCTACAACTCATAGCTTGCCGAAAGACCTACTACTGCTCCCACTCCCATTAATCTCAGCAGTTCAATTTCCATTCAAGCTAAACTAAGTTTTTATACATACAGGTTGTGTTTACTACAAAGACAACAAGACTGACTTAATAAAAATATTTGGGTTTGAATGTTATTAAACTTACCATCCATTAGGAAGTTTGTGGAGCTTTTCAGTAAACTACACATACTTTGCCAAACAAAAGACTCATGGTGTTTCCAAAGACTTCCCTGGATATTTTCTTGTAATTTCTGTACAAGCATCATTGAAACTTTAATGGCTATCAGTAAATCGTGCATCAATTGAGTCTGAACAATACGATTTCCATGACTCTTTCTGTGGAAAAAATAGACAGACACGCACACAAAAAGGAAATGAAAACCATTCTTTGCCATCCCCAGAAAACTACATTCTGCCAACTTCAGATAGAATTAGTGGTAAAAACTAATTTATTGTTTGAGTTGATCAGATATGTAACTATAGGAAAACAAGAAGCAGACTCAAGGGCAGTGTTTTAAGACTAAGTTAACAAACATAATGACAAATTCTGCTATGGTTTCTGCAGGTTCCTGTGATAAACTTTCACTCATTTGATTCTGCTTGAGCAGAGCTGAAATTTTCCAGAAACTTTCCAAAAAGACCAAAAGAACACAGCTCCTTTCTCAAGCAGTTCCTCCATGCACAAAGCATATTTCTATGATTTGACTTTCTTCTAACACGAAGGCAGAAAACATGCAAACTTTTAATGTACAAAACACTCCATTAAGCATGCTTCTCCTCTGGGTACATGATGAGAGACCACAGTGAAGAGGCTTCACTTTATGCAATGCTGGAAAATGTCAAGATATTAAATGATGACTGCTGTGACAGACTAAACAGAATATCAATACTAAATTAAACACTCATGGAAAGTGGAAGAGTATTACTCTACCTGAATTTTAATAAGTGTACCTATTAATTACAGTGTTCAGTCACAATTCAGATAGCAAAACCACAACTCAAAGGCCTCCCTTAAAAGCAGCAGCTCTAACAGTATCGGTGCCTTAAGTATTACTGCCTTTAATTTTCCTCCTTTCCTGTCTTATTTTATATCATCATATTGCCACAAAAGAAAAGAAACTCATCAGCAGTTTTTATTTAAAATATGTATCATTGTAAAATGACATTCCCATCTTTCATCAATGTATGGCTATCAAAGTGATATTCCAAACCATACCAGATTATCTTGCAAGAGTGAAATAAAAACAGATAAAATACAGCTTATATTGAATTCACTTGCCTGTTTTCTTCCTGTATGTCAAGTAGCGACTTCTGCAGAAACTGAAGAACTAGTGAAAATAATTATGTACAAATTTATTTAAAAGAGAAATAGAACAGAAAAATTCCAGCAAAGCAATCACACATACACATCATACCCAGACACAATGAACAGTTATCCATATAGTGGTGTTTCTTCCACTCCGTAAACAAATTAAACTGAAATTACAGTGCAGATCCAAAGATGCGATGCTAAAGCAAAATCTCAAGCTGGTTTGCAACAACCTGGTACAAAACGAGAGCTTCCAACCCACTTGGCCTAATCCTGTGAGGTATGGAGAGTTCTGGTTCCTCAGTGAAAAGCTGAAATTACCAAGAGCTAAAGACAGAGAAGCAATAAAAGATCCTCAGGAAACCGTGAATATTATCTGCATGCTGAGGGCACAATATGTCAAGTTATCCCATACTACCAGCAGATCAGACTGTCAAATTATTGCCAAACAAAATTCTTGCCACAGCAGGCCTGGGCTTGCTATAGTCAAGACTGGCTGTTAACAGCTCAGTGTTACCACATCCAACTTCATCATGAGGCACAGGACAGAGAATACTTCACGTAAAGTAGCATCAACTCCCCCAGCCCTTTAAGAATCACTCACTGATACCTTTTCAGATTTGTATCTAGGGCTGCTCAACAAAGCAAGATTGACCCCTGGAAATTAAACGTATAAATCAAGGGAAAGTCTCTGAGAAAAAAGTACCATGTGAGGGTACTAGTTATTAAAAATTAACCAGGAGGAAATCAGCTATGATAGACCTTTATGCCTACCTCATGTCACTTCTGCTACACACAACCCTCCCCCCAGTAATCTACAGTGAAACTTATTTTACTATAAATATAACTTTACCTTCTTCAAACAGGTTCTTAATACTTGCTCTACCTAGAGGAAAGAAAATATATTTTAACTAGTGAATACTAGCCAATACTACCTATTTTACATAGATAAAGATGTAAACATTACTATTAGGTGCCACACCAAGATGCAAACCAATGTTGAGCAAGTTAAAACAGAAGACAATATATTCAATGTCATCGTACCTAAGCTGAAGTCCTCCATACAGGAAGCAAGGTTGTCCAGTACTTTTCTGTACAAATATATGTCTGTGGTTTTCAGTTCTTCCCTAAGGCAGCATACAAAGCTTTGTACAGCTAACGTCATAAACTCTTCAGGAAGACCATTTAGTGAACTGCAACAGGAAGAAACAGCACAATCAGTATCGCACACTGAGGTGTTAAATACCCGCTTGACTGAAGCCAATGTCAGCTAAAACTCCAATAATAGATAGATGTTGCTTCCTGCATGAAAACATATTCTGTTTTAAAATAAACACACACGTTCAAATTTTGCAGCTAGAAAACCTGTCGAAGGGGTGTAAAGCTCTGGCATGCAACTAAATACAGGATGGAAGCCCTGCTTCTCTCAGTGGGACAACAAATGTTTCCTGACATAGAAACGAAGGCAGCTAAGCATTGGATCTTAAAAATGATAAGGCTGTAATAAATTCACTAAAGAAATACAACAGTAATTTTGCAACAGAAAAATTTAATTGCAATAAAAATAGGCACAAGAAACCACAGTTTAGTTATGATTCCTCTGAACAGCCTTCTCTTTTCATTGTCAAAGTTGAGATTTTTTTAACAGAAGTATTTCAAATTTCTACTCTAATATTGGATTTTAAAATTCAAAGTGCTAATTACACACTATGTTGTCTTTCCAGTAATGAAACAGATCAAAATAATACTTCACTTGGAAGGTATTTATCCAGTGATATATTGTATTATTTATAATTAAGATTTTTAACTAAGCAAGAAAGAAAAACAGTACATATTCACATATTAGTATCACAAATTTTCAGTAATTAAACTACAGCAATTTGTAGTCCACAAAAAATTACTGACTTCTAGGTAAGGAGAGCATTTTAAAAAAAAAAAAAAAAAAAAAAGCTTACTATTCAATTTTTTACCTTGCTAATACTTTTTTCAAGGGATTCTTCGCACCCAGTGAAAAATATGTCTCTCCCAAAATATCCAAACAAGCTTTAACCATGGGATCACATGCAGCATTTTGATCCATCTTCTTTACCAATGGTATAATCTATAATTGACAGAACACATGATCAACAAAAACTCTGGATACACCCTCATCATTAACAGAGGCAGAATTCCCTCTCATCCAAGTATATGGTGCAAAACTGTCCTCTCTTTACCATATTCTGTTGAGTTTCAGGTGTTGAATAACATTCCAAGACGACCTCTGATACTAAAAATACATACACAGAAAATAGGAGACTTGGTATCACTTGCCTTCCGTCATTTTCAGTAACTGTAGCCCTTGATCATTTAAGTACTAGAACTACATTTCTACCTAATGCACATGCAGCAGTAACAACTGCTTTTTACCTGTTTCCAGGAATGTTTAAAACATTATAGAGTTTATTTTAGAAGTGCACATGGCACACTGTCAGTTACCAAAAACCACACTAACAACAGTGAAGTCTTACTTGTTTAATACACTGGATCTGCTGGATGCCATTGCTCAGCTGTGCGCAGTGCAGAAGCAGAGATGCCAGGTTTTGCTCTTCAGCCTTTGAAAACCCTACATTTGGAAGAAGAGGCTCTTTTTAGAAAGCAATTACAATAAGCAGTATAAACAATACATAATTCATAATAAGAAATCACTGCTTAATTCTTAGTTTTTTTCCTGTTCCAGTAAACCTACTGGTGCCACAATCCCTTAAGTCACCTTACAACACCTTAACACCAATTTTTTTTCTAACAAATGAAAAAAAAATACAAGTTTCACTGCAGCATAATAGTAGGACTCATCTTCAGTACAAAGACAAAATCACAGCATGGTTGAAGCTGGAAGGGACCTCTGGAGGTCATCTGGTCCAACCCCACTGCTCAGCTAGGGTCACCTGGAATAGGCTGCCCAGGACCATGGCCAGATGGCTTTTGAATACCTCCAAGGATGGAGGCTCCCCAACTTACCTGGGAAACCTGTGCCAGTGCTCAGTCACCCTCACATTAAAAAAAAGTGTTTCCTGATGTTCAGAGGGAACCTCTTGTGTTTCAGTTTGTGCCCATTGCCTCCTGTCCCATCACTGTTCAACATGAAAAAAAGCCTGGCTCTGTCTTCTTTATGCCCTCCATTCAAATATTTTTTACACATTGCTAAGATCCCCCTGAGCCTTCTCTTCACCAAGCTGAAGAGTCCCAGCTCTCTCAGCCTTTCCTCATAGGAAGGATGCTCCAGGCCCTTCATCATCTTAGCGGCCCTTCACTGGACTCTCTCCTGTATGTCCATATCTCTCTTGTACTGGGGAGCCCGGAACTGGATGCAGCGCTCTAGGTGTGGCCTCACCAGTGCTGACTAGAAGGCAAGGAATACCTCATAGTAACTTTAGTATACAAATCTTGTATTACTCATTTTTGATTTTGTTTTTTTTAAAGTAAAGATCACTAGAAGTTTATCTCATCAAACAAACAAAAAAACCCCCACAAAATAAAAGAGCATTTGAACAGTATCTTTAAATCAAATTAACTACAGAAAAGACTTGGAAAATATGCTCAAGATGATCTCCAGAGATCCCTTCCAACCTCAACCATTCTGCAATTCTTTGAAATTCAGTGTTATTCCACATATTAAGGTTAGTACTTGTCCTGGTTTCAGCTGGGATAGAGTTAATTTTTTTTTCCTAGTAGTGGGTATAGTGCTATGTTTTGGATTTAGTATGAGAAGAATGTTGATAACACGCTGATGTTTTTAGTTGTTGCTAAGTAGCCTACTAGTCAAGGACTTTTCAGCTTCCCATGTTCCGCCAGGTGCACAAGAAGCTGGGAGGGAGCATAGCCGGGACAGCTGACCCAACTGGCCAATGGGGTATTCCATACCATGTGACGTCATGCTCAGTATATAAAGCTGGGGGAAGAAGGAGGAAGGCAGGGACGTTGGGAGTGATGGTGTTTGTCTTCCCAAGTAACCGTTACGCGTGATGGAGCCCTGCTTTCCTGGCGATGGCTGAACACCTGCCTGCCGATGGGAAGCGGTGAATGAATTCCTTGGTTTGCTTTGCTTGCGTGCACGGCTTTTGCTTTACCTATTAAACTGTCTTTATCTCAACCCACGAGTTTTCTCACTTTTACCCTTCCGATTCTCTCCCCCATCCCACCGTGGGGGGAGTGAGCGAGCGGCTGTGTGGTGCTTAGTTGCTGGCTGGGGTTAAACCATGACAGTACTTCAGGTAGCACTGAATTACAGGCCTGAAAGTGGGATCACAAGTAGAACCTTCTACCACCTTCACACCAACGATAAAACAAAGCAAAGAGCTTTCAAACCAAAGACACGGTGCTCTAAAGGATTCTTTTAACTCTGCCAAGGTAAGAAGTCATTGCCATTACAAAATAAAAACAAACCACAAAAGAGCAAACACACCTAAAACCCACAAAACAAAAACACCAGAAATAAAACATAACAAGAAAAAAAAAAAAAACAGATCAATTTCAGTAGCTACTCAAACGCATTCTACTAACAGAAAAAGAAATTACACATTAGTTCAGAAAAAAACACCACACTTACTCTGAAGTTTTTCAAGCTGCTGGTGATCAAGAAAGAATGCATCTACCTGAATTTCCTTCTTCTTCTTTAAACCCATTTTAGCTGATTAAGAGATACCTGCTCAAAAAAAAAAAAAAGTCACATTGTTTAAAAGCATAATTACAAACACTTCCTATGATAATGGTCTTTTCACTGTCCTGAAATAATGTTTATTGCATCATCTGTGCAATTTTTTTTCCAAGATTAATAGCACTCTCTAATTTTATCAACTTCAACTATTTCAAGCATTTTGTCCAAAACTCATCCAGACTCCATGGCACAAAATGGAAGGCATAGAAAATGTGATTTCAGGATTTGCTGGATGACTGACAAACCATCTCACTGGAGTTTTTACTGCACTTGTTATGTAGGCTGTGGCATGCCCCTGGATCAGAGTTTGAAAATATCATGCAGAAGCATGGGAATTACACCACAAAACTTCTGTTGCTCTGTTTTATGGTTCAAAACTCATTTAACTTGTATTAATGTAAAGTTAGAACTGTGTAGCAAAGCAGTTTTGTTTCTTTACAACATATCAACCAGTTCTGTGTTCACCATAATGGATGTTACAAATAGCAAGTTATTTTTCTTCTTTAAGGTAATGGCAATTTAATGCGGACTACAGCTTCACTGACTTACGAGCTCATTATCACAGAACAGCTGAGGTTGGAAGGGATCTCTGGAGGTCATCTGGTCCAACCCGCTGCTCAAGCAGTGCCACCTGGAGCCAGTTACCCTGGACCATGTCCAGGTGGCTTTTGAATGTTTCCAAGGATGGAGACTGCACAGCCTCTCTGGACAACCTGTGCCAGTGCTCAGGCACCCTCACACCACATCTGGTGCTTCCCAATGTTCAGAGGGACCCTCCCATGTTTCAGTCTGTGCCCACTGCCTCCCGTCCTGGCACTGGGCACCACTGAAAAGAGCCTGGCTCCGTCTTCTTTGCACCCTCCCTCCACATATTTATATACACGGATAAGATCCCTTGATCTATTATCTAGTCCCAGTTGATAGTGATCAGAAAGCGTAACTCCTTTTATGTTCTTCTAAAAACAGGTGGCCTCAGCCTTTTTCCCCAGGCAGCGGGCACCACACGGCACCATTCACCAGGGTGCCAGTGCCCGGCTAGGCAGCGAGGCCGGCGCCCAGGCGGGGTAACAAACACGGCAGCCCTGACAACCTTCGAGCGGCCTCAGGAAGACGAGAACCCGACCTGCAGCGCCTCAGGGGAAGATGCAGCCGGGCCCCGCTGCCGTGCGAGTGCTTCACGCTCTCCCTGACCGACCGAGACGGCCCAAATAACCCCGCGCTCCACAGCAGCTCCCAGCGCGCTGCCGAGCCGCCGGGCCGGGCCAAGCCGCACCCGCCACCGGCTCAGGCGCAGCCCCTGGGGCCTCCTCCCGCCCCGGCGGCCTCGCGGCGGGCGGCAGCGCGGGCCCGGTGCGCGGCGGGGCCTGGGAAGCCGGGGGCAGCGGCACCGGCACCCGCCAGGGGAAGCGGCAGGGCCGCGGCTAAGGGCGATAGCAGAGGGGAAGGGAAATGCCGGGAGGGCCCTGCCCGCCCCTCACCCGAGGGGAGACTCACCCACGGCGCCGCTTTCCTTCCCGGTCTCCGCCGCCCCGCCCGCACCACGTGCCGCTCCGAGAGGGCCGGAGCCGCCCGCCGCCAACCAGGCCGCGGGGGCCGCACCCGGGGCGCTCCCCGGTCCCGCCCCCGGCAGCGGGGACCGGCACCACCTCACGCCGGGGCGACCGGCCTGGTGCTCCGGGGAGCCGCGGGGGAGCCGCGGGGGAGCCCCGGCAGGTGCCGCCCGGCGCCCAGCGAGGCTCCTGCAGCGCAACGGCAGCCGCCCCTGTTCGCCGTTTGACCGCGCCGCGGTACGGCCGCCCCGCTGCCGGCTCCAGCGCCGAGCTGGGAGCATCGTCCTTAGCGGCGCTGGCCGCAGCGGGTAGCCGGCTTTCTCTGGAAAATACTCGTCTTAACAAAAAGATAAGCCAACATTTTCTTAAACTGTAAAATAATTAACAAAAAAAAAAAAAGGTCACTTTTTGATATATAAGCATTTCATGCTTATAAACCTTATTTCATGCTTATAAACCTTAGAAGCATTTCATGCTTATAAAACCTGCCAGAGCAGGGGGTTTTTTAAGTTTTCAACATCAGTGTCATGTGCCTTTCACAATTCTTCCGAGTCTCATATAATTTAAGTAACAAGTACGTCATTTGCAAGCAATTGGCTACCAAATGGAGATGTTTTTCCCGAGTCCGTGAGTTGTATATAGCAAAAGGGAAATCTTGCACTTGTGAAAGTGGTTATGGCAGAAGTGGTTACTGTAAAGTGCCAGCTCAACATAGCAGCCATGCTTCCACTAAGGTTTAACAACAACAACGTTTTGGTAAGGAAAAGGGGGAAAAGATAATAAAAACCATGCCTTGCCACGTGACTTTCACCCAACGGTAATTGTCTTAGCAATCTAAAGCAGCTAGAGTCCATGAAAGCCCGTTCAGGAYGTTCAACAAAGTTCTGGATCCCCCTTTAACACTGAAGTTTCACAGTACCTTCTGACTTCTGACATGGTAATGGCCAAAGRAATTGAGAAAAGGTTTAACCATACCCAAACACATGGAAAATAATTTGAGTTTTTCTCTGTTGGTTGGTTGATTTTCCCTCTGGTTTGTGTTCAGCCATTTCCAGGAAACTGACACCATTATTTGGCACTATGCATCGCAGTGACCTGCTTAAAACGCTGGACTATCTCCAGCTCAAAGAGAGATTGAATGCTCCTATGTGATTTAACCTTCCAGCTAAATCAGAGAGCACATCCTCATTTAGTGTAAGCAAAGTCTCCAACAAGCTACGCTAAGTTCCTTGTGCTCAATTCAATACCTGCACATTTTACATTCAGTGTGATCCTCTTCCTACAGGTTCCCCAATTTCAGGGGAACCCTTTCCAGGGTTCCAGCTCTATGTATTCCAGCTCATTTTCTGTAACACCAGAGATAACTTTCCAGCAACTTTTCTGGTTTCCAAAAGAGCTTTACTCTCCCCAAGATTTTCCAGTTAGAGGAAGCACCGATGCCAGGGAGCTGTCAGGTAACATTTGAATCCACGCTTCGTAGCGCAACGTAAAGCAAAGAGTCATCTCAAGAAATGAAACAGTAGCATGCAAGACCCACACACTTCAATTGCTCTGTTCTCCAAGAGCACCAAGTTTCCAGTATCCAAAATAACTTATTTAGAACTAGCTCACATACCTCTGAGCAGCTCACCAGGCATAGGTTATTAGGCTTAACTACGTTGAGAAGCTAAGTCACTCTGTTTTCATAATTTCTATTCTGCTGGTAAGGAGCAACAAACCCTTGAATTACTGGTGTCGTGGCTCCGCTGTGCTCTGCTGTGTGCCAGCGATCTTGCAGAGACCAAAAAAGCAATCGCAGTGTTAGAAATTGCTAGGGAGAGAATAAAAAACAAACTAGAAAGCATCACTATGTCACTGTATAAATACATATACACTTTGAACTCTATGTGCAGTGTTCATCCCTACACAAAAAGAATATAGTAGGACTGCCAAAGGTGTGAGGTAGGGTAAGAAGGATGGCCAAAGGTAGAGAGGAGCTTCTCTGTGAAGCCATTAGCTTCACTCTCAAAGAGAAACTACTGAAATGGAATATGACAGAAATGTCTAAAATCATTTTTCAACATCTCTACAAAAATTAAGGAGCATCAAATGAAACAATCAGATGGCACGTCCAGAACAAAATTAATTATTTAAACCATGGAGCTCATCATCCTAGGACATTTTGGATCTTGAAAATTACATTTGTTCAAAAGCAGCTGGACTAAATCATGGAAGAAAAAAAAAAACAGCAAAAGTTTCAAAACAGAAAACTTCTGGTTCACAAAGTCCCTGAACCACAAAGCAACTGGAGACTGGGACAGTATTCTGAGGAAATGACACTTAACTTCCCCGGGCACTGGCTGAGGACAACAGTCGAGCGACTGGATGCCAGGCTAGATGGCCCCCYGGTCTGACCAGGCTCAGCCATTTTTACTGTGATGTCTGAGCATGTTTCTGCAATTCATCAGAAGTTTTTTTTTTAAGTGCTGGATTTATGTTCACAGACTTTACAGTTTTGACAAATCAACATCCAGCAGTGAAAATCCCTCTCAAAGGAAATATTCTAACCCACACTGTTGGAAACTTTAAGCTGTAAATTCTAGTCTTCTCGAGCTATGCCTATATCCAGTAAGTAGAATATTTTATATTTTAAGTTTCTTTCAGAGGGAGATGATGAGCTTATAATTTGAAAACTCTCAGAAATTGATTATTTAGAGCAATATAGAATTTTACCACTCAGTGGCGCCAAACAATTAAAAAGAGGTTGTGCTTTTAAAGGGAAGCCATGGACCTCCTCATAAGCTGTATTTTTCTTAYGTAGAAAAAGCCTTTTAGTAACTGAAGTAACCATAGATTTTTCCATTCAAAAGTACCAAAGCACAAATACTAGAGGCTGTTTAGATAAGATGCCATTTTTCTATCACTGAGAGACAAGCCATAGCCTTCAAAGAGCAGTATTTTAAGACATGTCATGGTAATAACGTGAATTGAACAGGAATAACCTTTCTCCCTTCCCCTCCTCCACTTAAACACTACCTTTAAAGCTGTTTCTTGTCAGGAAAGATTAAGTGATACTTTTTAATTAATTTGAACAGTATCTGAAGATGGTCTATTTCTTTCTATCACAGTTTTGTAATTGCAACTAGTATAAACAATATTATGGGAACTTTTTTCTATTGCAAGTCTCAAATATACACGTCATCCTTTCAACGAATCCACATAGAAATGAACTTACAGAAGATATTGTCTAATCTAAGGTTTTAGAATCACAAGATGTTTTCTGGAATATATTTTCCAATTGTAGACATACATACCACTCTAAAAAACCTGAACTTAAATGGGTGCAATGTTTATCTATGTGAGAGAGAACCAGAAAAACTCCATTTGTCATGTCGGGAGTAAGATTCTGATCCAGCATGTCAGAATCATGTTCCATGTACTCAGGAAAGTCTCATAAAACCCCAAATTTTACATTCTAGTTGCAGGTTTGACAATAACTTGATCATCTCTGAAATGGAGCTAGTGGCATTCTTTGGCTTCCACGGTCTACATCAGATGTTTTGCAATAGTGTTCATAATACTTCAGAACAAATGAAGTTATTGTTTAATAAGACAACCAGAAACTTAGAATGTACTTTCTTGCATTAAAGTCAATTATGGACAGTAAACACCATGCAACACGCACATCTTCAGTCCACACCTAAYTCTTTAAGAGAGGCAAACATTTCATGGTGTTTTGACTTTGGTTTACTTCAGTAGTGAGCCAGCTACCAGAGATGATCATTCCAAGGTGCAAATACCCAGTCTTGCAGTTTGCTTCTACAACGTACTGTGTAGCACTTACGTTTTTTGCATTTTCTACACATATTTGCAAGACTCCACCTCAGATTTATTATTGCTTGTATGTAACTTCCATCAGTGACAACAGCAAGGAGAAACATCTCTCTTCATGAGACTGCACTTGCGTGTACAATAGTTTTCTGTGCTTATCTCATGTCTTTGCCTTTCCCCCTTGCGTTCTAATTACAAAACAAAGTTGTATGTTGTTCTAGGCGTCCCAGTTGTTCTACTGGTAATTTTATTCCCTTCAGTAACTGAACACAGATTCTAGCCACATCTACACACTTTACAGATAAGGGCAGTTCAGAGAAAATCCTGAATATCCCTATTCCTTCTTCCAGAATATTTTTTTCATGTCTCTTTACCTATCAGTATCAAGAGCTGCATGACTTCAGAGCATTTTTATTACCCGAGGCCAAAGAAAATGTCAATCCACAAAACAAACAGAAAGAAACATTCAGCGAACAGGCTTTGCTCTCCCTCTTGCGGTCTAAGCACGTCATTCACGTAGCCTTCGCTTTTCCTTAGCTCAGTGCACTCTGAATTCCAACACTCTCCTCAATCTTGGGTGTATCTAGAGAGAACGTGTCRCTACTCAAGGAAACGATATGGCCAAAGTTTTCATTAAACACCAATGCTAAATCATTTAGGATTAGGAACCGAGTGATGATTTTTATTCTTTTGGCTAAATCTTTTAAACTAAAAAAAATTCTTTTCAGTTAATTTGTTTTTAATGCAGCTTGAACACTCTAGACAGGAGGTATCAGGTAGAAAACAATTCACTTCTTGCTATACCAGCAATCATGTTTTTAATACATTTTTCAGTGACGAGTGCTTAAAAAATACATAAGGCACTTAGGAAAGTACCAGCAAATGAAGCCRTTTCAGTGAAGTTGTTTGGATACTTTAAGGTCACTGCAAGTGAGTGGAAAATTGGAGGCTATACTGAACTGAATAGGAAAAAATGAAATTGTGTGTATAACCAGATGGGGAATATTTGAGCTTTTAAGACCTTTTTTTTGCAAACAAACAGAAAAAAAAATCACACTTTCACTGACTCACAGATGATTGTGAAAGAGCAGTTTACACAAGATGACTGCACACCTATGTTAGAAATAAACCACAGGAGAAGGGTAAAGTGCAGGGTGTTTATGCGCCGAAGAATCTGTAAAACATTTTGCCTTTCTAAATCATAATTCAAACAAAACACCATCCCCAAGTCTCAGTCCAAATCAGCCTGTATGTGAGGAAGATCCCTGTACGTGTCAGCCAAGCAACATTACCAGTTACTTCTTCCAAATCCTTTTTAATACTTCGGGCAGTCTTTTAGAAGGGACTGAGATGGCTGGTTACCTGAGATGTACTCACACCTCTTTTCAGCCGGAGGGGACGAAGAGCCTGCTGCCAACATGACTCACCAGCACCTGCACCTGCTGCTTCACCCCGGTCAGTACTAAAATGCAAAGTGTGTCGTTACCTATGGGACACAGCAGCTCTGCAAGAGCCGTTCATCCCATAATATCCCAACCATTGCCCCGGTGACTGCACGGTTCCAACCCTCGGGTTTACGCTTAACAAATGACCTTCCACAAAAGGTGAAATTTAAATCGCCRTAAGCTCCAACGTTGGAGCTGATGAATTTCAGCGGATGCATCTTCCTAACACAGTCTGCCCTTCAGAAATACACACAAAGTCAGAGGAAGAATTCCTAATTCACAAAGGAACTTAAAAAACTGGGATGGGGAAGGGGGTAAAGGCAGGCCGCCCCTTCCGACGAGGGGAGCGGAGGGAGGCAGCGGCTGGCGTGCGGCCGATCCCGTGCTGCACACGCTCGGATCCCCTCTGTACGGGAGAGCCGCCAGGCTCCCGCCACCCTTCCCCGCACAGACCAGGCCGTGCCGTGTTTCGGGAGGGTGGCCCGGCGGCTCCAGCCTGCCTCCATCCGCCCCCCGACCCGGCGCTCCCTCCCCGGCACCCCGTCGGGGCCAGAGCACGCGGGTGCGGCGGTGGCCCGCAACCAGCGGCCGCCTGAGGAAGAAGCGGCGGGGCAGAGGCCTCGGGAGCCCACCCCGCCGGCAGGACGAGGAGGCCGGGCCAGCCCGGCCCGCGGCGCCCGCCCGCGTCCCGGGAAGGCCCCCCCGGCGCCGAACGGCTCCCCCCGCCGGCTCCCGCCGCCGCCGAGCCGCGCAGGCCCCGCCCGGGCGCCCCGCCGGGGGCGGCCCCCCGCTCCTCAGTGGCCGTCGCGGCCGTCGCTCAGGCGCCCGCGCCGCTCGCCGCGGGGATGGTGGGGCGGGTGCCGAGGGGCGCGGGCAGCCGCGGCCCCGCAGCGCCCACAGCCCGGACGGCGCCCGGCGCGGCAGCGCGGCGAGCCACGGCCGGCCAGGTTTGACCTCCCTTTCGTTGCCCCCTTCCCTCGCTTTGCACGCGGGGCCGCGCCGGGCGGGGGGCAGCGCCGGGGCCGGACCCCGGGCCTCCCCCGGCGGGGCGGCCCCGGGGGCGCCGCCGCGGGTCGTCGCTCCCCAGCGGCGGGGCGCGGCGGGACAGCCGGCGCGGTGCCCCGGGCGGCTCCGCCGGGCGTCAGATGGCGTCACGCGGCGCCGTCATGGTGGAGGGTGACGTTGTGTTAGGTCACCGCGGTGTCACTGACTGCAGTACCCCGGGGGTGCGTCAAGCGGTGTCCCCACGGCAGGAGACTGGCGAGCTTGAGGTCGCTTTAGGTCCCTTAAGGTCCAGGCTCCTCTCGTCCAGTTGGCAGTGCCATTGCTGTATCCCTGCTATCCCCCCAAAAAGGAGAGCAAGAAGAACACAACTTCCAAACTAACATGCAAAACTAAGTTCTTTTTAAAGTATCTACACCGTCGGCTTTCAGAATTTCATGTAAAAATTAAACATTCGTACCTAGTGTGATGTCACACCGCAACCTTTAAAATTGCTGTCATCGGGAAAAGGACGTAAAATGATCTTCTGTGCTTTAATGCTGTTTGCTACCCACATTTGACAGCGCTCTGCGGATGAGCCATCCGTTGTGCCATTTCCTTGGGAAGCCAAGCAGGCAGTGGGTCAGTAATGAGCTGGGAGGGGGCAGCCTGGCCCCTGGAATCAGGAGGGCTCTCGAGGGTCTGCGCCCAGTCCTGGAGTGGGAGAGCACTGGCTGATGTGTTGCTTCACGGGAACAACCTCATCAATATGTAGGAAGTAGCAGAAAAACCGTTTGTAAATCAGATTTTGAAGGAAGTTTTAAATAGCTTAGGCTACAGTTTGTCTGAGCGCAGAATTATGCAAAATGAGTCAAATGGAAAATAAAGTTACCAGTGTTTTGACATGAGTAAGGGCCCTGGCCAGCACCAAACCTGAGAATGACTTCCTTGATTCCCAAACAGGTCCACTTTGTGTCTCATCGTTTCCTTTCTCCAGTCCAACCTTTGTGGCTCCAAAAATATTTGAAAGTGCCGAGTTTGGGTGAAAAGAGTGGAAGGAAGGGACCTGAAATTCGAGAGGTATGGTCCAAATGCATTTGGGCTGGTGAACATTTTAGGATGGTCTAGGGAACCCACCATGTACTGTGCAAACCCACTCCTGTTGAAACAGAAGGACTTGTCAAGCTTTCTCCAGCAGAGAAAGGACATATAGAACATATGGACAGAATATGAAGTGTTTAGTTAAACACAGCATTTTGTTAAAAACAGAGGAAAACACTGACAGTGCGATAAGGAATATGTAAATTTTTAACGTGCTTCAAAAAGCTAGAACATTGTTCCCTCCTTCCCCCTGAAATGTATTTTGATAATTTTCAAGCAGATGGCAAAGAAAAGGAAATTATATCAATCCCTTTGGGAAGWATGTGACATTCTGACTTCTTGAAGCCTATATGCAGAGGTTTATAAACTTAAAAAATGAAAAAGACAAATTTAATCTTTCCAGGCTTGTCAAACTTGTCTCAATTAATTTTTGATGACATAATTAGAACTTACCGCTTTAATGTGTGCTTTTTTAGTTTACTTTTCAAAAGATTTTATTTTTAAAGGCTCAGGGAAAACGGAGGGCTTTGCGGTGGGAACTGGAGCAGGAAGAAGGGGAGGACTCTGTGTAGGTTCGACTGCTGATTCAGAGTACTCTATTAAGCCAAGAGAGATGAACTCATTTTTTTCCTCCCTTGGGGAATCAAACAAGAAACAGGAAGTCATTGATTCAAAGTAAGATCATTCACTCCGCAATTGTAAACAGCGTATTATGTGCCTGTAAATATTTCCAGAACCCATTGGCTTGTTGGAAAATATGAAGTAAATTATTATAATCTCTAACAAACATCCCACAATAAAAAGAGTTATTTTCAAACTTTTTATCTGTAATGTTTATACAGCAGAATATTAATTAGCTTGGACATTGAGAAACTACTTGGCTGAACGCATTGTTCGCTGCCAGAAATCCATCTACTCAAATGTTTTGTCTGTTGAAAGACAAACATTTTTAACTCCACCCTGTAATATTGCGCCCTACGAAAAAGCAAAAATTCTTTCACTACTTGATCTGTTTGTGTTTTCACTACTACAAACACTGAAATATCCTACTGTTAACCAGATGTTGGCTGAGTTCATCTCTGTCTTATGTAGCTGTAATTAGCCAAAAAGGAAAAACATTATAAAAAATCCTAAATTGACAGTCTAATAGGAAATTGTCATTCCTCGTTACTTAGGAGAGCAGAATCCAGGCTGTCTGTCCAAATCAATCTGCAGCTGAAACTTCTGCTTCCTCCGTGAAGTAGGAGAAGCTGCTGCTTGGAAGTGCCACCTTCCCCCCGTGAACGTGGGGACTCTGCACAAGGAGACAGGAGCGAGGATTAGGGACAGGGCAACGGTGAGCAACCTGGTTCCCTGACAGTCCGGGGAGTTTTCTGCCAAGCTTAAAAGAAGGGGGGAAATGGTAAAAGACACCGGTCACCCTGAAGGCTTGCAGCTGAAATGATTGTGTGCTTAAAGTTTAGAATTCGGGTGTTGTAGGATCGGCTCAGGAAACTATTTTAATAACGTGCTTAAATCYGAGCAATTCCATGGGGATTCCTGCGTGGGGGATTCCCGAATAGGGATGGTTGTAACCTCAGGCTTAAATGCTTGAATCATAGCTTGCAGGACCAAGAGGAAGAGGGAGTCAAGAACGGAGCAGCTACCTTCAGACAAGTTATTGTGGTGATCCTCTTCTTCCTTCTGACTTAAGATGTGGAATGAAAGGAACAAAAAATTAGTGTGTGTGAAAGGAAAGAAAGTTTTGAGACAGTGGGAGTTTTTCACCTGCTTAGCTATGATGAACTGGAGAGTAATTTGAGACATTGAAAATTTAGAAGAGAACTGGAAAATATTAATGTATCGAAGAAAAGTTAAGAACTTTTTGGAATCCTACTCATGACTTCGATCTCTCTTGCGATGCTTTGCTTCTTCCTTTTTTCTTCCTGGGGTCAGGAGTAGTGGAAAAGATAAATCCATAGGTCCTTCCCCTCTAGCTGATGAGAGCTTGGGGAAGGAGGGGAACTGGGGCTGCCTCCTTCAACAGTGGGAGGAAGGGGAGTGCTTGAACCCAGGCTTCTGAAGGACTGGAGTAGTCACAGGGAGGGGGGCTCTCGAAGACGTCACTTATTAATCCATGCTAACTGGGTCAGGAGTTGCACTATAGAGAGCTATTTTATGCATGATTTTCCTGTGCCAGCCTCTTTCAGCCCACTGAAAACGGTTGCTACTTGCCTTTCCTTGTCAGTGTCTCATTGTCCATGACAAAGGTGACGAACATGCAGCATAACCTTATGACTGGTAATTTTTTGTTTGTTGTGATCTTCCAGCTGCCTTCTGCTGAATGGTGTTTTTATGGCTGTTTGTTATTTTGGAGATAAATTGAATACTTAAGGGGAATTCAAGCTTTATTTTCAAAGCCAAACCTATGTGTTCAGAGCCCTGCACAGGCCAGGGCCTTTGCTCGCAAGGGAACTTCTTGGACTGAATGGTTACATTCAGCCATCCACTTACTCTCTATTAAGCCATCTACAAATAGTTGGAATACAACAGAGCCCAGTCCTTCTGCTTACACACAGATGATGTTCTTGGCTTCTCAGACTCAAAACCATGATGAGCCAGCTCTCATCCTGAATAATTTTTCCAGCAGTGCTTGTCGAAAGGGCACTGAGCTTAATTTCCAGAAGGCATGAGCAGTTAAATGTAGATAAAAGCACAGATTTGAACCTGAAACATGGATGAATCAGGATGTCCGGAGATCTGCAACAGCTAATGTAAAGGGATTGTTTTTCGTGTGGGGGACCCATTAGGGACTGTTTGCTCACCTGCCTTTACATTTGGAATCATAAACTCCCCCTTGCATCTCATTAAGGATGTTAAATTTTAAAGGCAATTTGATTAAGCATAAGAATTTAAAAACACTTTTTAGAGAGTCATCTGCCAAACATTAAATGTGCATAAAACCAAATGTGCTACTAAGTCACAGGTAGTTATACCTGTATAAGGCATTTTCTTAGCAAAAGCTCAGTTCTCTACAAGCCTCTTCTATGTAAGAAAGGATATATACAGTAACTGAAGATTAAAATGCATGATGTGTCCTTGCTTATCAAGGAAAACATATTGCAGCCCCAAAATAATTGAAGAAATGAAATTACAATCAACCTAAATATTATTAACACAGATTTCAAAAATCTCCCAGTTATGATAAGGGCCTTTACTAAGTTTTATGAAGCTGTACATGTACAAAATTTGGGGGCATTCTTGAGATTTGTATAAAATAAGTTAGTATGTATATTAAAACAATACAGGCTCAATTTGATGTGGGGATTTTTTCCCTTTCTTTTTCCAGCATAAATATGGCTGAACTTTCAGAGCCAGAAGGTACTGTAAACTGGAAGGAAAGATGTTTAACTCTGGAGTCACAGTTAATGAAATTTCGTCTCCAGGCAAGCAAGATCAGAGAATTGTTAGCAGAAAAGGTAGGTCTCATGGTATGAATTTTAATGCTGTATAAATGATTTTATTTGATGATGAGGGCTGATCACATGTCATGGTTTGAGATTACAAGTACTGTTGTTTTTTCAGGAGGAAAAAAAAGCACTTTAAAACAAAATATATGGAAAACAGGTATGTTTTAATGCTGTGAAAGAATTTCACACATTAGATTTGCCAGCAAGAAATGTTCATTTTCAAATAAGAACACACTGGCAACGCTCCTGCAGAGAAAAATATGTATCCAGTAATCACTTTTACAACATTCAAGTTAATATTTAACACATTTTCCGAAGTATTTAAGATCTGATTTAAGACACAGAAATCACTGGGGAGAAAATCCAGAAGTATTATTTTCTCCAGTATTCCTTACCGAATCATATAATTTACCAGACTTGTTTTTCCTATAATAAGACATCTCCAACTATGGCTCATCATATTTGAAATATTAAAAAACCACCATTGTATTTGCCTGGCAACATTTTCACAGAACAAGGCAATTAAAAGAGTACAAAGGACAAAACATTCTAGAGAATTTTTGGGACTCTGTTATCATTAATATTGACTTCATTGAATTTCTAGTTAAAAAGTTATTTTGTCAAAACTACTCTTTACTTCCTAGAGCTAAATTTTCCATCAATGCTCCCCCCAAAAAGAAAAATAAAATTCAGATCCTTTTCTAGTATGTTAGAGTGGTGATCTTTTTATTTTATACATTTATGTTAATGCTTCTCTTTTGTGAACGTATCCAATCTCCCTTTGAAGCCATAAATACATTTAGCATCCACATTTAGCCCTCTTCGAATCATTCCCATGTTACTATATTTTGGTGGGGCCAAGAACTAAATAGTATTCAAGCAGGAAGAACATGTATTTTTGTATTTATGAAGAACTGTGGATGATGTACACAGTTATGTGCTCCATTCCTTTCCTAATAATGCTTAACATTTTGTTTTCTTTGACAGCTAAATTAGCCATCGAGGATATTTTCATGGAGATACCTATCTTAATTCCAGGATCTTACTCAAAGTCCTTTAGATTTCTATGTTACGCATCATTTGTTACTTTATTGACCGGTCACTAAATTTTGTAAGGACCTTCTTGTAAGTCTTTCTAGTCAGAAAGCTTCTATTATCCTGAATAACAAAATACCATCAAAAAACTTGGTCGCTTCACTGCCCAATGCCCACTACCAAATGTCTATAATTATGCTGAACAGGATACGCCCTGAACAAATCTCTGCAGATCTGCACTGATAGCTGCCGGTCGCTGTGGGAAGTAACCAATCACCTACTATTTTTATGGTTGAGCCAGTTTTTGAATTCATGGAGGGACATTCCCTCTTACCCTGTGGCTGTTTGCTTCCTTTAAACACTTTCCAAAATCCAAATTATTATATAAACCACACCCTATCTGCATCCTTCGTGATCCCCTCAAAGAACTTCAATAGCTTTGGGAGCCAACACTCCTCTTTACAAGGGCTTATAAGGGCCACTTTGACTCTTCCCTCGTCTATCATGCTTATCCACGTCCCCCCTAATTCTGCTCTTATGTTAAGTTTCCACTAATTTGCTTACTACAGACATCAGACTGCAGATCAATAGTTGGTTCAACTGTATCATCCAGTTCTTGACTGAATACCATTTGGCAATTTGTTACTATTCATTTTGTCTATTCGTGCCCTTATCTCTTCTGTGGAGATACAAAACCTCAATTTGAGATGGAAAAAAATGGAATAAAGAAATTTAGTATTTTCTGGATTAGACTTTTTTCATTAAGTAGGCCTTTTTTATTAAAGTGAACATGAAAATTTACACCAATGTAAAATCATTGTCTAATAATACTGAGTTCTGCTGGAATTGTATTCTTACAGTTAGTACTCCAAATATCTCTGCTTTGGCATGACTAAAAATATTGCTGTTTTTTAGAAAGCAGTGTAGTTGAAAACTCTTAATTTTTTACCCAGTCCTGCAATTTTTCTGTATGGCAAACTCTCATTGAACAGGTATTGCAGAATATTGGGTTTTGAAGGTGCGACCAGCTGTACAAATGCCATCCTTTGACATTTCATTTAAAAATTAACAAAAAAAGAAAATTACTTGTGTCCTTCATTCCAGTTATCAAAGCCCACAGATGAGTTAATAAATCATTATCATCAATCTTGGAGGAGGACATCCATCAAAGAGTACAATACTGTCTGCTGTAACACTCAACAGATTATTGGATGCTTACGCAGTTGGGGCTGTTAGATGTTATGTATCTCTTCTGTCTCTTCACCCCATTTGGATCATTACCGTTCRGGATGGAAGTCAAGTGGCTAGACACTGGACATGATTTTTCTAGGGACTTTCCAGCAGCCATAACTACCATGTTTTATGCAGCTGCTGATGATTATAGTTTTGGCAACCAAAAAGTTAAGATTCATGAACAGCACTTCACAAAACTATCTGAGTTTAAAAAAAAAAGATTTTAGAAGTTTGAATGCTTTCTATTTGACTTTTCACTTTGTTCCTTTACAGTTTGCATTTACAGGCTCTTAACTGCTAGAAATGTCCTCTTGAATTAATAGAAATGTATGCATAATGGTATAATTTCAGAAGTCAGCATTTAAAAAAAAAAAAACCAGAATAAGAGGGATAAAATCACAGATCTTCAGCACCGTGCCTGAAACAAAGCAAAGGAAGATTACTTATTCTCCCTCATCTGTGAGAAACTTGACTCCAAAATAGATAAAAAAATCTTAAGAACTTGTCATGTTACTGCCATCTTGTTTTAGTTCGCCTTAGCTTTCTCAGAAAGTTTAGAAAAAGCTAAGTGGTTACAGGAGGTAAAAATGGGAGAAATACTTTCTATTGAAGACCACGGGTCCAAAAGTATTCAGTTGGGATAATTTGATATATTACTCTCCAGAGCAGAGCATTAGCAGACTTCATGAAAAATGATCCTTCTCCTCATTTTGTCACTTGGACTTGTTAATATGAATCTTTCATTCATAAACTGGAATTCAGTTGTGACATGCATCAAAGACTGGTCAGAGCTCAACAAAATTAGACCATATTCATCTGCAGATTTATCAGTCTTGCACAATTCAAAACCAACAATTTTCAAAATGGGCACTGAAGTCTTAGCTGTATTTATTTGTATGTTGCTTTCATTTGTAACAATCCAGTGGTTATTTTTCACATATTTTTATTTTTAAAATTTCAAATTATACAAACAATTCTCAGTATTTGTAAAGGGAAAGATACACTCACGCTAGCCTGAGATTAAACTGCATGGAATTGTTACTCAAAAATGTATTTGGAAAATGGCAAAGTGAATAACGAAGACCTGATCAGCCAATACTTGATGGGCATCCTGATATTAAGGACGAGAGGAGAATACAGCTGATGTCAGTCTTTATAGGTACTTTCTAGATTTGTTACCTGTTACAGAATGAACCAAATTTGCAAAGCACACAAATATTTCTCACTCTTACTTTGATTAGCACAGGTCTTTATTTGTGGATTTGTTTACAATCACCTCTATGCTATGAAATGTGTACTAAAACATTGAACAATAGCACCAGACAGCGTTCTACTTCAAAATAGCAACAGAAATCACAGTACTATGGTGTGACAGACATAAAACCCTCATGGGTATTAAACTATGTAATTGTTGTAGAAAACAGAGAGTGATATTGTGACAAAACAGGTGGTCTCTGCAGGAGGGTAAGAGAAATGAATTGGTGGTCATTCTCCAGTCTTCCTCCTCTGCGTGTATTTGAGAGGTATCTCTTCAAGGCAGTGAATCAGGAAAAAGAGTTCACATCCTATTACACTGTGTGTATGACTTGTCAGAAACTGCCGTTGGGTTTTTCCCCTTGTATTTGTTCTATAACTTAGTCTAAAACCAGATTTTAATAAGGGTTTGCTTGAAGCTATCCTTTTTCAATATTTGTGTCTGTGACCTATGTGCTTCTGTAAATATATTTGGGCAGTGGATTAATTGAGATACTTTTCTTGTACATTGGAAATCAAATACCTTTGCAAAGTTGTTTTATTTAATAGTGCCCCTGCAAATAAATGAATGGACAACATGGGAAGTCTTCAGTATATTCTTCTAATAGATGTGTTCTAATTTAAAAAAACAAACCATTTACTGGGTTTTGTAAGTCCAGCAAATACTCATCCTTGAACCTCAGTGGTTGAGGAGTTCGAGAAATTTGCATTATAAGTGCATTTCAGCGGTATGGCTACCAGAACTTTAATTTTGTATTGAACTTGGGGAGGAGGAGAAGAGAGGGGAGCAAAGGAGTATACAATGTTTTCAGAAAACTAATCTATTCACTGTTGTTTATTTGTTTGGGTTTTGTATTTGTTTTCATTTTGCCAAGTAAAGAGTCTATATTTATAAATCTAACATGCAAAGAAAGGGACCTTGTTGGAGTTTTAAGCAGAAGCTGCTGCTGTAAGTGGGAGAGGTCTTTACAGGAATTTAAGGAATGATGTAGAAAGTATCCCTAGCACGCCAAATTTAGGATGGCCGTGGAACTGAGTTTTAAGTAGAAGCATTTATTTTAATGCATCTTGAGTCTTATTGCATATGAAGAGTTTACTAAAAAACCTTCACTGAATAAAAGATTACAGTATTCTACGGCAAGTTTAGATCCTAGCTAGCATTTCATGTCATAGGAAAAGTTGGTGACCCTCATTCCTTTCAAAGTAAGTACATTTTTCACCTAAAATATGTGTGCAACATCACGTATAAAGTTAATGTTTTTTCTATCACTAAAAAATCATTTTAGTAGAAGAACTACCTAGCTGTGTTAAATTTCRTCTCGGTCAGCCTCCACTGAATTTCTTTTTCATCAGACCCCATAAGGACTCAATATGGCACCATCCCAAATGTTGCATTATGGGCTGTCCGGTAATACTCAACATTCACATGAGTGCCTCCAAGTTTGTTTCCTTAAGTGCTGAGGATCATTATTTTATGCTTTGAATGATTTTCAACACATGTAAATGATTAAGAGAGAGGATTATTTTCGTGTATGTATTGATTTGTTTGCTTTTAACCTTCCATTTGGATATTCTCTGTATACATGCTCAGCTGGCAACTGGCAGATAACTGCCATAATATTTATACTATATGTACAGATTATGAAAATGGAATGATAACTGATTTTTAGGCCAAATACTATTTCCAGTATGTTCCAAAGCATAACACATTCCTGACTTCGTCTTACAAACCAACAGCTAAATCCGTGTCCCACTGTATTTTTATCATTTTGTAGGCATATTTATGGTATGCCATTTGACATTTCAAAATGAAGCAGATGCAGTATGTTTTGTTATCTGTGGCATGACAATTTCAAGATTAATGTTTTCAGAGGAAAAGTCCATAACACATTTGACTTGTGCAGTGATTGCCAATATGAAAACTGTAAAAAAGCACAATGGGTATTTCCATTTGCATTCAAAGGACTATGAAGGGTAAAGTAAAAAGGAGCAGAATACTGTAGTACCAAAATTATTAAAATGAAGGTTATTTTTCAGTATTTCAGTTGATCTTAAAAAACTTCTTGTCATGGAAAATAATTCCAATGCAATTAGGAAGATACAAACAGGAGAAAGCGAGGAGAGTTAAGAATAAAAGTTTATATTGTTAGAGTCTTAGGTTTGTTTACACCTTTTTAATACCTATACCATTTCCCCTATAACTCTATTTTTATCCCTTGTCTAAAAGTTTATGCCATGCCTTTTTATAACAGTGGGGGGTTTTTTTGTTGTTTCACTGTTTTTGTACAGTCTTAAACCTACATTCTTTCTAGGGAGGGTGAAGATGAAAAAAAAAAAAAAAAAAAGAAAAAAGGGAACTCAGGAAGCAATAAATTAGCTGTTCTTGTAGAGGCCAGGCTGGGTAATGGCATGAAAGAGCACAGCCCTTGCTGTGGGGCCAGAGGATGAATATCTTCCCTCTGGTGGTACAGAGACAAGGGCATCCGTACTATTCCAGCCCACCTGAGATGGGTAAGTTGATGGAAGTTGTGGAACCTGTGATAGTGGGCAGGCACCTGTGCAGATCCTTAGCCAATCTAATATTTGTTTAGCATTTCACTTGCAGGAGCTACAAGATGTTTTTTCTCCATTTTTCATGGAGGGAACTCTTTTTGCACTTAGAAATTATGCATTTAATTTTCATTCCCTCAGAGAGTATTTTCAGGCTTTAAATATCTGTTGTCATGTCTTCAAACTGCATTATGCTGCCTTACATATATTTCTGGAATCTCTTGCTCCTTTACCGTCTGTGTTTCCTAGGTGTCCTATACACTTTAATTTCATGAATAAATTCAGTTTCAGTCAAGTTTTCAATTTCTTGAACTTCGGCGGTCAGTGGTACCTTTGATTCTTAAGCCATCACCTCTCAGGCAGTGGCATGGAAAAAAGGCCTCCTATTTCAGGTGTTCATGTTGTGGCTCTAATCAGAACTCACAATTCAGAGAGACAGAAGTAGCAGAATTTCCACAATGGCACTACAATGATCAAAACAAAACAAAGCGGGCAGCTGCCTTTTAATACAGATGAACAACCAGTTGTTGATGTATTTCTCTTTTCATTTTAAGCACTATGATGYGAGACTTCTTTGCCTGCCAAAGTGCTTTGGTACATTCTTCCATCTTGCTAAACAGTATCTTCTTTCAAGATTTTGCATGTGATAATAATGTCTGTTTGTGCTAAAGTGGCGGTCTATATAATATGTATTTGATTGTGTCTCTGCAACTTAACTATCAAGACAAGATGTGAGTTGGAAAAGATGACAGCCAGAAAGAGTGAACGTTCCTAGTATTTTACCAGGCTTAGGAAAGTTCTATGACTGACATTGGGAAAAGCACAATTACTCGGCCAACGTTACATGCTGCTCATTTGACCTTCACTACACTGCCTCCCCAAATCCCACTGCTGAATTTAACTTTTTTAAGTCTGTATACTTACTGGCAGCTGTCCTAGACTACTAATTCTGGAAGAGTTCCCTCCGCAGGCTTTTCTGTTTCATATTTTTAATTCATATAGTTTCCAGAAGAAATCATTAATTTTACTATAATGAACTCAGCTGAAATGTGAAAGATTGCTTTTTCATATGTACTTTTCACACATTTAACGAGCACTAGGAAAACCTTTTGAGCTAAATAATTATTCTTAAAGTCATGTTTAAATATTGAAAAGAACTTGAAAGAAGCAAAATATAACTCAGTGGTAAAACTGGTCTCATGTCATGGAGACTGATAAAAATTTTGAGCCTGATCATTTTGGAAACTGAGCAGATGGAGACTGATAATTTTTGTAGGTTTCATTTTGTTCCAGGGAAAGGCTTTTGGGCTAAACATAGTTCGTGCAAATGAGCTGAAGAGCTAAAAAGGAGAGTGAAGAGAGACTTGCAATTAAGAAGTGCCTTTTGCCTAACTAGGAGAGCAGTGCCAGAAGTTGCTGTAGTTAGAAGTGGCCAGGATTGTGATTCTGTACATCAAGACTGTAGGACTAGTCATCTTCAGAAGAAGCAGGAGGAGTGTATATATGTGTATATATGTGTGTGTGTATACATACTTACATACATATATATAATTGGTGTCAAAGACCCAACTTGCTTTTACACGCCAGATTTCTGACCACGATTGAGGCAGAGAAAAGAGAGAATCCCTGTGGTGAACAGTCTGAACAGAGAAAGAGAGAAAATGAAGAGGAGGAGTTGGTTAGATGGCAAATTTGCAAAGGCATAGTTGACAGTGCTTTGTTCATGAGAAGAATTGTAGCCTTTTACCTTTTAATTGGTATTAAAAACGGAGAAGACGGGAGAAGGAAAAAATGGGAGTGCACTGAAAAGTGGCAGCTTGCGAGCTGCCAGGTTGTGAGCACTAAGCTGAGTTTTGCAGTAGTCATAACCTAGGTGAGCATTCAGGTGGGATTTGAAGGAAGAATAAGGCTGTAGCTTTTGGGATTTAAGCCAGATAACAAATTCTTTCATCTAAAGTTTTTCTTTTTCATGTAGGAAATAATAACAAACAGTAAAATTCCATATACTATGAACCAGTGAAATAGTGAAGAAAATTCACCATGCTTGGTCTGTGAGTAGCCTCAGGAACATTTGAGCCCCATTAAGACTTAGCCTTTAGCATTAGCCCTTTCGGGGAGATCTATGACAAAAAGAAGATTGGGTTCCGAAAGCAGTTCTTCATTCKGGTGACTAAATCCACACCGTTGAGAAATACTTTTATAGGTTTCATCTTGTTTTAGGGAAAAGCTTTTGTGYCAAAGTATTCAATTTCATTTTTTACTGAAGGTATATTTAATTTTATAAATAYAGGTAGGTCTGAAGTATCACTTCCTAGATTTATGAGACAAGATGGATTTCTATTAATTAGTTAAAATGCAAAGCTGTTCTATAAAAGATAAGTCTTTCTAATTATTGTGTTGCCTTTGAGATAAAAAAATCATCCAGTAAAGAACAAAGTATATCTTACCCAAGGCATGTGCTAATTCTGTCTTCACAAATTATCTCCTTGTTTATTTTTCCTGTGAAATATTAGTATCTTGATTTAACATCTCTATTCTTAGGTGTTTTGTCTATGTGGCTTAATTGGTCAGGTCATATTTTAAAGTTTGTTGTAGTTTGTAAAGATTTAGCACTGTCCTTATGGAAGATACATAATATGTAGAAGAGAAATCAGTGTCAAGACAGAAGGAATAATGTTTGAAAATATGGATGGAACATACCCAGTCAGCTTTTTAATTTAATAAATGAGGTACAGAAGTAGGAGGAAGATGACTGTGTTTTCCTAAGCTAAACCACCAGAAGAGAGACCTTTCTGTGAAAAGAGTAAGTCATGCTTCTAAAACAGTTTTACCATTGCTTTTAACTAACAAATGTATGCAAGGCTTTATACATGTATGGATTGGGCATAGCATATTTTAAAACATGAAAACTGGTGGTCATCAAAGCCACTGACAAACAGATTACTTGCTTTTAAGCAGTACTGTATCTTTTCTTAAGGAAATGCAGAGATTTGTTGAAATATTTGGGCTTAAACATAGGAATATGGAACCAAAAGGGGAAATCTTGGTTACATGCAGTGCTCTGGAATAGCTGGCAGGCACATTCTTCAAACCATTTATAAACTTATCAAGCACCACATAAAAAGTCAGATCTTTTGCATTTATAGCTTCTGTTAGAAGGCAGTTCCAAAATCTTTTTTAGTCAATGTGGAGAATGAGGGTCTTCTAATTTCCAGCCTATGTTTATTCATCACCTGTTTATATCTGCTTGCACCTTTGAAAGACAGTTGTAAGTGTGTTTATCCCTCACTTGCTTCTCCTATTTGTTTATTTATAGAAGCAACCATATCCCCATGTTTCTTCAGTTTTGGTAAGCCTTAAGTGGTGTGAGGACTGATAGTTCACTAAATCTAAAAATGGACAAATTTAGTACTTTTCTTTTTATGTGGAACACTATTTTTCAACCAGACGTGGTTTGGGCCTTTTTTCAGATGAGGAGGAATTGAAAAATTGAAATGCAAGGGAAAAAGCAGACTCTAAGCATACCGTTCTCAAGTCACTGGAAGTTCTGCTCTTAATCAATAGACAGGCTGTATATCTGCTTCAGAAACATTAAGTTTTAACTCTTTTTCCTTTTTGAAAGCTGGCCTATTATCAGCACGCTTTGAAAGGCTTACAGAGAAGTGATGCTTTTCTTTTCGTTCATTAATGGTTGTATTTTTTCCTGTATTTATGTCAAAAAGATTTCCAAAAACTCTACGTCATACAACTATGTTGTTTATAATATTAAAAATTAGGAGACAGTGTATTATGCACTGATTATAATGTAAATTTTAAATGTGAATGGGACAAGTTATTATGTTGAAAATTGACTTGGATAAAAAATTAGGTTTTTGTTCCTATAGATAACATACATTTTCAGATCTCAAGAAGGAAAGAATTCCAACAATTTTTATTTTTAAAATAAAAGGTTTCCTTTAAAATTATTAAATAATTATTTCAAATATCAGGAAAATTATCAATTTAGTTCTGTAATTTCTCTCTAACGCACATTACATGATCAATGATCTGTATATGTATGTATATAAATGAAAGTGTATATACACATATATGCATACAATGGAGTATTTTTTTAAATTTATGAGTGATGACTTTTGAGTTTTTACCTGTTGGTGCAAAAATAGATGTGATTTCATGCAATACATGTTTTAATAAAAAGAAAATTTCTTCACTTGCGCAAAAATATATGTTGAACATTTCTGTATACAGTCAAGAAACTTCCAGGTGAACTTTGAAAAAGAACTGCTATATGATTTGCCTTTGTATTGTAAAAAATTCCCCGTGACTGTGTGTTGTGCTTCAATGTYCAGACCTCCAAGGCAGTACACCTCTTTGTTTTTATTGCTGCCGTGTTTCTTCAAAGCGTTCAGCRTTTATTCACATGTGGCATTTCTCTGTTCATTGTTTGAACAAAAATAGCTCAATTTGATGAGTGTCAGATGTAGAGTGGTTATTTCCTTACTAAGTTTAAAAACAAATCTGTTTCTAACAATAGAAGTTATTTTCCATAATTCACTAACACATTTTCTGAAAATTATAAGAGAATTTTTACACTCAAAAAGAGGAGGAGRAAGTGCGGGTTAAAGTAGCAGTCTGTTCTTCTGTACCTATGTTGATCTTGTTCTTTAGTCAGTAGGCGTGTATTTTTTGTTCATGGGCCTAAAACATCTATTCTTTATATTTAAGACTGTAAAATGAAAACCAGTATAGATTATGACAGGACACCTCTGAATCCTTAATGAATTTTGGGAAGACCCTGAACCAATCATGGATGTGCGTGACAAGAATATTCCTTACAAGAGGTTTGTTGAACTGGGGCATTATTTCAAGTTATCTCATTCAGGACATGATAGAAAATTAAGCTTAAATATACTTCACGTGCCAGATGTTATCAATGACATGGTGGCCCTCCGTGTTTCTCCTGGGAAGCCAACTTTACGTCTGTTGATAATTCACAGACTATAGTTCATTCAAGAAATGTCTAGCCTAACAGCTGACATACACCATTTAAATCCAGTGATACTGGTGATTTGCATAGATGTATATTGAAAGAAGCTGGTGGGACAGAGGTCTAATTCAACAGACTTCCCTGTTTTTCAAATCACTTTCCGTATAAAGTCAGAGTTGGTCAACAATATTCAAGTTGCAGCCATAGGTAAGAGTTCTTTCTTTTGTGTCTGTAAAGCACACTGACCTTTGCCTCCAAATGTGGATATGGCTACCGTTACCTGCCACTTCCATCATGAGGTTAAGTTTAGGTATCATTTCTCTTTTTTTTTTTTTATAATTTGAGGATCTTAAGCTATCTATCCATGGTCTGAAATTGTCTTCATAGTCACTGGGTAAAGAGAATTTACCGCTGCATTTTATTCTTGAGGAGTTCAAAGTATGACTTTTGATTTTAAAAATTAGCTATTAGTCCAGTCACATATTTTCACCTTCTCTCTCTCCTCTCTCTCTCTCTCTCAGTAATGCTCTGACCATTGTTATGAAACCTCTTACTAACTTAAGAAGAAGGTTTAAGGTTAGGTTTTCTTTGTGAAGAGAATTCCTTCCCTTGGAACTAGTTACAATCTTTTGCCCAACAAGTTTGATAACCTTCAGAGTATCCTAAAGCAATCATTTTTTCTCTTTGACTTCACAGGCCTATAGAGTAGCAAAGCAGAGTATAGATGTAAATCTCATTTTTCAGGCAAAACCATTTTGTGGATTGGTTAGAGATTATTTATGCAAATGGGAAAAAAATCATGTATTTTTAAAGTTTCATCATCGTTACAATAGACACTGCAAAACAAACCTATATAAGCTCCAAATAAAGGGAAACAGGACTTACTTAGTAATTGTTATGCAGCATCAAATTATTGAAATGCTAGCCAATTTAACTGTAATAGAAGCGCTCATGTTTGGTAACTGTGGTATTCCATTCTTGCTGAATAATACAGATTGCTTTTTTTTTAACAGGAGCCTCCTAAATTGAAGACCCTTCAGAAATTTTCCAAATAAAATCTCACATTGAGTTGTTGCCAGGAAGCTGATTGATGTATCTGTATTGTGAGATCACCCAAAGCTTCTTAGTATACCTTCTTGAACTAGTTAACTCTTACAGAAGCAAAAATGAACCTTGTACTTCCATTTTTAATCTCTGAATGCTATTTTTCTTGGTAATTATTCTCTCGGCTCCTTTGGCTCCTAGCTTTACATTCATCTTAGCAACAGCTTTATTCAAATGATATTCTTTGTCCCAGTAGTCTACATGAACATATTACTATGTTCCTGCTCCTGTGCAACAGTATGTATTCCTAGCAAGAGGTGCACTGTACAGTTTCAGTGCAGAAACACGGAAGGAACTTAGGTCTGTAGTGCACGGTATTATCCAGAACTCAAACTGTTRCGTAGAAGCGCAGCACTACTGCTTAATGCTTGTACCGTGGTTCAGTGATCGTTAGATACTGCTAGAGAGACTAGTTGTTTTCAGGTTGAAGCTGAGTCAGAGCTAGTTGAGCTGCACTAGCAGCTATGGGGACCTGGCAAGCAGCATTTTCAGGTTTTATTTCCATTTGTTAAATCAGCCAGGTTTCTGATACAACCTTACAGCTGGACTGAGTTTTACTTCTGGGATATAAATAAATTGCCAATTACTGCCATGGCAATCACGTGCATTTACAAATTRTTTGACTGTGAAAATTGATGAACAACTTGCAACTCATCAACAGTGAATTTCACATTATAAATATCTGAAGGAGTTTTCTGTCAGTATCATAGAGTATTAACAGTATTCATTATTGATAAAGTAGCTGTGCTTTTACTTGGTTTAGCATAGTGCTTTTACTACAGTGGAATGTTAGCTGACCATGTATTCAGAAATAACCTCGATTTCTGAATCCCCAACTCACTAAAAAAGAAATGTCTTAAACACGATATTAAAGTGAGTCTTGTAAACCAAACTTCTATTTGAACATAAAACCAAAAAGACAGATGGAAAGTAACTTTAGAATTCAAAAGTCTAAAAATTRAACTCAAAGTTAAAATCTCAACATGAAGTTGTACAAATATAAAATTAAATACATGTGACCAGAGAGGAACAACGAAGGTTCATCTCCTCCTTGTCCGTCTGTCCAGACAGTTAGTACATGAATGACTGGGACAATCATTTTCTTAGAACTGTTCTTGCAAAACAACTCACTGGGGACCCAACCATAACCATGCGTATTGTGAAATGTTTGTCGCTCTTGTATCAACAGTGAGTTGTGGTATTACGATGTAGACTTTGGGTTTTTATATCGTATGAGAAAGTACTAGAAGGTCAGTCACAGCTTTTTTTTTATGTTAGTGAAAACTCATTTTCTCCGTTTTCAGTTTTCAATTGATAGAAAATGATGACTCGGTGTCCTTGTCTGGATGAGATGTTTCATGTGATTGACAACATAATTGGGGAGAGAAAAAAAAGAGAGAGAGAAAAAGAAACTGAAAGACCCCAGAAATCGAGTACAAACAGGACAGAATGATTATTTTAAAACCAAGTAGTAAACTGGAAAAGGAATAAATTATTTTCATTTGCATTGTTTGTATCATATGCTTTTCTATGAACAATTTTGAAGCTGAATATTGAGTATCCCAATGTTAAGTATTTGATGTTTCATCCTCTTCAGATGAACGGAGGTCTTAGCTAGGTATTTCCTGAGAACCAATAAGTCCTTAACTTATAATAATACAATTATTATCCATTATTAATATTATTTATATTATAATATATAATATAAAATAATATATTCATTTCCTTAGGTACTTTCTAGTATGATTTCAAACTTCAGTTTACTTTTTAAAGAAGTCATAATTGTATTGTTCACCAAAATCAGACTAGAGAGCTCTTACCAAAATGTAACAAAATGTTTTTAAAAAGTTTCTTTCTGGCCTCCTCTGTTCCACGTTGTTGGAAAAGCCTTCAAAATAAATCATGTAAAATGCAGGGGTTTTCCGAGGCCCCGGGCAAAGGTTGAGCCTGTGATTTATTAGGCTTCATTATAATGTAATGGATCAGGGTCTCTCACCTCTCAAAAGGGACCTGCACTCACTCCTCACGTTGTGCTGGTCTCTGTCTTTATCCATTTCTACTGTGGCTTTTCACATTTTTTTCCTGTGTAGCACCTGAATCCACCATGTCTCTTCTGCCACACACCTCCTTCTTTCATGCAGAGGGTGGAGGAGTCTGGGACAGGCCTCGTAGCACAATTCCTCCCAAAAGCTAAATTTGCCGACTTCAGAAGAATTAGCAGCCAAATTGTATAATGTGCCAAGTACCCTTTACTCTTGCCGGTTTTGGAAGGAGATGAAGGAAGTTAGCACTTTCTAAGACTATGAGCCTGCATGAGGAAAGTTTCAGGGCTATTGTCAAAGGAATTTCTACTCTTGGTAGCAGGGAAAAAAAGCAGTATGTCATGTAGCAGCCACAAAATTGTACTATGAAGAAAAGTTGTATTAATTTTTTTTCTGTAGAAGAATCTTTTTTCTGTAGAAGAATCTTAACAATGTTTTAATACAGTCGTAATGATGAATTATCTTCCCAGTCTGACACACTGTTTATCCTTTTATTTATTTTTATGCTTCTGCCCACAACCTGTCTTTTCCTTTTTCAAAACAGACCATGAAAATATGTTTCACTGTGGTATTTCTGGTAACGGGCAGAAGGCATGGCCGTTTTACTATATGTTTTTATGTATCTACAGATGCAGCAGCTTGAGAAACAAGTTATAGATGCTGATCGTCAAGCAGAGAGAGCTTTTCAGCAGGTATATATAAAAATGGAAAAWTATCTCCACTAGCTATGTGCATGTTACTGTAATGAAGGGAAATTCAGAAAATTGCTATTTTTCTTAAGTATTGCTTAAAAGGGAGAAGACACTTTCTTTTTACATCTATTGATTTGTCTTACCAGGGATGTTCTAACACCTTTCTCTGCTCACTATCCAGTTCAGTTCAATAAAGTCAAAGCTAACAGCACGAATCAAAAATAGATACATGTAATGAGCATGCATCATTGATGCATCATGAGTCTTTGATATATGACGCACATGGAAACAAAAGAGAGAGGAAACAGTGACCTATTTTAGAAAATCTGTAAGAAAATAAAACGAGGCTATCCAATACAGTCTCTAAATACAATTATTCTATGTTGTTTGTTCTTCTTGTAGAAGTTACATCATCTAAAGAATGAGATCGTGACTAAATATTTAACCAAAGTTGCCTTTTGATTCCWAATGGCAGATACAGCTACTGCAGACATTTTATGAACATATCTCTGGTATTCCCTAAAAATCCTTCGTATCTTACTGTGAGACAGATAGAAACTGAAAATTGTAAGAATAAAAATGTTCATGTACTAATTTGGAGTTAGAAAACGTTCCTGACTACGAGCCAAGTACTTTTTAGCCATTTTTTAGAATGCTTCTGATAATTTGTTGGKTTTTTTTTACACTGTGCAATTGTTTTTTTATTAAAACGTTGTTTATTAAACCTAACAACAGCTCCCTATACATAAATTGCATTCTTCCCATATTGGCGTTTCTAACAGCTTGTGTGTTACAAACCTAGAAGCCTCTCACTAATAGTAACAAAATCTGTATAAGGTCTATCAGTGTTCTGCCAGTCTTACTGGTATTAGATGCATAGGGAGACATAACGAACTGTGGAATTTCTTCTCAAATAGGCTTCAGAACTTTGCAGGGTTATCTTGAACCTTAAGCGTGGGGGCAATTTTAACAGTCCATTTTGTGATTAAATTACTACCTTTAACTTGGAGTATTATGTTTCTTAAAGTCTTATGTTTGACCTTCCAAATAGGTGCAGGTCATGGAAGAAAAATTAAAAGCAGCTAATGTTCAACCGAGCGAATCGGAAACCAGGTTGTATAAGAGATGTCAAGATCTGGAGATCCTGATCCAAGATAAAAATGACATAATACAAAAATTGGAGCAACAACTTGAAGAACAGGTTAGAAATAATGTTGTTACAAAAGATGAGCATCAATTCTATTCTTAATTACACAAAAGGAAAATAAAAATTAAGATCAATAGGGGACAGAAAAAATTTAGCATTATTTCTATTGTTTGATTAAAGAGGTTCCCATTAGAAGTATATAATTTGAATAAGGTTTATTCACTTGCAAATTACGCTCTGGCTTCCTTTGAAAGAACATCTAACTTTTAAGAGGGGAAAGATGTTCTTCCTCTTCACTGTCTCCTCTGAAGAGCTTTCATTTTTCCTGGAGGAAAGAGGAACAGCAGCCTCTGTGAAGGGCCTATTCATCATTTTTTAAAAAATCACCATATATTGCCCAGGAGACTGAATTACTTCAAGCAATCTTAGGATTTGTGTCTGAAGATACTACTCAGGCAGACTGTAATACTCAGTGAAAAATATGCTTATGTCAATTTTTTTCCAGAAGCAAATAAGACTGCAAGAAGCAAAAATCATAGAAGAAAAAGCAGCTAAAATAAAAGAATGGGTGACAGTCAAGCTCCATGAGGTATAACTCTTGCTACAATACTTATACAGAAAATATAGTGGTGTGACTGGCTATCCCTTAGGCTTTTTGGCTGTTAAAGGGCTTTGTGCCGTAGTAAAAAAAAATGCTTCCCAGTTTCATTGATCTATATAGTTATTTGCTTGAAAGAGGAAAAATGAAAACAACAGCACAGAGGGCAGAGTATCCATGTGACTTAAATTCTGATGTCTGATTTGGTCAGCTAGTATATCTGGGTTCTCTATATGGAGAAAGGGCCCAGAACTGCTCTCTGGAAGGTGTACTTATCTCCACTAATTGAGAGAGATTAGCCGGCAAACTGAGCTTGCTCAAGCAGATGCCTAAAGTGTGAATAATCCCCAGAAAGCCGACCAAGTCTGCTGGGGCCTGGCAGAAAGAAGGACTTGACCATTTTTTATTTTCCAATGCCCTCTTAGTCACAAATAGTTTCAGGGGCACTGTCTCTATTCCCAGTTGTCTCCCTTGTTTCTCTGCTGTGGTGAGATAACCATGTCTTTGCCCTGCCTCAGGCTGCCAGTTTTGGTGTGCAGCTGTGCTTTCTCCTCCTTGCGTGTATAAAATTTAAAATTGCCCGTAAAAGTTAAAATCCTACTTTGTTGTGGTTAACTGGAAATTATACTCACTCCAGTTGAAAAACAATTAAATTATTATTTTTAAAGTAGGAAACTAGAAGTAACATTTACTATTAGTCTGCGAGGGGAGTTTTTGAAATCATGTAATAAAAATGCAATTAAGTTTAGCTAAAATTACCTTGAAAAAGTTTGGACAAACTCAAATATGACTCAAACTATTTACTTAATTTGAAACATGGAGAATCTCAAGCTAGTTTCACAGAGGTGGCTAGGTGTCACCTAATGGGAAGTGGAATTGTTGGCTCCCCTCTGTGTGGTACGGGATACTCAGATTCAAATCTTCTCTTTGCCTAATTCGGAGCAGGAGTTTGAACCAACATGTTTTACCTCCTGGCAGTGGGCTACAGCAATGGGTTGTTGGGTTTTTTCTTCCTGTAGAAGGTCTTCTGCTCTGTATAAAGTTTTGCGGTACCTATTTTTTTAATCTTTGCTGTGGGATGGTAGGAGGCATTAGCACCATCATTCCCTCTAATTCCTCTGCTTGCTCTTGGGTGTGCCAAGTGGCACGAAAGTTTGTAATTCTAGCCCTCTGCTTTTATTAAAAATGCCAATGCAGATTTCTTTTTTCTTAATTATTAAGGCTTTTTAAAGCAGTCTTGGGTTTGCTTGGTTGGGGGAATGATTTTAACAGAAGGTGAGGATATAATCATCGCAGGGAGTTCCATGGTTCAGAATAAACAAATGCCTAGACTGGCATTAAGAGGAGTAGCAGAGAGGAGCTTACCATTTGAACTAGCTTTATCCTTACATAGGCAGAATTTCAGAGAAAATCTAAATGATATAATGACTTTAAAAATTGTTTCACCGATGGATGAGATTACATTTTTATGCTTTTAGTTAGAGGTGGAAAATCAGAACCTTCGCTTGATCAACCAAAAGCAAACCAAAGAGATGAAAACAGTACAATCTAAACTGCAAGGTAAATGTACAAACCTTTTAAAAACTTCTCTATATATGGCATACTTCTTTCTATTCCCTATTARTTTGTGCATCCACATAATTGAAATACTCCGTGAAATCACAAAGATTTCACTTAGTATGAATTGACATCAGAGTGACTGTACGTGAAGGTGTTAGGCAAGCACTAATTTAATTTTTATTAAAAAGACACGCAGACAAACCACAACTAGTTTTTGTTGGGTGATCAGGTATCTCTGTTATTTAAGAGGTTCTGCAAATAGTAAGATATATGGATTTATGTCAGATCTTTGCTTTCACTTCTTTATAGCATAGGTAGTCCTAGCACTGTTAAGGAATAGGTGAATGTCAGTCTGCGTCTGCTTTTTCTAGCAAATGCTCAGCTGGGAATCAGAATTCTGATGAGATTTTGTTAATTACTACATTTGACTACAATGATCCAAAACCTTAATTCAGCCACGGTATCACCAGGTTCCTCTCCAAGTGGATATAGTTAATTTAAAAATCATAAAATGTAAATATGGGAAAGAGGAGTACCCCTCCAAAGAGCATTATTTCGCATTAATCGAAGTTGAGTTTTATTTGCCACCATGTTGCCTGTTCACCAACTTTCTTAAGTCTCTCTGAAGGTTCCCACAGTCCTCTCCATACTTGGTTGACCTGACAACTTACTATCATCTGAAAATCATGTTAGTTTGCTACCTAGCCCTCATTTCTTGATAATGTTTCTCATGTATATATGTACATACACAGACATTTAGAAAAGTGTGTATATGTGTATATATGTGTGTGTACACACGTAATATGCATAATATATGAAAATACAAATATTTACAAAATACATACATACACAATATGAAGCTTTTAAACTAAGATGCACCTCTCTGTTAATGAGGAAACTGGATTGTTTTGTTTGTTTGCTATTTTTTAATCAGTACCAATTCTATATACTTCAGCACTTAACAGCTTTAGTCATCTTCTTCCGAGAGATCTATTCAAAGGCTTTTTGAGACACTAAGAATTTGTCAGCTGGTTTTCAACACACATTTACTGATATGCTCAAAAATACTAAGAAATTTATTACCATTTGCAGTGTCCATGCTAAATTATGATCATGTGGTACTGTTTTAAGCAGTTTACAGGTATGGATAAGGGCCTTTTGTTCCTGGATCTGCCACAGAACTTTCTATAAACAGGGATGGACAGCATTGTTTCATATCAGTTTCTGGCAGAATAGCTGTCCCTAAGGACGGATTTCATGTTCTCGAGGCAGTTAAGCATTTTAGGCTTTCACCTTCTCTTGAAGTCCTCCATATATACCTTCTAAGCCTGGTAACTTACTCCTTTATATTTGCTGTAGCACCTATTACAGATTCTTTTAATATTTTTCTCTGAAGGGAAGGCCGCCACATATTTTAATCCTATTGTTCTACAGTCTTTCCCATGTTATATATCCTAGACCAATCCATAGGTTTAATTTCAGTCACAACAGAATAAAATCAGGTATTTCCACTAGGTTTTCATTCTGTTTTAAGTGCATGTTTCATATCTTATTGCTGTGAAATTGTTAAAAGAGATTTTTTTTCTTTCTATACTAAAAAATCAATCTTTAAGAACTAGAAATGTAGCTCTGGRTTTCTTTTGATATGGGGAGATATCAGGTAGATTTTTATTCCTATAATAGATTTTTTATTATCTTTTTGCTACATTTTAGTTATCTTAAAAAAAAACACCTTTACACTGCAGAGTAGAGAGACCAGTAGCATAGCTTGCTGTATCCCATTAACACAAGATTTCTGAATTACTATTCTTCAGAAGCTACGGGCAAGAAATCTGTTACTTCAACACAAAAACCTGGAGAGTGTCAGCGGCTAAGCAGTTTGACTTTTGGATGCTTTTCAAATAGAGCAAGAAGTCCTCAACCATCTCCTAAGTTTGAAGAAATAAGCAAGTCTTCATCTAAAGAGTCAGACTACACTGAAGGCAAAAACATGCTAGGTACTTAGTCACCAATACTGCCGTTTTGTTCTGACACAGGTGGAAAACTGAAATCAACAACTACGTCAGTGTATCCAAACCAGCTGTTTTCAAAGTACATAGCAGTACTCTCCCTCTTTAATGCTAGTCTCTATTAGTAGGAGGAAACCTTGTTGAGCACTAGAGTCTCCATAATACCACTAACACATTGTTTGGCAGCAATGCAGTGGCTGACGGGTGCTTTGGCTGCAAAGGAGAGAATTTGTTGTGGCCCAGGTTTGCTCCACAGTAGCGTAAGGAGTTTAAGGCTGCCAGTCCCCCAGGAAGGGCTGTTACGTTTTTATGCCTGGGTAGAGTCTCACCTAAGTCCAGTGTCTGTGTATTTTATCTACGCTATCACTGGTGTCCCAGTGTTAGTTTTATGCCCTAACTCAACAAGATCAACTCAGTAATCTTTCATTAGTATGGTCAAGGTCAGAAAAAACAGAAGAGAGTCTCAGGCATCTTTTTGCACCATTGGTTCCTGTCCGAAGGAGAAAGCTCCCTGATCAGTTCATACAATTTCCCCAACAAGCCCTGAAGTCTGGCAAAGCCAGCAAATTGGCATGCTGTTATGCTATTATAGCATAAGCAAGTCCATTGCAGCTTGCTGCTTCCCTTAAGCAATGACAAGCCCAGGAAGCAGACTGTTGCTCTGGTCCTTCTTTTGAGTCCCACACTACTATTCATGGCTTCAGCATTTTCTCCACAGTAAATCACAGTACCCAAAATTGCAAGTTGAGGTCTGTAGAAAATCAGAAACTGAAATAGATCCTATTAATATTTTGTATATTTATATGACGCCAAGTTCATTATAAAGGTGGGTATGTATTGTTATTTCCATTTTTATAGATGAGGAAATTGACATAAGAACTTCTTTTCAAGGGAGAGGATAAGAAATAGAACCTAGATGGAAACAGATCAATTTTTCTGACTTCATTACTTTAATGTGGACTAAATTAAAATCTTTGGCTTATCCAATCCACTTTAACTTCAGACAGCTATTGAACATTAATTTTCCCAAGTGTCTGTGTAGAAAAGCCCTAGTTCTTGCATCTGTGTTAACTCAGGAGCAGCACGTATGCCTCACTGACACACTGCAAGCTATAGCTCTCTCTTGCAAAACCAGGTAAAAGTGAACAGTATAAGCAAAGCTATTTTTAATACAGTGTCTTTCCCTAAGTATTTTTCATAAGCCTCTCTTGTGTATCTTAAGCATTTACCACTGGGAATATAATAATAGCTTGCAGAAGAAATTTCTGTATATAAACACTGTAGAAATGCTCAGAATACCTGATTTGTTAATGTAAATCTTTTCTGACAAGCTTTTACTAAACTTTAATTTTCCTTAGATTTAATAAAGCAGCTAAAGTTACATGCCTTCTTAAGCCTTTTTTTGGGTTTTTTGGGGGTTTTTTTGGTCGTTTTTTTTTTTTGTTTTCATACATATCTGGTTTACTTTAAAATATGGCTCCTCTCTGCTCATCTTTGTATTTATTGCCGTTTTCAGTTTGGCTAGAACTTTGAGTAATGTCTGTTGCAGTTTTTTGGCAAACATTGTTGCAACTTCAGTCACATTCAAAAATTTATAATAATTTTCTTAAGTTTTACTATTTACAATATTCAAAAAACTTAAATGTGCTTACAAATTTGAAATGATTACCTACTTACTATTTGCACGTGTACATGATGACAAAATCCTTTAGCAGTCAAGTTTGCTAAAGTAATTTTCTCATGTTCATTGTATTTCTCCTCTAGAGAAGGATATCCTGGAAACTACCTTTGCTGGTCCTGCACATGAGAGCAATACAGGTCAGAAGTCATTGCAACAAAGTTCCTCTGGATCAGAGCAGAACAAAGATGTGAGAACGAGCTGTTCATCCAAAGACATAGACAGTGACATGTCAAAGAACTCCTGCACTACCGGGAGTGACTGGAGCTCAGATGAGGATGGAGGAGAGAATAAAGGACTGAAATCCAGGTGTGCATCGACTCTCTCAAGCCACACATCAGAAGAGAATGCAAGGTACAGTAGAATGGGGAGTGAAATGTATTTGACAGCATCTGATGACAGTAGTTCTCTATTTGAAGAAGAGAGTTTTGGTGTTCAGAGGACTCAGCACAAGAAGTTATACTCCTGGCAGCAAGGGTCCCAAAGAAAAGGCCAGAACAATCCAGGTGGAAAGTGCAACTCTGATTTCACAAGTAAAAAGAAAGACCGGGATAGTTCTTCAGATGAACTGAATAAGAAATTTCAATCTCAGAGGCTGGATTATTCATCCTCATCCAGTGAGGCAAATACCCCAAGTCCAATTTTAACCCCTGCTCTGACACCCAAACACCCAATCCTAGCAACTTCTGCAGGTTCTCAGTGCACAGCACCATCAGATTCTCCATCAAATTTGCCACCTCCAAAGTTACGGACTCCTAATGTGTTTAGTATAAATTCAGCATTAGCAAAGAAACATCTAAGCCAGCCCCAGCTGAGTTCTGACAGAATGTTTGGTAGAAATAGAAATGCCATAAGCATGATACGTCCGTGGAGACCTCAGGAAACAGACATTGATCTGGTGGATGGAGAAGATACTGATACTTTAGAGAAAATGGAGATTGGCTGTGATGAAGGAGTGTTTACCTATGACTGCACTGAAGCACAAAATGCTGAAGCCCAGGAACCTTGTGATACGACAAAAAAGGGTGCTAGCAACAAACCTCCGACCCCGCCATTGCATCGATTTCCTTCCTGGGTAAGTGTAATGATAGATACTTTTCCTACTGGTGAAACTAACTCATTTTCATGCTTCTCTTCTATGATTTTTGTTGCTTCTACCTTTCTCATTTTATTTTTGATGACAAGACAGGACATTACCTTAATTGCAGCTAGGAGGACAAACTCAGAAGCAAGTTTGATTTGAAGCACAGCATTTCTGCCGTTGAAAAACATGGTCACTATTTTTGTAGATAAGACCAATATTTTTCACATCACATCTAAGTTACGTATGTCCTTTTGAGTATATCCAATGAGGTAATGCTTGCGACTGCATTTATTTATTTATCTTAACACCAACAAAGCCTAAGAGTGCTGGTGTCAGTGCCTTTGCTATAACCATTGTACCACTCACAATCCATACAATTAAGTCGACAGAAGACAACTACAGACTGTAGAAGTTATTGATCACGTTTCCAAGTAAAATTTAAAGCCATCCATCGGGGAATTAAAGTAGATATTAATATTTCTTACACAAAATCCAAAATTAACTGTGTCTAGACTCACTGATTCTGTAGTTCCACAGCCAGAGATTTATTAATGATTCAGAGATGAATAATGCGTTAATGTAACAGCTTTTCTATGTATATATTTTAGAGCATATTTTTTCATTGCAGATTTTCTTATTGTGGCACACAAAACTGTTGAAAAGTTGCTTCCATAATGGCATTTCTCTGTTCTTAACATGCAATCTTCTATTAAAAAATATTCTCGCTATAGCTTCTTTGGCTCCTGATAATAGTATTTTTAAAAAGAAGTTATCTATAAGGGCAAGCATTGTGTGAAAAAAGGTTGAAACAGACTATGGGTGTGGTGGGTATGGCATATAAAAGAAGGATGCATTTTTCAGCTGCTACTGATGACACCATTTTATCAACCATTTCATCACATGGTTGTACTAACACAAAGACTGGGAGACTATGGGGAGGCTAAACAGAAGGAAAGTAATTGTTGTGTTTTGATTGTCTGCCATCAAATCCATTCTGCTTATTTAGGAAAGCAGAATTTATGCTGTAGCCAAATCTGGTTTAAGGATGTCTGAAGCTTTTACCATGGACTCTCTTAACAAAAGTAAGTGGTTTAGCTGTTCATTGTCTCATGAACAAAAATTCTCTTCTTACGGTGATTTGTAAGCAAGGACCAAATGTCCCATGTTCCTCTAAGATACTTTTATGGAGATTTAGCTATCTGCTATTTAAAACCTAAGTGATCATTGGTTATGTTTCCATTGTCTTCTATTACCTTGCCTCTTGACCTTGTGCTGAATTTGTACTTTGTTCACTCCAGTTTTCTTTGCAATTCACTTTGAAGATTCTATATCAGGTACCAAGGTAAGAAATTATACTTTCAATTTAAAAAGGGTTAGTGGTCATGCCTACAAGTTATTTATACTCCTTAAAACCATTGTAAAAAAGCTATAAATCTCATATCCAAACCAGTTCGGGAGTTAGTTTGTGTTTTATAGCAGTTATACAGTGCAAAAAATTATATTAGGATTTGGTTAATTGAGGGGTAAATTAGGAAGGTCATTTATACAATATGTTGCTTTTTTAGGTGCTGTTTCACTAACTTCATACTCCATATCTGGATTATATACATCTCTGATATATAAGAACATGACCACTCCTGTCTACACCACTTTGAAAGGGGTAACTGTATTGCTGTTTAAAGGAAATTTTTAAATACCATTAGGCTTCACATCCAGGAACTTGCTGTTTCACATTTGATGCTACCATGCCAAATATATCATAAGATGATGTTTAGAGATCACAGAACCCCAGAAGTAATGGAAATGTCAAATAGCTGGAAAAAAAATTATTGCTTATAAAATGTTACTAGCCCAGGTCCGTTCTTCTTAGGTTCCTTGCTGATTTTTTCCAAAGGCTTGTTAATTATTAAACAGAGTCACATGGTGTTCAATGCCATAATTAAAAGTGTGTGTGTAGAAAGGTTTTTGTGTCAGTGCCAAAGCTGTTTATAGTCAGATAGCCAGCAGTAACTAATCACAGCATTGTTTGTTTTCTGGCAGCCTTTTGTGATTTGGAAAGACCCATGCCTTGAGCTACCTCAGGTTTCTGTTTTAAAGTGTGGGAGTGGTTGAGGACACAGAGGGCGGAGGGAATTCAGTTTTACCTTGATATTTGCGTGCCAAAACTCACAACCCAAGTAAGAACAGCTTTGAATGTTAAGAAGCCAGCAGAGCTCTGTTACGGTATGAAGGAAATGACTGATACCCTTTATGCAAGGTATCAAGGAATGTTGTGTTAATTTCTGCAGAAAGCAACTCAAATAAGCAACAGCCCATTTATAGACGAGTCGTCAGGATCTGAGGAAGAAGACAGCTCTCGGTCCAGCTCAAGGACTTCTGAGTCTGATTCTCGAAGCAGAATTGGTCCAGGTAGTCCTCGGGCTATGAAACGAGGTAGGCAAAAACCGTAAGAAGGAGTAACTTCTGGGAAGTGTGGAAAACTAGGCAGTTTACATGATCTTCTTAGAAATTGATTTCTTCCTTAAACAGCATGGACATCTTCAATCTAGGCTTTTATCTCCGCTATCAAAGCCTAGATCTATTATTCAAGCAGGAGAAAGGACYGTTGCACGTGGCTTTCTTTTTATTGCTGTTATTATAGATGTCTTTTTAAGGCATTAATCTAGTAGCTGGCTGTTGTCATGAGGGAAAAGTGACTTGTACATTTAAAGCAAGAAGCTCTATTCTATCTATACTGTGTCATGCCAAGGACTTCCTATTACCTTTAACTGTAGGTAGGTAAAAATGACCTAGAAAAAAAGTAATTGCCATCACAAGAAAAAACCCACATATATGCAAGTGTATAAAACAAAGCAACAGTTTCGCGTGATCAGAAAGCAGGTGGAAAAGTTCCCTCAACAGGAGTATTTGGTTCTGTCATCTCATGCAATAAAGGACTTCTTTCATTTTTACAGTGATTGTCTCAAGGTCCTGTGCAAAGATTTAGTTAAGACACTTGAATCCGGTAATGTTCTGTCTTTTGTGGAAGACAAATCTCACAGCTGTAGGTAACTGTGTTTTCCATCTGGAGAATGAAAATAATACGCTTCATAACATTGAAAGAAATAATGCTTCCTCATGGGGTGACAGTATCAGTGTTGTATCCCTGCAAGTATTTCTTCACTGGGTAAACCAAGGGAGACTAACATCGAAGATCCCAGTGAGGCCAAGTGTTAAGATCCTTCACTATACATTGCTTTAGAAATGCAAATAAACATTATTCAGTAGTCTCTGTTATACATGTTAAAATCCCTGTTAGCAGGAGCTCCACTCAGTCACGCTTGGGCAGGTAGATAGAGCCACTGGTGCACTAGCAGTTTTCCAGTGCCAGCCACACATGGCGTCGAGTCCTCTTTCCAGTGATGTAGTTACAGTTTTGCTACATTAGTGTGAAAAGGACCCATAGTTCCTGCTTCCCAGCATCTCCATCTTGCTGAGCAAAAAACCAGTGCCGTGGCTTCAGATGCATCTCATGTTACATGCTTGCACAACAGGAACAGTAAATTAGCTAATTTGATAGCTGGTTTCACCTGCAATTTATATCCGTGTCTGTAAAATGGAACCATTCCTTTTGTTCGTGCTTTCTTCTCATAAAATAGTCCTTGCATTGTTTCATGCATGGAAACCTTTCTTAACCACAAAACACATATGTACGTATCTTTGTTGAGATCACATTGTTTAAAAATCTAGGCCGTCACAAATTTCACTAGGCGCATAATTAACTTGCTGCATGTTTGTTATTAAAGATCCTACATGAGAAGAACCCACTCTGAAAGCCCAGGTGGCTTACCAAAGCAATAAATGAGAAAAGCTTTTTTTCTTTTCAAATAAAATTGGTAAATGAGTTTGGAAGTTAATGAAACAAAGGAAACAAGGCATCTTCATTTCAATCTTGGAGAGTAACCTTTCGGAGTAGAACACTAGTCCTTACAAAAGGACATGTTCACATGTTTGAAGATAATGATTTCTATGATGAATAAGGGAGTTGTTTTCATTTTTATTGCTGATTCACTAGAATTGAAAACAGGGTGCATTTTTTTTCAGGATTAAAGCCAATAAACTCTCAAAAAATCCTGACATCTGGAATTCAAATTTTTAGAAAACGTCAGTATAAAAATTCATACTAATTGCAAAATAAAGACAGTCACCTACAGCTTCAACATAYAGCAGATCTTGAGCATAGCTTCTTAGTACACAAGCAGTTACATGAGAAATCCAAATACCAGAGCGAATGATAGAAAGGGGAAGGGGAAAGTTGCTTAGTTTAATTAAAGATCCTGTATTCGTTTTCTAGGGAATGAGTATGATGCATGGCACTAACGCCCTCCTTGAAAACGCTGTAGTAACATAACAGAAGGTGATAATATATAGAAGATATTTATTTGTTGTTTCATTCACTTCATTCACAGACTTAAACTCGGTTTAATTATGAAGAAAATGGGATTCAGGTATTAGCACTGTGCTGATAGTTCAAAACACTGATATTTAAAAAAATGTTTGGTTCCTGATGGATTTATGTTGATACTTGTGTTTGCCTGCAGATCCTACTCAGATAATCCTTCTGCATGGATATTCTGATCTCATTTGTTTCTAATGTAATAAGAAAATATAAAGAACCACCTTTCTTCTTTTAACACAGGTGTGTCTCTGTCTTCTGTGACCTCAGAAAGTGACTATGCTATTCCTCCAGATGCATACTCAGTAGATACAGACTATTCAGAGCCAGAGCAGAAACTTCCTAAGACCTCTTCCTCATCTAGTGATAATGGAAAAAATGTGAGTACTGAAGTTCTGTGAAGAAGTGTACCTGTGGTGCTGTGTGTGTATTTACRTTCAAAGACTGCTACCAAATCTCTATATTCAGTCTTGCTGACTCACAGACTGCCTTGTGAGTACAAATAGCAAAATATACCAACAATAAGTTAGCCACATAAGACTATAATGATTGAAGGAAAGTGGAGGGTAATTCTGAGCTTTCTATATAATGAATGGAATAGGTAGACAACTCCAGAAGACAATTCAAAGCACTTAAGAGTTTCCTTTCTTGGAACCAGATCTGGTATCAGATTGCATATGAAATACTAAAACCAGCTTAAAATTATTGTTTGAATATTCAGGGAAATAGAATGGCATTCCAGTGAAGGAGTTGGAGGCATCAGTAGAAATCTATGTGCAGTAATAACGTTTCTATAGTTTCCTCATACAGGGAGAACTTTACGCATCAGAGAAACAGTAAGCAGAGCAACATGCGAGGACAGGTCAAAGAAACCAGACCAGTATGGGGTATTGGTCTGTCTCCAGGAGTTTTTTAATGGCCTGTGTTAGTAGTTAGTGTCTTAACATACAAGTGGATTGACTGCCTGGTGATGAAGATAATTTATTTTAAGCTTTCTTCACAGAGCAAAACTCTGAACTCTGTTTAGTGTACATACTAAAAGTATGTCTGTGTGGAGCTCTGAATTACACTGCTCTGTATCTGGTCTGCATGTTAGGCCCTGAAGTTGGGGAAAAAATATATTTACATGGTATTCATTTTATTCCTTGTTTAATATAAATCATCAGAAGGTAAAATCAGGAATCATCATATTCTTCATTCTTTTGTATAGTTCTGGGCAAATCACTTAATCTCCTTCATGTACTATAACTGTAAGTAGGGATATTAATTAGTTATCCCACATGCATGGCATTTGTCTTAACTGATGCTTGTAAAAACTTTGTCATTGGATTAGAAGTCTCGTAAAATACTGTAATTATTATTTAGCATGTTTTTAAGGCATTAAAGTATCTGTGTGTGTGTGTATTTATACATATCTCTGAGGTGTATAGGTATATATTTGTACCTAACTGCTTTTTATCTAACTTCTAAATAATCAGGAACCTTTGGAAAAATCTGGGTATCTGTTAAAAATGGGTGGTAAAGTAAAGACCTGGAAACGACGGTGGTTTGTGCTTAAAGGAGGCGAATTACTATACTACAAATCTCCAGTAAGTACATGTAACTTATTTGCTGTTTAATATTAGATGGTTTTTACTGAGAATCTAGGGCTGCTAGAAGGAAAAGAAATGCATTCCTGGTGTCTGAGCTGTTAGAGAGTGATTAATGACTCAGTTCCTCAAGAGGTGTACAAGGTACTCAATGTCTAACTAGGAAGTACTTATCAAGATTAATGTTTAAATGAGTTCTATAATTATTTATTTCTATTTGTTGGTAGATTTAAAATATTCTTTTTCCATTCTTTCCATACAGAGCGATGTCATTCGAAAACCTCAAGGTCAAATTGAGCTAAATGCATCTAGCCACATTGAAAGGGGTGATGGAAAACAGACAATTCAGGTACCCACTTTTCTCATCTGTGTTTCAGCGGGTATTTATTGCCTCCATCCCCAAAACCGACCCCTTGTTCCAGTCCCTATTGGACTGGAAGTCCAAGTGTGGACTTGGAATTAATCAGTGCCCTTCGTTTGAAACGGAAGGATCATTTCAGTTATAGAAACTATAGAAAGGACTACACATAGTCTTGTTTGCATTGCTACAAAGGTCAGATCGTCACATATGAGATATAAATAAAGAGAGTAGTCTTGGGGCCAGCCGTTAGGGTTGAGAGAGGTTGTTGGAAAGGAGGTAGATTGAGTTTTCTCAACTCTGCTGTCCTGGAACTTTTCAGATAAAGCCTTAGAAGGCATGAGTCTGTCTGCTCTGCCTGGCCACCGAATGTTTCATTAATGAAAAGTGATTTGGGAAAAATAAATCCCTTAAAGCTGTGAAACTACACTGGCTACTATATGTTACTATATGTTACAACCCCCACACTGTGGGTCGAATGTATAATGTTCTTAAAGCTCAAGACTCTTCTGTTACTACATAGCTGACCACAGAAAAACGAACATACTACTTGACTGCAGATTCTCCCAACATCTTAGAAGAATGGATCAAAGTACTACAGAATGTTCTTAAAATACAAGCTGCCAGTCCACTTTTCATACAGCCTGAAATCAAGCCAACCATGAAAGGATTACTTACAAAGGTAGGAACACTTTTCTTCCCCCAAACTGCTTTATTCTATATTTCTTAAGAATAGTACCTAGATGAAAGTGGCTCTGCAATAAAATAAATACAAGCAAAACAGACRTGTATTCACTTTCCCAGTACTTTACAATGTGAACAATCCAGAAGGACTACCAACTCACCTACTTTGGGCGATATTTTTATTCTGGTTGTTTGATTTGATTTGGTTTTTCTTTTTGTCTTTTTAATTCATTAGTTCCTGTGTTGAGATACCCATTTGCACTTCAGTGTGCAGTGCCAGAACAGTACCAGTTCAGCATGGTACTTTGACACATGCATAAGTTTCAGTAGCTAAATGACCTAACTTATTTCAGTGGAGTGCTCTCTTTTTCAGTATTATTCACTGGGACAGATTATTTCAAGAAATTAATCTTTATATAAAGATACACAGAATAAAAATACCGTGTAAAAGGAATTTTTCTCTTTAATTCTTTAATTTCCTCAGCTTCCATTACCTTAGGCCTGATCCAAAGCCAAATGAAATACTCACATTGGCTTTACTGGACTTTGGACCAGCATCTAATGCTTTAATTCTTATGCCCTTAATAGACTTACGCAGTTTTAATTATTTGTCTAGTAATGGGGAAAGGTATTCGAGCCAAGGCATTTATTCCCAACATCACCAAAGTCCAGAGATGGTGAAATGTAGTCTCTATTTCTCTGGCTGTACTTGTTCCTAATGTTCTGTAATTTCAGGTGAAACATGGATATTCCAAAAGAGTTTGGTGTACCCTAGTTGGAAAAATTCTGTATTATTTCCGTAATCAAGAAGACAAGGTAGGTGCCTTACTTGTTTCCTCAGTGAATGGAAGATAGCATACTGAAGTAGATTTTAAACAGTAAGTTACTGTTAGCTTTATTAAGGTACAGTTGGCCTGGGTAGTTGTCGTGGTTTAACTCCAGCTGGCAACTAAGCCCCACACAGCTGCTCGCTCACTCCCCACCGGTGGGATGGGGGAGAGAATCAGAAGAGCAAAAGTGAGAAAACTCGTGGGTTGAGATAAAGACAGTTTAATAGGCAAAGCAAAAGCCGCGCACGCAAGCAAAGCAAAACAAGGAATTCATTCGCTGCTTCCCATTGGCAGGCAGGTGTTCAGCCATCTCCAGGAAGGCAGGGCTCCATCACGCATAACGGTTACTTGGGAAGACAAACGCCATCACTCCCAACGTCCTCCCCTTCCTCCTTCTTCCYCCAGCTTTATATGCTGAGCATGACGTCATATGGTATGGAATATCCCTTTGGTCAGCTGGGGTCAGCTGTCCCGGCTGTGTCCCCTCCCAGCTTCTTGTGCACCCCCAGCCTGCTTGCTGGTGGGGTGGGGTTAGAAGCAGAAAAGGCCTTGACTCTGTGTAAGCACTGCTCAGCAATAGCCAAAACATCCTTGTATTATCAACACTGTTTCCAGCACAAATCCAACACATAGCCCCATACTAGCTACTATGAAGAAAATTAACTCTACCCCAGCCAAAACCAGCACAGTAGTATATGCCCATTTTATCTTGATTAGCAAACATTTGGACTTCACAGATTGTCAACTTGGAAGGTTCCTATCTAATAGAAAGTAATCCAGGGCACGCCCATTGGTCTCCTTCTCCTACGGGACATGATATATATTCTGCATCTTCTTATCCCTAGCCGAAGGGGGATGCTGATTTGCTGACAGTTCAGGTCTCCCTTTCTGACAGGCATGAGACTCATCAGAAAAGACCTGGCTGTCATTTACTTCTGGAAGCTGACCCTTTCTAATGTATGTTTGCAGTGGGCAGTGACCGCAAGTTTCAAGAAATTAAATGTTCTTTTTATCCCTCAAATGATTTCCAAATCCTGTTCTTCGGTACGTCACTGTGCCTCCACAGTGCTGCAAGAAAGGCAAAAAAAAAAAAAAGGGTCGCAGGCTGCAGAGTTTGCTGCTTTGCAGATGTGTGTCTGTGGGGGGGATCTTTTCCTGCTCCCCATCAGAATTATGGAAAAGGAGCTCACTTGTCTACAACTGGTGAGGTGCACAGAAGTGGAGGTGGAGGATGGCAAGAGAAAGGGAAGAGAAAATTATTTCTGAAATCTAGGAAAAATACTGTTTGAGAAAGAAAGAAATGGGATCCAATCAGCTTTAAGTTAACCTCCCAACATTGCATAGCCTGTAGGACACAAGGAGCTAAGAAAGAGCGAGACTGACTCTTCCACATTGGGCCTGACCTTTAGTTCTCTATCCACACTTCTGAATATTGTCGGTCCTAATATTTCCAGTCACATTTACATACAGAGACAGGACAAAGGACACCTCCCAGTCATACTTTTCACCTGTCCCTTTGCTCCCAAGGCATTGCATTTTGTCATCAAGAAACATCTTTTTAATGGAGGTGGGTCAGGAACAAGATTTTGGAAATGTCTACAAGAATTATTGTTAATACTGCTGAGGTTATGAATATTTGATTCATACCCATATTACTTAGGTCTAGTAAGACTGCTGACACTTGACAAAATGGTAATAGTCCACTGAACCATTTTAATTCATAACAGTTCAAAAAAATACAGAAAATCTCACTTATTACTTCTGATCTAGCCAAATAATCATACTGGAGCCAGTAATTTGTAGTCTCTCTATAAAGCTAGTTATTCCCTTTGTTATCCTTTCCTTTGTTAGCCATTTTTTAAACATTCAACTAAACCTTATTTCTAGAACTATACGAGTAAGATAGTAGTAACTATCCATCAAAACATTTTATTTTAATTACTCTTTAGAAGCGTAATACAGGGCTGGGGAATCAAATGACTAGAGTATTAATCTCTAGCTCATCTCACAGACACATTAAAATTAACTTGCATTTTCTCCTATGAAGAAATCTCTGTGTTTAAAGTATCTGAATTTACACTTTTTTACCATTGAAAATTTTGGAGTTTTAGCATGCCTTTTAGAAGCATCTAAGAAGTTTGCTGGATTCTTGTGAATATTTCCCTCACATTTGGAACAAGTTTTCCTGCCCTTTTAAAGCAAAATTGAAACTAATTTGCCAGCTTGTAATAGAATAAGAATTTAYCTTTTGTAAGCAGAATCATTATGAAAAGTTTTCCAAAGCTAGTTCATTTCTAATGTTCAACAATTTGCTAATTAAAAACATGTTTGCTGTAGCTGAATGTGGCTGTGCGGAAACAAATTACACAATCTGCAGTGGTTAATACAGTAATGGAGTCCATTTAAGTGGCCTCCTTTCAAAATGGAATTCAAATTAAAAAATCAGCCAACTGTGTTTCAGTTAAACTTAGTGAATAAATCAGTCGACTACTTGTATGTGAAATGACATCTCTTGATTCTCAGAATCTTACCTTGTTCAAAAAGTTGAATGCTTCAGAAGCACCACAGAAAATACAAATCACCACATGCATCTTTAAGCCTTTCTAGTGAGAGCACTGGAATAAAGAGCCACCACTATATGATGTTTTCTTCAAAATGATTATATTATTAACTGCTCACTTTATCAAATCACTATTCAAGAAACCCACCCTAGATTGAGTCAAACTTGCCAGCTACTCTCCAGTATCGTATTTTCAATTTTTAAACAGTATTACTGAGAAGCTAAGAGTCAGCCTCATACACTTTTCACTGTTGTTGATATTTCAAGACAACTTCAGGCTTACACTTGAATGTGGCACAAATAAGATGCTAGTTACTGTAGTACCCAACCATCCTTCTGCTAAAGGGAAACATCCTTCTCTTTCTGCTGAATCACTAAGCATTGCTAGACATCACAAACAATACAGAAACAATAGCATACTGTATTTGTGTTCGTTGTGCCTTCCTGTTGATAATGACTATGAAATAATTACTTCTGTGAAAATTTCCATTTGAATGGCTTTTTGTATAAAATATTTCCTGATAGATGATCATTACTACATATACAGCTTAAGACTCAAGTACTGTGATCTATCAGACTGAAGAATGAAACCAGCTGAGAAGGTCTACCACACAAAAAATTTACCTTGTGAATTTATAGCATGAACAAAATAGATACGTCAACACTACACTGCTGTCCTTTGAAATGACAAGATTATTCTAGGCTTGACCCAGGGAAGTTTTGCTTGGAACCAGGTGTAGAAACTCTGAAGAATTACTTCTCTCACCCTAACAGGCATTTATTGCATTAACTAGGTACAGAAGCAGACCTGGAAAAGAGTTTTTAAAAATCTCACGTTCAGACTTTGGCACATACCATTCTCCTGCTGCTGTCTGCAACAGCTGGCTTATCTGACGTTCCTTGGTAGGACTGAAAATGAATAAATACAAATGGTATTGATGGTAGTTCATGTTTTTCTTTCTATTTGTACAATAAGAAATATAAAATCAGTGTGCACTGAAGCAAATATTTGCTCTCTCACCACTTCTGATATTTACTTTTAGTTTCCTCTTGGTCAAATCAAGCTTTTTGAGGCGAAGGTTGAAGAAGTTGATAGATCATGTGATTCTGATGAAGATTATGAGGCTAGTGGTCGCAGTTTATTATCAACACATTACACTGTTGTTATCCACCCCAAAGATCAAGGACCCACTTATCTTCTTATAGGATCCAAACATGAGAAGGTAATAAAAGGACTTTTTAATTGAGTTTCAGTAACATGCCTATGAGTATGGTGCTGTGATATGAATATTTCTTAAAGAGGAGGAGGAGGGGGACCTACAAGTCATCTGGCTTGTAGTTTGATATAATAAGCAAGGAGAAGGTCCTGCTTCATTAACATCCATCAGAGTTTGTCTGCGAACCAATGCTGTTGTAGGTAATCCTTTTTAAAATAGACAAAAATTAGCAGGCTTGCCTACATAAGGAGATGGTGCAGAATATCAAATATGCTGTAATTGGAGGATTTTGCTCACATTACGCTAACTTGTAGACAGACCTATAGCAGACCTTCCTGAGAGATTTTGGGATACTCTTATCCATTTTCACTGATAAGACTAATTGAAGTGAAGGAGAAATGAGAGGTATGGTTAAAACCATTTTTATTATTATTGCTTCATTGTTCTCAGGTAATCTTACAGACCTCGTTTTGCTTTCTGGCCTTATCCCCAGGTTAGCAGGATCTGGCAGTGATAAAAAGGCACTTGCTTTCTGAAGAGGAAAGGAAGAATACTCTAATAATTAGCCGTGATTTCTGAGGGTAAAAGACTTCTGATGAGAGCCCTGTCCAATCTTCCTTGCTTAATATTTGTAACGTAGAGACCATGAATACAGGTGTATTCAAACAAAGGCAAACTCCTTTGGGCTTCAACAGGAGCATATGGCAGTGTTTCAAGTTGAGAGCAAAATCTTGATGAAGCAGCTCCTTCCAACACAGAATGAGTGAGCTGCTGTGTATTTTTCTGCTTTAGGACACGTGGCTTTATCATCTGACAGTTGCAGCTGGAAGTACCAGTGTAAATGTTGGATCTGAGTTTGAACAACTTATTTGCAAATTATTAAATACAGAAGGCGATACCAGTAAGTTTGGTTTTGTTTCAGCATACTAATCTTCTAATGCTTATTTACTGAATGTACTTATGAACTGAATTAATTGCAAAACCTACATATTTTATCTGTTTAGCTTCTCAGATTTGGAGACATCCTACCCTTTGCCACAGCAAAGAAGGAATAGCTTCCCCTCTTACAACATTGCCATCAGAAGCCTTGCAAACTGAAGCAATTAAATTATTTAAGGTAAAACCATAGCAGATGCCTTTTTTATTAACTGACTGACTATTTTAACTCTTAGCTAAAGAATGGCTATTAGTTGGCTTACTAGAGATGTTCAACAGATAAGGAAAAAGAAAAGAGAAGTTTACTCTTATCTTTAGTGGACATAACTAATGGACAGTGGCAAAATGTCCCCGTATTATCTCACCAAAGAGTATCACTTCCAATGTAAAGAGATCACTTCTAGCTGTGAGGGAGCAGTTTAGGCTTCAACTTTTGGCCTTTCTACTGAGGTTATTGATAAAGCGCAAGTTAGTAGAAAAATCCACGGCCATCATGGATGATAATAATTTCATCATGAAGTTCATAAGCCACGGAGAACCTAACAGCATGGATTGATCTTTGTATTCAGAGAACTGTATCTGAAATACTGCTTTTTCAGTTCAATTTCAGGAAGAACAAATGGTAGGCAAAAGTTTTGTTGTAGATATATTTAAATCAGCTAGAAGACATTTTAAAAATTGGAAGAAAAATATAGCGAAGTTTAAGTTTAAGCAAGTCCTGGATTATTTCAAATTGAGATAGAAGGCAAAGATTCTACTGCTCTTTTTAATAAAAAGAAAATCTTTTCTTCATGTAAAGAAGCTATTCTTAAAAGACTGATTAGGTATTCTAGTAATGTAAATAGAGAAAATATTAGAGTAAAATTACTGAAAGTATTTCACAACAGTTTTTTGAGTTCACTTTTAAAGATTTTCGTACACCTTTAAAAATACACATATGTATCTCTCCCAATAGTAGTGAAAAGGCTTTATGATTAAGAGACACATAACGGTTCATAACTGCTGTGCCGCAGCTAGTTTCTTGAGACTTTTTGTATGCCAGTAAGACCTTATATCTTTCCCAGCGAAAGGCCAGATAGGTGGTTGATATCTATGAGAGGGAGTATGCTGCAATGCCATTAACCTTCTTTCTCCTCTCTCCTGCCCTCACCCAGGTAAAACTACTCCTGAACGTTAACTAATAGCCAGGCTATAAAGTCTATTTCAGAGACAAAATAAAATCTTGCTGTTCCTTTTTCTGTACATTGTGAAATAAATTACAAGTTGGAAGGCATGGAGCTTGGATAAAGGAACTTTCTCCACAGAACTTATACAAGTCTAAAGACCAAATTCCCTGACGCATCAACTATCTGGAGAATTTTGATGTAATGGTTCAGATCTAGAAAGGAATTCAAGACAAGCACCATATGTTCAGTCACAGCCACTTGTAGGCAAACTTTCCAGCTTGTTTCTCTGAAATGTTTGAAGCACTTTAAAGTAGTACATCCATCTTATTTTCTGCAATCCTGCAGCATGAAAATTTAAAAGGGAATGTACTTCTCTGATAAAAATAAATTTATATCTATTTGGAAATCACTTTCTGAAATATATTTCAGACCTAATTCAAATCACAGACACTTGCCTAAAATAAATAAGTAAGAGATGACTTGTATGACCTTTTTTGAAACTTTGTATAAATCAATTTAAAAGTCCGGTAGGGAATTGATTTAGAAACAGATCAAGTCATGTCTCAGTTATTCCATTGCTCATAAAAATTAGTCCTGTGCATCCACATATTTTCAGATAGACTAGAAATAGATTGGGCTTCCATCCATTTCTTGTATTTTGCTTATATACATACCTTGAAAATTCATCAACTATTATATAGAGTAAATGCAATGAGTGATACGTAAGCTTTCTTCTAATACAGCACAACAAATGCTTAACACCTGGCTTTCCTAAGACAGTACTGGGGATAGGAAAGGTTATACTTAGCCACAGTAAAAATACCAGTGAAAGCCAAGACATAAAATAAATGGCTCTGAGTTACGGTTTTCTTATCTGTGTATATTCTGCCGAGTTGTGCTCACTACGTGCACAAGCATTTTACACTAGCTGCCATTGAGAGCTCTACACCTGGCATTTTAAAGTCATGTACAGGGATAAGCTATGTTCAGCATGTCCTTAMCCTTGCCTACCACCACAACTGTTGCAACTCCTGCTAGAGCTCACTCCATTAGATATGGAGTGAAAAGTGTGTTTTTCAAGAGGTGTTTTTATCTTAAGTCTCTCTGTATAGCTTTTCATCCATTCTGGCCCCTTTTCACCCCTTTTTGCAGGGCCAGCAGGGTTTCCTTAGTCTACTGGTAAACTAATTGTGACCTCAATTATAGCACGCTTTTGTCATACAGAACATCTAAAAGATTTGTTGAAGCTTTTTATATGTAAACTCACTTGTTTATTATTTTATATCTAGACCTGCCAGTTGTTTATAAATGCTGCAGTTGACTCTCCTGCCATTGATTACCATGTATCTTTGGCCCAAAGTGCTTTGCAGATCTGCCTCACACATCCTGAACTTCAAAATGAGATCTGTTGTCAGCTTATTAAACAGACTAGACGTCGACATCCACAAAACCAGGCAGGACCGATACAGGTAACCCTGTATTTATTTTAATGGTATCTATTTCAACAGCATAGACTGTTTAGAGTGGTAAAGGGGCTCCACACTTCTGTAGTATTTGCTTACTTAAAATCAGATAAAAACCTGAAATAACATCTTATTACTACTGTGTCTTCCTGAAACAGAGCTGATGCTATCCTCCATCGAAGTACTTATATCTGATGACAGGGTATATCTGTGCCTGTGCTGTTTTTATAGGCTGGACATACAATGGGCTATCTTCAAGTAAAGTGTTAAGTAAGACATCATGTATAGAACCTAGTTCTCTTTTACTGCATCTTTCCTGAGAGAGGTGCTGCATTGGGAAGCTTGGTGGGCTAAACCACATGGCAGATGTCTCTATAGCATGAGTGTGAAGAAAAGCTGTAGTGCCATGTTGTGGAATCTCAGATACGCTCAGGGTTTCGGACAGATGTCACCTTTTGTATGTCATGCTGTTCTGCACGCACCCTGCATGCTAGACTATAAATGTATACTTAAAATTCTTCACCTTTGTCCATTGCTAGCTATTCACTGGTATCCAAATATGTAACAATTAAATGAACTGAAATTGAAAGGAAACCTAATACCTATAGTTTGTGTAGAATTAACGGAAGTGGAACAATAGTGCATATGATGGAGGAATACCTACAGAACTATGAGGTAGATCAGAAAATGAGAAAGGAAATTACCGTATTAAGGCTTTTGTAACAGACATGTTTTTCTCTTGCCATAGAAAGTAGAACATGACCAGCAGACATAACTATTATCTAGAAACAGCCCGTATCTGGGATATGGCCAGTATGTGTGCATCACTAAAACATCCACAAAGTTTTTTATAACAGATGTAGCACGTTCATGTCAATTAGCACACACTGAAGTTACATATGGCTGATGGAATTTAAACTAACCATAATCCTTCTTTGGTACTTTCGTACCACTGGCAAGGCCTTCCCTCTGATACAAATAAATAAATTGTTGCTATCATAATCCACTGGCATGATTTTTAAGGGTTAACATGTTCAGTAAAATGTTTGTAGCCTCACACTAATTTTTTTAAGTCCTAAATTCATGCTGTAGTCTCCCACACTTGCTTCTGCTGCAGTGTCTTCCTGAAACAAAGCCGATGCTATCCTCCATCAAAGTACAGGTACTTAATGAAAGGGAATGTCTGTGCCTGTGCTGTCAATTTTCTATTTAATACCAGGCAAGTCAGATAAATCAAGATAGAGAAACCCCATTTTCTAAATTTCAGTATGATGCATTGACACAATTGTGAGAAAAGTAGTTGCAATGTTAATAAGTGTATATCCAGAGTACATGAGAGCAGTCTGTAGTAAGTGAAGCCTATGGATACATATTGAGCAATGAAAATATACCAAAATATTGAATAATTGTTTTTTCAATCGTTACTATCTACTTGGTAGGAGGAAAATGTCTTATGGGTTGCTTCATAATATATGTAACAGGAGAGGTGAATTAAAATTGCACAGGCTTCTCCTCATTTCTTAGTGCTTGGCCTTGCAGCCTTAGTACTTTTTTCCTGTGTATTAACTGCTTTTTATACAAACTGATCTGCTTTCCCATTTCCAGCCCTGAAAAAAACTTGCTGTACACAAGTAAATAGAAAGAAAGCATTCTGGCCTTTTGATGAGGTGACATGCTTATTTACTCAGCTTTTTCTCTGTGTTTGGGTTTTTTTACTCCTATATACAGTTGTCTGTTACTCGACTTGGCACAGTAAGCTGCACTGCTGGCCAGCAGCCACAGCAGGAAGTTTAACTTTGTAAGATGTTTAAAACAGTGAATGTCTTCCTTTTGTCCAGGGCTTGCAGCTCTTAGCTCTCTGCGTTGGACTCTTTCTGCCCCAGCACCCATTCCTTTGGCTTCTTAAACTTCATTTAAAGAAGAACGCAGATTCCAGGTGTGCCTGAATATTATTACCCAGCTAGTCGACAAGTCTTTCTGAAGTACCTTATTTTCAATCTTTCATTTAATATTTCAGATCTTTTGACATATATTTTAAAATAAATTTGAGTAGAATTGTGCTCCACTGCTACTAAAATGTAGTACATGTTACTTCTATGCATCACTTGGGAAAGTTATGCTTTGTTTTGAAAAATACTCTGCAGTAGAACTCTGACTGTATGTTGCAAAACCATGAAAACCAAAATATGGCAGTTACACAAAACACTCTGAGCCATGTTCATCTTTGGCACAATTCTGTTGGTCTCGGTGGACTAATTCCCTTTATAATTCCACGTGGAAAAATGTGTTGGAAATCTCGCAGAGTGAAATCTGAGTGCTCCTCCCATTTGGCACAGAGAGATTTACTCACAGTTTACTACCCTTTCAGTCAGTCCCCAAGAATTGCCTTATTTCTCTTTTTGTCACAGGACTGAATTTGGGAAATATGCAATATATTGTCAGCGATGTGTAGAGCGTACCCAGCAGAACGGAGACCGAGAAGCCAGACCTTCCAGAATGGAAATCCTTTCCACTCTTCTAAGAAACCCCTACCACCATTCGCTGCCCTTCAGTATTCCAGTTCATTTCATGAACGGCATATATCAGGTAATGTCAGGTAGACCACTAAATCTAACTTCCCAACCCCTTGCTATTAGCATATACATGAAGTAGTATATCAGAAACAGAATTGTAATTGTTAAGGTAAACATGGTTCAAGTTTCATCCTTGCTAATCCAAGTGCTAGCAATGGCAGGCACAAGGTAATTGAATCAGATTTGATCAACGAAGAGTAAAGGTTTAGGGAAAAATCTTTAAAAGAATATAAAAAAATTAAAACCTCTTAAGAGTGAGAAATACTCAAGTTCTGTTTCTTATTTAACCTGACCACCAGATGAATGAATTAGACTGAAGAACAGAGAAAGGTATTAAATTCCATTTCCCTTCATCAGACATCTTGAAAGTTAAATAACTCACTGAAGGCCTGGAAGCACAGCTGTAACTCCCATTATCAGTCATGAAGGATAACCATATTTGTTACAGGACAAACACAGCTTCATTCTTAACTCTTTTGGGACTTCATCAGTCAAAGCCTGTAGGAAACTTTCCATGGGCTTCCATGCATACTGCTTCACATCCTGGTTTGTGTTTCTAACAGTGAGAGCTGGCTGAAAAGAGTTTTTTAACAATTCACAGTATTCCTAGACAGAAAGCAAGTTTTTATATGAAATCAAAACTATATCAAATAAACTTTTTATTTCAGGTCACAGAAGAACTCTGCTTTTTTTCCCCATTTCTTAATTGCTTACTGCTTGCCCACTAAAACAGAAAAAAAACCATGTATTTAAATCATCCTAAAAGATTTCAAAATTGAAATTTGAAGAAGAAAAGGAATAACTGCTCAATAGTTATTTATTGCTCAAAAATGTGTACTTAAGGATTATGAAAACTGTAATTAAATAAATAAATTACTTCCGTGGGATCAGCAAATAACCAATTATAGTGGTATTGAAAACTCTTGTATTCATCTCTAAAGCTAGATTCAACAGATCTTTTTTTTAATTCCAACCACTGAGAAGCCCAAAATAGAAGTCCAAGATCCTTTTTCAAGGTATTTCTTTACAAAAAAAAGGTAAGGGGCCTTCTTCAACATATCAAATACAGGAAAACACCCTCAAAGTAGATATAAGTGAACATCAGCAGCTAGTATCTGTATAAAAGCCATTTGCCATCTCTTGCTAAAATGCTTTACTACTAGTAACAACAGACAAAAATTCAGATTTGCAAAAATAAAACTTATAAGGCTCTCTGTATTATTGGCCTATGTAGTACTGACAGAGCAACATTTGTAAAATATTTCGCATCTGCCAATGTAGATCTGCCAGTAAATACCCCTCTGAAGTTGCACATGATGAAAAATGATTAATTGATCTCATTTGTTTCACCACCATCTTGAAAAGTGTAGGAAATTATAGTTTTCTTGATTTTTCAAGTGGTATTTGTCACAAAAAGCTCAGCTACTAGACTGCTCTCTCTTATATAAATTCTGTAACAGAAATTCAAGTGTAGCAAGTGCAAAGAAAAGAAAACCAAAAATACTACATTTGGAAGCTTTTTGATAGTGACTTTGGTTTCATAAACAAAATGCAGTAAGGTATAATCTGCTGGGAAGTTTGTCAATTTTTGGATGGAGAAAAACTCCACTAAATTGATTTCCCATGTGGAGATCTTGAATCTTTTCCAAACCTTTTATGGAATTTTTTTATTTCCAATGACAATAAGTTATTCACGGGGGGATGGAATGGGTCTTATATTGCCACAGTAGAATACCTATTCTGGAGGTATTATCCTTCAATAGCTTAGATTTTTTTTTTTTTTTTGGGGGGGGGAGGCGGGGCAAGGGGGTGGGTTTTTTTAGTAACTTTGATAGCAAAATACATTTTGGCTGCTTTTTTAGGTTGTTGGGTTTGATGCCTCTACTACAGTGGAGGAATTTCTGCACACCCTGAACCAGGATACAGGAATGAGGAAACCAGCTCAGTCAGGATTTGCACTGTTTTCTGATGATCCCTCTGGCAAGGATATAGAGCACTGTCTTCAAGGAAACATCAAGGTAAACAAAAACCTTTAATGAGCTCTGCATATAAAACAACAAATATCTTCGTTTTACAGAGCTCTCTTCAGACAATGTAAAGGAAAACATTTTTCAGGCTGAAAACTGTCTTCAGGTTTTTTTTCCTCATAACGTAGAAGGAAAGATTAAAAAAAAACATTGCTTTTTCAATTGCTGAAATTCATTCAGTGAACTATATTTAAAAGCTTTGTCTATGACACTGGTATTATTCATAGAAGTAGCAGCTGGGTTAAAAAAGAAAAAGTAAGGTGTTACTAATCACAGTCCTTTAAAACTAAAAAGCAATTGGAGTTCAAGATGCATTTAGAGATTTCAGTTAACATTTCTTTTATAGCTCCAAAAGATCACCATTTGAGGTCCAAAAAGTCAGTCATACCAGGGTGGAGGTCCTGGGGAAGGAAAAAAAGAAAGGGTTCCTTGTCTAAATATAGAATAATTAGGGTTCAGTTCAGGAAATTTCCAATGTTTGGCTTATCATTGTTCTGAATTCTGCATTTTAGTCCTCTCTATCGCTAGAATTAAATTCTTTGCAGTAAAGATTGGCAAAATGCAATATAATCTGTACTTTAATAAAATATTCGATATTTTTCAAGCTTTTTAACAACTAATGAAAAATGATTTTTTTGTGCTTCTATCAAGTGGTTCTTTTGCACCCTTTGGCCAATGTTCACAGCTGCACTTTTGAGTTACAAGGTACGGTACAACCAGACTTCAGTGACAAACAAAAGCAGGGTCATCATGATCAGCTCTCTTCCCCTACGAGAATAATTACCATATGGAAAGCAAAATGTATAAAAACTGTACTTATTTTCCTGGTAAATGCAACTTCAGAAGCTGGTCACGTTACTGCTTCCAGGAAGGCTCTTTTATGAAGGAATGGTGACATGAAGCCCAGCAGGGCACCCAGGACCTCCATTCCACCTCCTCCCCATCTGCCCACCTACCCACCTACACTGCTTGTTGTGAACCACTCTTGCTGCAACTTCATACAAACTTTATAGCAGTTACCAGAAAGGACCTGAAAAACTCCAGCATGCAGCAGAAACAGAAGGCAGAGATCAAAGGCATCTGATTAATTATATAACAACTCGCTCTGTATAATTACACATTCATTGGCTGCTGCTAAATCGAGTACCTGGCCTTTCCATGTAAGCATGTTATGGCTCGTTTCCAAAGGCAGTGTGTGTGTTGCAGGATAAACAAACAACAAAAACGTTAATTATTAAATGCTCCAACTAAGAAATGCAAGTAAAGTTATCTTTCAGTAAGTTTTAAAATTCAAGCTATGTATGTTTCTGATATGTAATAGGTAAAAGATATTAAAATAAGTAGACAATTTCCATTCAAAGGTGTTTTCAAAGAGGAATACATGGCAAAGTCAGTTTTGTATTGCTTTCCTTCTAGATCTGTGACATTATTTCAAAATGGGAGCAAGCCTCCAAAGAACAACACCCTGGGAAATGTGAAGGCACAAGGACTGTCCGCCTTACTTACAAAAATAGGTTTGTATAGCAAGTATAACATCTCTGTCTTGTCCCAAGATTTGTTTTTAATTTATGCAGAGTTTCTTCATGTGAAAAATATTGGCTGACTCAAAGCTTGCAACAAAAATAGTAAATAGGTGTAACTGGAGAATTTAAAAAAAAAAACCCTATAGTTAATTTTTTCTAGTTCTTAARAGGTGAGCAGGGCTGCCAAAAAAAAAAAGCAACAGTGAACTCAGAAGACTGAAATTAAATATTTGTTCACTGGTTGTTCTTCTAACGTGTTTTGGCGCTGACGTAAACATGTCACATTCAGAGCAGATACTGCTAATCCTCAGGGCTAATGCATTTCCCTGTCTTCTTTATTTAATAACTCTCTGTCTTTTCTGTAGGCTTTATTTTTCGGTTCAAGTCCATGGGGAGACAGACAGGGAGAAGCTGCTGCTAGTATATCAGACAAATGATCAAATAGTCAATGGACTCTTCCCTGTAAACAAAGAACTAGCGATGGAATTGACAGCTCTTTTAGCTCAGGTAATCCTTGTGCATTAATGACTCACACAGCAGTTTTACAGATGAAGAACTTGAATAAAGAAACTGGTCCAGGATTGCCTGACAGTCAAGTGACCTCCACCTTTTACAAGTGATAGGGCTGGAATCTTTGTGTAAGGCTAACTCTGTACTTCAGTGGAAATGCTTTACAGCGTATGCTGCTGTTGGCACCAGTATGGATAAAATGTGCTTTACCTCCTACACAGTCAGGCCCTCTTTGATTAAGTAACATGTAATCATGTACCATTTCTTCATTCACTATTCCTTACATGATTTCTGCAAGTTAATCCACCAAAGTAACAGCTGTTTAATGAAAGCCTAAGACTCCTTTACTARACATGGTCTTGATAAGATCTGTTTTATTTTTAAAAAATTAAAGGCTCAAGGGAAGGTTATTGAGAAGGTTATTTGATGTTGTTACGTAATAAATCTAAACTGGTTTGTGTCAGCTGGAGATCTGTCAATCTCAGAGCAGAACTAGTAAGTATTATGTTTATACAATTTATACTTGATTTTTATCTTTTTTCCATGGTAAATATAAAATAAGAAAAATAAAATTACTTGCATGACTTTTATATTAGTGAAAAATATACATTAATTGACAAACTGTTTTTCATTTTATACTTGGTAAGACAGAGGAAAAGAGAGCTCAAATACCCAGCTAGAAAATTACTCTGGAGTAACAAAAAATTTTCTTCTTCATGGTCTTTCCCTTAGGTAGAGATTGGAGATTTTGAACGGCCTTTCTCAACTCCAGCAGGGCAAGTCACTTCCCAGTCCAAGTCCAATCAAACATTAAAACAAGTTTTGGAGAGATTCTACCCTAAGAGATACAGGCATGGTTGTTCAGAGGAACAATTAAGGTGAGATGTGTTTTGCGATTCATATTCTCTAAAAATCTGGGAATGAAATGAGGAGGTTTTAAATTGTCATTAGGTACAACTTACTGTTACGCCATACTTGCCTAAACCTGTGTTTGAAACTCATATTCTTGCTAAATTGAAGAACCCATTTCCTCTGTATATTTCTAATCTAAACAGAGGACCATCATTAAGCATGCATTCCAGCAAAAGCGGTACAAGTTACTACATAGTGTTACAAAACCCAGCAATTTTGAAATTCTTGTTTTTCTTATTCGGCAAATCTAAATTAAGTCTGTGCACAGATAAAAGAACTACTGAAAGTAAAGGACATGAGGATCTGATCTGAGTGTTTGCTATTCAAATATGCAATCTCTGGCAGCCAAATTGGCAATACGTTAACTTAGTGGACTTGCTAGTAAGGTATCACTTAATTTAAAATGAATAATCTGCAAGTCATTTCAATCAACACCTATTAACATAAAGAAGAGCGGAACAGTGTGATAAATTATCCAAAGTCAATGATATAGCAATTTTGAAGTCCAATAAACATCATAGAAATGTTTTCCTCATTCTTCACTACAGGGTTGAGAAAGTTTAAAGCTATTATCATATGCACAAGGTAACATTATTACATACTCAGAAGATAATAGGGACATTCAAAAGTATACGCACAACAAATAGAAAGTTATGCAATTAATTTCAAAGAACAAAGTATAAGAGGTCCTAGATTAGACTAACTCATGGAGGATTAAGTCAAACACCTGTTGAACTGTTCAAGTAGTCCCTAAACTACCAGTTGCCAGAGCTGGAAGTCTGTGGCAGGGAAAGAATCACTCTATACCTGCCCTGTTTCTTGTATTCTTTTGCTAAGGGTGCAGTTTGACTTCATAAACTTGCAGTAAGAGTAAGCTGCAAGTGAAAGATCTCCCTTTACTACACATTCCCCCTCCCTTTTCTTGGGCTGCATCTAATAATCTTGTGGCTGCCAGGTGAGTCATTCCTGCAAGTCAATGTGCTAGAAAGGTATTCTGGGGTTGGTTTTGTTTTTTTTTTTTTGGAGGATTAGTTTTCTGTAGGATCATTTTATTGAACCAACTCACCATGGGGCCACAAAAGAAAAGAGCCAGTGTGAACGCGTCATGCATCAGAAGCACCCTTTTTGGTAGCAGTGCCCAGATACACTAAAAAAGAGTAGTGTTAAGCTGTATCTTCCACATCTACTACTAGCCACAGGTAAAGATATGTGCTAAGCTGGATGGATTTTTGTAATGACAACTGGCATAGCTGTTGAGTACTGATAAAGGTAGATTGATCATCTGTAGAGACACATTAAAAGCTGTACTAGACTTTTTCCCTTTATGCTGCAACTGCTACATCAATATTTAATCATAATGTTGCAGAAATTAGAAGAGACTTGGTAATTTTCATGTGCAAAAAATATTATATGATGTTTTGGATTTATTTAATACTGTATAAGTGATAGTTGTTGTATTAACTTAAATTATCATTTTAACAAACAGATTTTTTTTTGCTCATTGAACTCGCTATGGGTAAGCATTTAAATTCCTTTCAATAACTAAATTACATACTTCATTTCAACAGACAGCTTTGTCAGCGATTGTCTACGAGATGGATGGCTCTCCGGGGGCACAGCGCTGCAGACTGCGTGCGCATTTATCTCACTGTAGCCAGAAAATGGTCTTTCTTTGGTGCTAAATTGTTTACAGCGAAAGTAAGAAACTTTACTGAGTTCGAGTGGTGGGGTTTTTTAAATATAAATATAATTTGCAAATAGTAATACCTTTTTGTTGAAAATGAGTGTGTTATACATGTGCTGATTAAATCTCTTGTCAAATTACTAACTTGTTTAAGCCATATACTGGTGAAATGTAATAGCCATAGTACTAAGTACACCATAATAGTAACTTTCCAATACACTTATTGTTTGTTTTACATTATTAATCTAGGTGGTATCTTTTCATTTTCTTGTATCTTAGTTTGAGATAGCCTTTTTGTTTCAGACTTTTTTTACCTGATAACTAGTAGAATATTGAAAAGGTATCATTAACTGGCTATGGAATCTGAACCTTGCAGAAACACTAAATGTTGTTAAGGGTATTTAGAGCATTCCCTCCTGTGCTGGCCTCTCTCAAAAATTTCTCTTAAATCACTAGGATCTTAATTCTCTTGATTCAAATAACAGCTATGTTAAACAGAACTGTCACCTGACCCCTTATGTTTTATTAGGTAATCCCAGTATATATACATAATTGCTTCTCAGCACTCTGTTCTTTGCATATGTAGACATACGTGCTAGTGACCGAACTTTAAAACACCTGACTTTTTTTTTATTTTATTAATGAGACTATACATTTTATTGGACTAAGCACTGGGGGAGGCTTCAAGAGTATTAGGTTGAGTTCACAGTTCTGCCACTGGCCACCTACATGGCTTTGGGCAGCTACTTAAATCCCTTTACATCAGTTCCCTCCCAGTGTAAATCTCAGTAATTCTGAGACTCCAATCTCTGTGGATGGAGAGAGCTCTATAATAGCTGAGAGTTAATAATTATTTACATATTGCCTCATTTTGAAGTAGTAGTTAAAGAACATTTCTCTTTGTAGGCTCTAGCAACATCCTCAGTTGAGAAGTCCTTCATATGGTTTGCTGTACATGAAGATGGCATAAGCATCCTAGATTACAGCTCTATGGTAAGTGAAATTTCTTTTTTAATTTTGGTCAAAGTAGATTTTAATACTGAGTATATGGAGAGATTCACCACCATACTACATAAAAGATGGCATTAGCCTTCCATGCTAAGTTATCTAGTCTTTCTCTTAAAGCAAAAATTCATTCCTTTCAAAACGCTTTAATGTTATCATCATTATAGTAGCACTAATAATAGAAATAAGTAATGAATTCTTCACACAGAATTTATTTTTGTTTATCAGATACAGTTTTTGTATCTTTTAATGAAATGTTAATGTTTTAATCATTCAGATGTCAGGAGATCCATAGTTACAGTTCTTAGAATAACATTAATTTTCTTTTCCTGGAGACTTCATTTTCCATTATTATTCATAATACATACACTCTGCAAAGAGCAGTTACTTTAAAAGATTGTTATTTTCATTGTATTATTTTTGTTTAATAGTAGGTAATATAACCCAGTGTTATTTAATTATGTCATTTTAGGCTCTGATTTTTCTTTGATTTGCAATAAAAATTTTCACAGAAAACGACTCATGGTAATCAGTGTAAAAAAGCACCGCCTGAGCAGATCCTTGCTTTAATTTATATCCTGCAAAGAAACAGAATGCCATGGTGCTATTAGCAAGTGCTAATATTGAATATCAGAAAATTAAAATCTCAACTTTATAATTGTACTGATATGGGCCTTTTCATTACATTTCTGTGCAGTTAAAGAAATAATAAAACAAAGAACATGAGGAGAGCAAACAGCAGCTTGGTTCAGAGAACAAGCAAAGTGAGCTTGCATCAGACTGCAGAAAGCTCTATAAACACCGTCTACTCATAGAGCTAGCTATGGCATTTCTGCAGAGCACTGCCAGTTTACAATATCGGCAGGCCTTACTTGCAGTTCAAGAAATGCTCAGTTTCCAGGGAACATTCTGATTTTCTGTAGAAAGGATCAATGGTATCAGAAATGATGTTGCAAGGGGTAGTTAGAGAAAACATTATTTCAAAATAAGGGCAAAAAGAGGGTTAGTAACTGAAGGACATTAAGTCAGTTATTGTACAGATATTATCTCCCGATGAATTTTAAATGTGGACATCTGCAGCACATTAATATGAGTCGTAACGATAAATTAAATGCTAATCATAGACTCAAAGGCCACTAGTGTTGAACATTGAACAATAAGAGCCAAGGCATGGAAAGCAGAGGAGCCTTGAAGAGCATTTATGTTTCATCAGAGATGTGAAAAAAAGAGAACAGAATTTAATTTCATTTGTGTGTATGTAACTACATCACTCCACAAAAAGAAGTCCTGGAGTTAAATTTCTTTAGATGTCCCATACTCTGCCATTTAATTTATTTAGACACTGTGTTGATTTCAAATGGAATTCCTAAGATTAACTTCTCTCAAAGTCAATCAAGACTTGTGTAACTTGAATTACACACTTGAGTTGAAACCTGCTTATAATATCTTTGATCTAATTAATTTGGAATAGAAACAGAGGTCAAACTTACAAGAGTTATCTGCAATGGAAATTCCTCATAGTGAAGGTCTGAATGAAGCTCTCCCAAAATCTACAATTAATTTCAAGATTCATAAGAGGCTAACAACAACGTTTTGAAAAATACACATATAATTATATTTTTAAAAGAAGTATTTGTCATAATCTGCTTTTCCTGCATTGTCCTGCTTATAGCTTTGCGTTTTGTTTTTTTTGGTTTTCTTTTTTAAGCGATTAACAGTTACATATACATATAAGAGTCTGATGACTTTCGGAGGCTATCAAGATGATTTTATGTTGGTTGTTAACAATGCTCAGACAAAGGACAAATCAACTGAAAAACACCTTTTTGCCATGACAAAACCAAAGGTTGGTATATTACCTGAAATAGTTTCCCACCATCTGCTACTTTTCTACTTTTTCTAGTGGGTAATCCTTAACAGATGTGAAAGATGAAACACCTTCTTTATTCCTAGCATTCTCAGATTATTGACTTTTGCCAGATGGTTTTAGAGAGCGAAACAATTAGTAATATAAGAGCTAACAGTGACAATACTGATGTATTCCTTTTCTTTTCATGTTCCTGACTATAACATTCCAAATTTTTCGTAGAAGGACAAAGAAGGCTATTAAGGACAGGAAATATATGCAGTACCTAAAAATAGTCTGTTTGCTTGATCAGCACCAGAGATAATTTTTAAGAAGGTACATTTGTGTTCTACAGTGGAATTGTAGAACACAAGATCTGAAAGATCAGTCACTTCTTAAAAATCCTAGGATATTTTTACCTTTGGTAAAGAAACTGTTCATGCTTTTTAAATCTAGATTATCTCCTTCACTGGTAAGATTGACTATATTTTTTTAAAAAGCAAAGATTTCGAAGTCTTTTGCTGTTAGTCAGAACAGTTTATGAAACATAACACAAAATTCCACATATAAATTTGGGTCAAAACACGACTCTTCATACAAATAAGCATAGTAAAATACATCTGTTCAAGTTTCCCTCAGATTGTGCCCTTATAGGCAAGGTTGTGCGGATTGCAAAGAGAAAATATGGTAAAAAGCTCCCAGAAGTCTTTATTCCTTTTATCTACCCTGCGTCTTTAGTTCTCTGAGCTAGGTACTAGGTACTTTCTAGCAAAATTGAGGGAACACATCATGAAAGTTTTTTCTAAAAGAGCATCATCTTTTGGACTTCAAAATCTCTCTCAAAGTGAAAGAAACCATCTGTTTGAATCATTGAAGACTGTGGAAGACAAAGTATCCAGCATACTGATGGAAATAACATTACATTATTGGCAAGGCACAATAGAAAAAAGCTCTATTAGGCATCTCCTCTCTCCCTATCATTAATTTGTTTGATAAAGTACAAGTACTTTTCCAGTTGATGGGGATTGTCACTTGCTAAAAAGTTAGCTATTTTTTCAGCAGTCAAAACACATCACTGTATTTTTCAAAGAGTTTTGTATGTTCCTGTTATAGATTCTTGAGATCACTCTACTGATTGCCAGCTATATTAACAACTTTCATCAGCTGAAAGGAGCTGCTCATCACCTCTCTGCTCCAGCATTACTGACACCTCAAAGTGGACAGAAACTCAAGGAAACGGGGAGTCAGCCACTTCTTGCAAACAACAGACCAACTAAATGTCCCACTTTGTTATGAAAGGATTATATATCATGATAATCCATCTTTGTTACAGGGTTTCTACACCGATTGAAAACTTTTTGATGTAGAAGACATAGAGCATAAGCAGGTCCATCACCAAAAGAAAGGCAGACAGGTTTACATTCATTTCAATGGAATATAACACGAGGAGCCCTTTAATTAAAGCCCTGGCCTGAACTGGAATGATGATGAGCCAATTTAAGGATTGTGCTTTACTGGTGGTGGCTTGTGCCTCAACTCAAAAATAAATGTGTCTGTTGATAGTGATGGGGAAAGGCGGCCTTGGGAAAAATTGTATAGATTTTAGTCGTTTTCCAGATATTTACTCAGGGACCAAACTGTCTTCAACTCTAACTCTTCATCTCTATTTTTCAAAATTATACAAGTTGTATAACCTTCATTTTGAAAAGGAATTTTTGTTTAAAAAAAAAGTCAAGCAGAATATTTTCCACTTCTAGCACCCCTCCTTATTTGTAATACAAGCACCATGGGACTAAAGAGAACGAATTATTTGGTTTGTGTAATTGTTTCTCCTTTAAAAAAAAAAACCATAAGCACATCATTTAACTATTATAAATCTAAAGAGTATTCTCATGATACACTCTAGCCTTTGTTATACAGCTGTTTTACTTGGCAAATCTTCAGCCTTGGTCTGGTAAATTTCTAAATAATCCCTCTCTGCCCCAGCCTTTTGGAAAAATCTAAATTGGACAGGCAGTGTATTTAGTATAGTTTTATTAAACAAGATCCCGTGCCTAATTTCTTCTTTAATCCAGAATAATAATATAATACAGATGCAAGAATGACTCACAATTGAAAACACAAGAAGAACACAGAAAGACATTGCTTGAACTGTTGTCTAAATTTGGAGACATATGTGACATATAAAATCCATGTATAATGTGTATAATGTATATACAATGATTCAGAACAATATTTTGTAAAAGTTGTACTTTTTGGTTTTCATTTGTATCTATACATTTCATATTATAATACTAGTATAATGTTCTTGCACACTGAAGACATAATGCTGGATCTGCACTATAGGACCTGGAAGCACTTTCTGTTGCCTTTTTCAGCTGCCAGCCTCAGTGCTACGTAGCAGTATAATTTCAAGTATATAGAAATTACACCCATTTTTTTCTTCCAATCCTCACATTTTCATTTCTGTGCAAAGAAACTACTTCTGCAGGTTCTGAAATGGATCAGCAGCATACTCTAATAGATAATTTAGGTCCAACCATAGAGAAGGTAGTCAAACATAAATCACTGATTCATATACATTTCACAATTTCCACTTCTGCTCATGCTAATGATCATGGATCATTAATCCCTTATGGCTAGCCCTCATCATTTGGGGTTTTTTTTAATTACTTAAAACTGAAATAATTTCACAATGATGAATTTTATTGAAGGTTGAAAATCTCCTTTGTTTTATGACATTTAAACATTTCAGATATGTACATACTCATATTGAGAGAAAAGGAATTTTCAGCTGTTTGCCCTCTATGAAAGGTAGGGAGTATCCTCCTGAAGAATTAAAATAGATTGGAAGGGAAATCCAGTTTGTGAAAAGAACATGCTCTTAAAAAGTGGAAAGACAAATTGGCAAGCTGACTTGATAAATATGTTTCTTCTGAAAGCTCTCAAAGTCCTGCCACAGCTATTTAAGTCTGCAGGACTCAAGCACCGTTTTATGAATGGTACTATGGGCCAATGCTTTGCCTTGAAAATTACAAGCAAGTAACAAGCATACTATATCTAGATGCTTTCACATTTGCAATGCGGGAAGAGCCTCCTGGTAACTTCTACCCTTTGGTGGTGGTTGTGGCACTAGATCTTTCTCTTTCAATGAGGCAGGGCCAGCAGCAGGAGGTTTACCTCGTAGTGGGCAGCCGATCTCCTGCCATCATCAAGGAAAGCAAATTGGAAGCTACAAGAGACCCTGGCACCAACTGCAGCATCTTTTTGTGCGGCACCCCATGTGAAGTGATGCAGGTAGTGTGGTGTAATTGGGCTAAGAAATAACATCCCTTTGCAATCAGCAGAATAGTTAACTTTCAGTAATTTGAGGGGGGGAGTGTTGTGTGTGCAAATTCAAACATGCTATTGCATCGGTTATACACAGGTCATAGTCTAAAGCTTCTCAAATATGATGATTAGAAACTGCAATTTACAAATACAGAAATTTTCATGTCATCATGAAATTATGATAGCCATCAACCTAGAATACTCCAACTAGTCATTCTTTCCTAATTGTCCAGTTTTAAATGAATGTGGCAGATCAGGTTCTATTAGAAGGCAAAAAAAGTGGAGCATGTTGCTAGTGAGCTTGTTCATGAAGTTTTTAAAATCTTTGTTAGGTTTGGAGACAACAGGATACGCAATACACACAGCTGATGTGCAGATTTTGAGTCTTTTGAACAGTTTTCATTAACACAGTTACAGCCTTAGAAACAGCTGTTTTATAAAGCAGTATACAAACTATGAAGTATAGTAGGACGTTCTTGCCTGCCTTTGGATAGATAACTTTAGACATTGCTTTGCTTTTTAGTGTTAAGCTGTTGCTGCTGCAGTATACCCCTACATCATAGTGCCAGAAGCAATTCATGCCTTAGTTTCCCTTTTCTTGGCAGCACTTTCCAGACTTACTACCACTAACTGCTCATTATAGGTCACCTTTAATCCTATATAGTCACGCTACCAGAAATGCTGTGTTAATTTTTATGAAATAAATGCACTTGGAATCACAGTTACCGTGACAACTAAACAATGAAGTTTCTTCCAGGATTTTGATTAGCAAGACCAAGGTTTCCGTAGTATGATAGTAACCTCCTCAAGCTGACTCTTCCTTTCAAGTTAACAGTCAGCAAGTAAAGTCTCTTACACATGCAAGCACACTTCAACAGCTCAGCTTGCAAACACAGCTGTGCAAGTCTCGGGGAGCTTGTTCCCTGTTAATCTAGCTCCAGAGCTACTTAGAAGATACCACACAACGTAAGACAGCAAAGCTGAAAATTTCAGAGTCCAGGCAGATAACCTGTTCTGCCTTCCCCACCCAGCCCAAGCCTCATGAATGATCCACGTTGCAGTCTTGACCTTGAGCCATCCACCAAAACAATTCATACCATGCTACCTAATCTATGACTAAAGCCCAGGTAGGAAATAGACCTTTCTCACCTTCTGATCTTCATTGATGATATGATGGGAGCTGTCAAATGAGCAGCGACCTCTGGGACTGATGCTGAAAAACTTTCCATGCTCAAGGCTTGCAGAACCTAGGCTGTAAAAATATTCTCAGGATGAGACTAATGTGTTAGCACATGCAAGGAGACTTGACCTTCCATCACAAACTTCCGAACATCTTTTTTGCTTGCTTGGAGCTAGCGGTCAGTAACGATCAGTATAAATGGTCAATGAAACTGAAAGATCACTGGTAACTCTCTGTATAAACAATCACATTGATTTGAAAATAATATTTGGAATGCAATGTAAATGAATATATTACTTGAACTTCACTTTGCCCTGTCAATTTTTGCACAGCAGTATTAGTAAGCAAACTGCTCATTTCTAAAACAAGACCTATTTACTTCTGTAGTACAGCAGGCAAATGATAAAGCTTTGAGTTTTTAATATAATCCACAAAATTAGTGTTTTTCTGTTATTTTAGATTTAAATTTGGTTTATATTTAGATTTAAAAGAGAGTCATATATTTCCCTATAAAAGAGGGCTGGTAGGTATTTGGTGTTGGAGTTCCTTGTCAGACTAACACAGTTGTTATAGGTTAGGTCCTGAAGGAAAAAATTCATCCTTGCATAAAGGAATGCACCACTTAAAAGCTTTAGGTAGAGCTTTAATAGTCCATATAGCTTAGTGCAATCCATTAGTTTGAGTTAATTTTAACTAAGGTGATTAGTAACTCAGTAATAATGAATTAGGAAGAAAAAAGTCTTTTTTTACAGTTTCTTAGGGCAAAGGAAATGAAACTAAGGTGAAACTTAAAATACTGAAAACTCCAATTTCATTTCCAGATTGGACTTCAGTACAACTTACTAATTGTACAGCTTTACACAGTGCTTCCCAGCTCAGATTTGTACTGCAGCATCTTCCAGATTTGCCACCTCTCTGCCAGGGAGTAAATCACTGTAAAAATACTTTGCTTTTTAGTGTTACACTCTTGCTGTTGCAGTAATGTATGCCTAGATCACAGTGCCAGGAGCAATTCCTACCTTCATTTTGCTTTCTTTGGCAGAGCAATAGCAGCTTTGTCCAGGGTTTTCACCACCTCTAACTGCTGATTAAAGATCAGCACTGGCTTCATATACCAAGATATCAGAAATGTTCTGTTAAAATGAAATTGATGAAAGAAATGCACTTAAGAAAGGCATCAGCATGACCTGCCACTGTACACCACTAAACAATGAAGTTTCTTTCTGGATTTTAATTAGCAAGACCATGGTTTCCATAGGGGGTTAGCAAATGTTTTAGAAGATCCATGTAAAAATCTGGAAGTAAATAAAGACGTGAAAATAACCATATGAAGGCTTCTGGAACTGAAACTAAGTGATTATGCAAGTTAAACTTAGAAAAACCTCTTATTTAAAGAGCAAATATTACTTAGGGTCTATAGAAGGCTACATAAGCCTTCTTTGGGAAAGGAAGAAGGAACAGTTAAAATTAATTCTGAGTTAATCATTATGAATGAGGCCACTTTCCTGGTTTTGATCAAAGAGATGAGAGGATTTTACTTAGGATTTTCTCTCTCTAGTCTCTCAAGACACAAAACAGCTCATCAGCTACAGAAGGTCAGCTGTAATTGCTGCCCTGGATTTTGGGTCACTTCCCTGACGTAGGACACTTCTGACTTGTCGGATTCACCTACATCCTCTCTCTTTCATATGCTGGGTCATCCTGCTGTTCTACTGTACCCTTTAAATCCTACTTTCTAATCTAACCCTAACATGATCTTTGGATTTGATCTTTGATCGATAGATCTTACTTGAAATAGCCCGTCTCCTGTTTGTTACGGCATCTTACTTTTAGTTATAATAGTTGATTTGTATGCCCCAGTAACCTCAAAATAATTACACTGATTTTCTTATCCAGCAATTCACTTACTAGGGGGTGGGAACTATCTCAGGTCTTGTTTCATTCCCTCCACTCTTAACAAAGCTACCTTGGGAACCATGAGTTTATTAAGAGCCCATGCTTAAGGCTGAAGTAAAATAAACGACCCCTGCCATTTATGACTTGTTTATTCATCCCTGGCTTTCTCCACAGCTGAAGTATTTTGTCACTTCACAACAAGGGCTACAGTCGAGGTCCCCCAAGGACCCAGTGACTCCGACACCCCTCACACCAGCTCTGCTCACTCTGGTATTAAGGTGGGTCGCCATTTTCAGCACCCGAAAAAGAGAGGCAGCTGCGGGTCCCACGAACAACTCCGGGGCCCCGGGGGCGGGCGGGACACTCGGCGGAACCGCCGCGGGCCTTCACTCACCTCAAGGGCGCGGCGGCCGCGGCCCCCGAGGCGGCTGAGCCCGCCGCAGCGCGGATCAACCGGCAGAGAAAGCCCCGCCCGCCACTCTGCCGCCGGCTACAGGGGGCGCCCCTGCACCGCGCACGTTGCCGCCGAACAGCGCCGCGGAGGGCTGAGGCGAGAACAGCGCCCGCGCCAGCCGCAGCGCTAGCGCCGGGCCGGAAGGCGGGGCGAATCGCAGCACAGCCCCGCTGGGCGTCCCCTTCCGCCCTCCCCCGCGGAACTACACCTCCCAGCGTGGCCTGCACGGTTCCCATGGCGACGGGGAGCCAGGCCCGGGCCCCGAGGAGTGATGCCCAAGGCCAGGTAACGGGGAGGCCTGCCCGGGTTCGGTGAGGGGGGTTCGCCCCCGCTGCCGTGTGGGGAAGGAGCCGGCGACCGGGGAAGACAGCCTGGAAGGAGGGAGGGAGGCAGGCAGGCGTAAAAGGGGCCGTTCCGGCCTCTGCCTCCGAAAGCGAGCGGGGCCGGGGCCGGGGGCGGGATGGGGGTACGCCTGGCCCTTGGTGCGAGGAGCCGGTTGCTCCTGTTAGGGACCCCACAGAAAAGGGGGAGGCCTAACCCACCCTCACCGCCCCGCAGGTGGCCATGGGGGAGCCTGAGAAGGGGAAGCCCTTGTTGCCCCGAGCAGTAACTTCCCCGGGATGCCGAGGGCAGGTCCTGAGCTCTCCCGAGCCCGCTGACCCGTGAGCAGCTCCTCCGGTGCCGGCGTCCGGGAGCTCCCGACTCCAGAGACTGCCAGCCTGACCTGCGGGGTGCTGTGAAAAGCCTTAATCGTTAGAAAACCGTTTAAAGGTGTCTTAAACGTACTCAAAACAAAGCCTCCCGCCACACAGCTGGTATTTACTTAGCGTGTGCCACAAATGGCTGTTGGGGTTACCTGAGGAATTTTAATTAACCTGGCTTTGTTAGAAGAAGTACTTCGACCGGCAGAGGGCATGTGATGAGAAATAATAATAATAAACCGCAATACCCTTCATTCATCCGTTCATATCTTTTCAGGAATTATGGTCTAGGGTCCATTATTTTTCTCTAGTGACACTCTTATTTTGTTTTTTTCCCACTAGTGATACTTTATGGGATCTTGCTATAGCTGAAGTGGAGAAGAGGGAAAACCCTGATGACGATGGCAAGCGTGTGGAAGTTTGGGAAAAATCAATATTATTTATGGGAAACAAAAATGGGGTAAAGCTGAATACTGTACAGTTCTGTGCTTTTCGAACATAGTTTGTGCCAGGGAAAATATCTGATATTTTCAGTTGTTAAGGTCCACTTAATTCTTCTAAAGTCAACATATGTCATGTTCTGATTCTGCAGAGAGTGGGCATTCCACAGAGTATGGACCAGTTAGATGTTATTACAATTCAGAAGTTCAAGTTTATGGTTTGGAGAGTCAAAACTTCAACCATTGTTATCGATGATGTGCTAATTCTTTGAGGTTTGGCTTCATTAATTTTTGTAAAAGTAACTGCCAGAAATAATGCTACTCTCATTAATTGTTTGACATGTCAAATTTGTCCTTGTAAAGGTTTGGATTGTTAGTAACAATCCAATTTAAGTGCATTGATACCAGTGTTGTTGTAGATAGAGGCCTTGACATCCTGCTATGGATTGTGTCTGTATTATGTCAGACCTATTTGAACATGCCTTATCAGTGATTGCAAACTCATGATTCCACATGCCTAAGGCTGTTTTAACTCATTGTCCCATAAGTTTGGTCACTAGTAATTTCATATTTTTCTTCTGTTAGCATTTATTTGTAAAGTAAATAAGGAAATACTTGCCTTTTTGACCAAGTGAGTCATATTTTTAAGAATACAATTTTTATTTTAGAAGGATTGGTATATGTGCAACCTCTTAATCAGCAATTTTTAAAATACCTTTTTCAGAGAAAATACAATGACTTTTCAAATTTACCTGAACTTCACTGATTTTTGAGATAGGAAAGGACACAGGAGTAAACTGTAGAAGTGCTAGCCCCGTCAGTGTGGCATGGTACTCAGTGTCTGAATTTCAACAGTGTAAAGACATATTTTTGTGTATGTTTATTTGTATTTTAAGCATTCTTTTTATTTCCATCTCATCAGTAATAATTAATTCCAGCGGAAACCAAACATTACATAAATGTGTTACTAATACTTAAAAACTGTTAAACAGTTTAACAGAGTTGGCCAGGTTGATCACTAATGTCTAATTTTAAGCACACTATTCCTATTACTGTATTTGTCATGTCTATTAGTTTATAATTATAATAATGGTAGTGTAACTTGATTCTGACAGAAAGTTGGCAGTTAAGTTTCCATTATAACGCTACAAACAATTACATGAGTTTACACTTTTCCGGTACTTCATTATTGGAATGTTAAATGAGTGAGTTTCATTTAGCGATACAACTTTTATGCTTTAATGACAATACAGTAAGGTGGTTTTTGGTTTTCATTTCCAGGGAAAGACCACTATTATACTGAGGTGTCTTGAGAGGTATGTGTTAAATTTTTAAAAGTAGTTTTCAACTGTGGATTAGAATTTTACATAAATAGTTATATTGTGTGATAATTCATAATATATGTATACAGATGTTGTATTCTGTGACCGGTTGATCAGTTATGGATAAACTTATTTCCCTTCATTACTACCTGTCATCTGACCCCTTCAGTCCTTCTTCTCCAGTATGAGAGAGATTAAATGGCCGTCTATTCAGGCTGGTGCTGCTACTTCTCCTGTCTTCAGCAACTGAGACCTGTTGTCTTAAAGTGTCCTCTCTGTGCTGCTGTTTCTAAGCCAAATTCTGAAGTGATTGATATGTATAATTTAGTAACTGTAGAATTAACTTTCTTTATTTAGAGGATCTTGACAAAATGAAGTTATTTTTCCTTGCATAGGGAAGAAATTCCAAAGCCAACATTAGCCTTGGAATATACTTTTGGAAGAAGGGCAAGGAGACACAATACAGTGAGTATCCAGAAAGTATAGTTTACCATATCTTTATATATAGATACACACACACAAAAATAATATATGTGTTTTATTTTTATGTATAAGAATCTTAGGGTTTTTAGCTTATTGTTTGTGAAACAAAAAGGTTTTTTTAATATAATTTTATTTAAATTAGCTAACTTAATTTTGTATTTTAATCTGTAATATGTTTTTCCCTCTCACTAAAACACAGTAGATCAGAGACCAAAGTATAACACAAAGCAGTCAGATTCATCTATAAAAACTACATTGTTTGTCGTGTTTGAGTGCTTTTATTTTCCCATTGTAACATAGTATGCATGCCTTTAACTTTGTCTTTAAAATGCAAAATGAGTACAAACCAATGAAGATACTTTACAACCGGTTTTATGAGAGAAGCAGTTATCTTAGAGGATGTTAAATCATAATTAGATTTTTGGGTTTTATGTCCATATTGCTAAATTTTGCACTGCAGATTCTGTTAGCAGAAATATTGAACCCATTCCCATCACAGTACAACACTGCCCAGCAGCAATAACTATTGCTGCAGGTAACTGCTGTTTCTATTATTGAAGCAGGGAGTGGAAAATCTGACTCTGAAAGATAAAAATCACTTAAAACTTTTCCCAGAAACTGAATGTGAAGGTAGAGATTCATTACTTTTCCAGTTGCAAACTTCTCAAAAAGCATTAGTCTTGAGCTGCAATAAACAAAAAGAAAGGGAAGAGAACCTGATTTTTTTCATGTTTATCATTAATGATGCTGCTTCCTGACTTTTTTACTTTACCGTAGTCATTTATCAAGACAGTCATAGGCATGCCAGGCATCTTTCATAAGTGTTGTATGGCATTTCTTGAACATGGGGAGTTTTTTATTTGGTTTTGTTTTTCAGAAAATACTAGTGAAATAATATATGTTCTTTTTCTGAGTCACTTGCATGAAAAGCCAGTTTATCAGATGAAGATCTTCTCTTGGTGTTGCATGGAAGCACATGCTTCTAACATAACATAAAGAAACTCTTTTACAGCCCAAAGATATAGCTCATTTTTGGGAACTAGGTGGTGGAACCTCATTACTGGAACTGATTCGAATACCAATCACTAGCAACAACATAAGGTAAGTGATTAATATTACAATTCCAAAGTTAATTTCAGCTTTCCTTCAAACATAAGTAAATCTCTAGACCTTTTATTGTGGAAAACTCTTTCAAAATGTAAGATAGAACATTTATGATTTTTTTCTAAAAATCATTGTAATACCACTGATACTTTGCTTTGACCTTCCTTTTCACTGTTCTCTCCTAATAAGCCAAGTTCTTAGCAATCTCTAACAACAAGAGAAAGCGATAACATGAAGGAAGTAGGTTGGCCTTAAGTAGATAGAACAAGAAATACAGAAAAAGAGAAGACATAGTATCTTTATGCTCAGTGAAAGAGCAGAAAAAGCAACTTGGGGGCATACAAAAAATAAAATCTTGCTTCCTACTTCTGTATGCAAACATAGATGCTATCTCTGTGAGGGGCAGTATTTTAGGGTGAAAAACAAGGCAAAAAATTGTCACAAAATCTCTGGATTTTTGGGAAGTGAAGTGACCATATGATGTGAAGATCATACAAGAGAGATGATGTTTCTGAGAGGGACTGAAACTATTGAAATGATTTGAAGACAAAAGGAAACAGGAATTTGGAGAGAATTAAGAGAATGTAGTGAGAAAAATCCATAAAAGTGATGTAATAGCATAGGAAGAAGAAATGCATGAAGAGTTGCATGAAGAAATGAGAAGGTGATGGGGGGCGCATTTTATGTTTTTTCTGGTTAGGGAAGATGGAGTTGAAAGTGGAAGGGGAGAAAAGGACCAAAAGATACGTTTTGTATTATGATGCATTGCTTTATTTCTTTGGCAGTGAACTTTAACTTCTGTGAAAAAAAGAAAAAGAAATAAAAAAGGAGGGGTACAATTTTTATCATGTACATTTGCTACTGTTTTGGCTATTGAGATAATGCCATTATTTAGTGAGAGACTAAGACAGAAGGAATGAAAAAACCTGGCTTCACTTCTGGCATGTGAAGCTTTTTGTTTCTAGAAGAGCGTGGGGGGGGAAAATCAACTATCATTTTTCAGCTACTGTCTAAATGAACTTAACTGAGCTCCACCTCCATCAGCCTTTTCTTCCCTTTTTACTGATAAGGAATCTTCTGATGTGGATGATCTTAAGATTCTTTGATGGGATAGCAAAATTGTTCTGTAAGACCACTTCTGTTCATAAGGTGATATTTTAACATGCTAGTCAAAAATTCTACCATTTCAACTTAAGTATATGTGCTTTTCACTGGTTTTCTCATCTGTCTGTAGTCAAGCAATTTGCTTATTTAAAAGTTCCATGAACTAGATCTAGTTTCACCAAGAGATTTTTCACCAGATTTTTTTCCTCACAGCATTTTAAAGTGAAATTGGTCATTCACTTTGCTCTGTAGTCTTCCTAATACCACTCTGGTCTGGAATCCCCTTTTTCAAGTCAGGATGGAATGTGAAAGAATAATTGCATCCATTCAAATGGGTGCATTTGCAATGTTCTTCTTTACAGTTGCACTTTAATGCAGTTAGAGTTTTGGGAGGCAGGGTTTTGGAAGGAGAGGAGTTTATATGTAAAATATTTCTCATCATAATCCACCTTTAAAAGCCTGGTAATTGCTAAGTATGTCTTGAGGACTCTGACTTCTTCCGTTTATCTTTTAGAAGACCTTCTCATACACCCATTTGAGGTTCCAGCTAATTGGCACAGTCCATGGCACAGAATATTGCCTTTAACAAGTTCCTTCCATTTCATATTACAAAAGGATAATGAAAGTATAGAACTTTCTAATACACTAATGGTTAGGAAAGATCCTAACCATTTGCTAAAATTGCTTCATCTGGGATTGTAGAGTTTTGAGATGGCGGGGATACATGATAGCAGAAGTGCCCAGTCATACAGGAGGAAGGAGCTAAATGGGTTCAGGATATTTGCATATTTTACTGCTTTGAAACAAAGTCTCCAGAAATAAAGTTTGATATATACAATCCCCTCCAAAACCTCTGATGGAAAGTTGCCAAAGTAATAGTTCTGAACAAGAGACAAGGGAAAGGTTTCTTCAGAGCTCAGAGTATCCTTAAAAGCCATCTTCCTTTGCTGTCACATTTAATTCTATCTTAGCATTTGTATTTTCACATTTGTTGCTTTCAGCATTTGTACTACAGGTATGGTTGTATGTGAAAATATTGATTGTCTCATGCGCTGAAGATTTGACCAAATAATGCCTTTTTAATAGGTCATTTGCTGTAGTTCTTGTATTGGATCTGTCCAAACCTAATGAACTCTGGACTACTATGGAGAAACTTCTGCAGGTCACCAGGAACCATGTGAAGGAAATTTTAACCAAACTAGAAAAGACAAATCCTGAAGTAGCTACTGAAATTAAACAGAGGATGCGGAACAATCTGCAGAGGGATCATCCAGTAAGTTACTTCTAATATTTTCTCCAGATGTCACAGGCCTTTATACAGTTAAAGATAATGCTTTTGAAAATCATAAACAACTCTTTTAGATTTTTATGCATGACTGAAAATCCATTTGATGTAGATGAACCTGTTCACTGGAAAATTATAGCAATTTAATAAAAATTCAATAAGAGCAGAAACAAGGAAAGAAGGTTTCTTATATCTTTTTGTTAGATATCTAATGTGATTGTTATGGCATGTTACACCAATCAAAAGAAATAGTTTTAGAGTAGCAGTTTGCTTTTTCCCCCCCTCATCTTTTTAAAATGAAGATGAAAACTAGAATGTACAAAAGTCATCTAGCAAGAGACTAGCTGAAGGTACAAATTTAAGCAAAGAATATAGTTATAACAGCCATCAACATGACTATATACTTTGCATTTATTTAAATGTCTATCACAAACTCAATGCCTTTTGATAATCTGACAACTAATTAAATTATAAAGTTTCAGAAATGTTAACATCAGTCCTTTAAACATAATTGCTAACTAAATCTCTGGAAAAGCTAAACTAGATTATGCGCAATAGAAATGAAAAGTCATTGTGCATTAAACCTCTGCAAATGTTGTGTGTATATAATGCATAAATAAGTATTCAACAATTCAAAGACTTGGCACATAAATCTACTTACTGTAACTTCTGTAAAATGCTGCAATACAGCAAATGCTTATATAGCTCAAAAATTTAAAAGTAACTTAAAATTTATGAGAAAGCAACATATGCAATACTCAGTAGATTTAGAGTATAGGGTTTGAGATCTGCTGGATTATGATTTTGTTTTTTACTTCTAGAGAAGGTAATTCACAAAAAGAAAATGCCTACAAGCACACTTGGCAATAAATCATGACCACAGTGTCAAGTTTACATATAGGGGCTTACATATCAGAAAACTGCAAGCTTTTTTCAATAAGTAAAAATAATAATGCCATTAATTGTTAAGAAGAGAAGACTTGTTATACTTGCCCTGTAGGGAACACAATTATACCTTCTAAACTAGAATTTCTATTCAGACTTCCAGTTTTAGTGTTTCTGATCTTATCCTGAATTAATTTTTTCTCGGTTAAGAAACTAAAACTAATTTTTTTTCAGTTCTATATTCTGTACACCCAGTTTTAAGTTATGCTAATTTTGTTCAAAGCTTTTGCCTTGACAGTGTATGAGTGAAGCCATTGTTTTTCCTCTCAAAGTAGAGGATTTTCAGTATGTGCAGCTTCTTGCTGACTGTCATTTAACCTGTATGTGAAATAAGGGAACAGCTAGGTCAACCTCAACACATCTCTCTCTCCACTCTGCTGCACCCAAAGCAGCCTGACTAAATAACTGCATGAACACGACGGGATTGTCTCATTTCATATGGACTACAGGAAAACCTTCCAGATAACTTGAGAATTATTGTAATCTACTTATTAAAACTTTTGTCAGAAGTTAGCTATTTAACAGTTAAATCTACACCCCCAGAGCTGTTTTCATCCATTGGTATTGATTTGCATTTTCATGGTTGTTAGGTGACGTTTCCTCTTTCTGCTGATATCAAACATTTGAAAATCACATTGAATGTTTTTTAAGAGTTTGGAAAATGTGATGTGGGGAGGACAAATGTGTGACACAAGCAAATCATTCAGCTTAATTTTCTTAAGCTTTTGTCTGTATTGCTTTGCATATGATGCAAGGAGGGGGAATGTGTCAAAAAGCCAGTTCTACTAACCCAATCTGGCAGTTGTTCTGTGAATATATGAGGTTTTTCCTCTCTTCCCTTCGTATCTAATGTTGGAGCTGGAGTATATAGTGTAAGAGCCCTTCTATGCCAGTAAGTGTTCTGACTGCTCAGAGGGATTATTTCCTGACCATTTATGAAGAAAATGAGAAAATTGTAGAATATGGTATGGATATTGCATTAAAGTTTATTCATCTAACTTAAGGTTTTGAAAAAACAGAGCTTGTCTTCTGTGAATTAATTTTAACCCTTTTCACTTGTTTTAACAGTTGCAATCTTACACAGTTTGTTTACACTGCTTAACTGTCATATATCTGTTTAATAGGATTACGAGTTAGTTGACCCTTTTCCAATACCCTTGGTGATAATTGGAAGCAAATATGATATTTTTCATGTAAGTAATACTTGATTTTTTTTTTAATAATTAAAAGATTCCTGGTAAAGATTCTATATACTAAAATCTTGGTAATATAATATTAATCATTTGAACAAAAGTACAGCCAGTCAGCCTTCTACCACAAAAAAATCTTTCCATCCAACAGCATTATGGAAGGCATACTGTCATTCCTTCACAAAACACTCCCAAACTGATGATTTTTGAGATGTACTTGGAAAATGTTGAGACATAAGTTGCTGCAGACCGAAGAGGGAAGTAAGAAAATACCATGTTGATGACTTTCTTTTATAATGAGAGAAATCCAGCTCCATGTGTCCCTTCTGACAGCAGCTGTAAGTTTATGGCAGTGAAAGAGGGCCGTCTCTCAAGTCGACTGGTCAGATTTTGGTAGTTGTGGCAGCACGAACAGTGAACTATCATTTCAGTCTGGAACTTTTTTTTTTAAGTACTACTTAAGTTTTTTAGAGCCAAGTGAGTAATTGCATCTTTTAGCAGGGAGAGGAAAGAAATGTCATAGTACTGCTGGATTGTCTCCCAGGACATTAAAAATCCAAACAAATGCGTACTCAATTTTCAAGCAGCACTTGATCATGAGAAACTAGAACAGTATGTTTGATTTTTAGCTGCCGTGCTGGCAGTCTGTGATTCTCTGAATGACTACATAATGCATTGATATTTGGCTGACTCTTTGAGTTACTTAATTCTTTATTAATGAGGTACTGTGCCTTCTTTCATACTGAGGCTTTATGCTGAGCGATGACCTCTCTAAAAATCGGTGACTCATGTAATAAGCACAGAATTACAGCCTAATTCCATTGGGGTCTATGGACAGACTCCTGCAGGCTTCATTGGGACCAGGTTTTTGCCAACTTTATCCAGGGAAGGCCATCTGTATGATCTTATATTAAAGAAATATTGATGAAAAGGTATTTTAATGCACCTTTCAAATCTTGCAGGTATTAGAATTTAGAGAGCATATACCCAAAGGTTTACTGAAAGTTAAATATTTTCAGAAAAAGAAAAAATCCTTATTCTTCTAATAGGCAGTATTTCTACTTCTAAAAATTTAAAACAAAATGAAACAAATTAATTGGAAATTGAATACACATTCCCAATTAAGAAACTTTTTCTGGACTAACATATTGCCTGAATTAGGCTCCCTCTGTAAAAAAGAAACAAAGGGAAATTGTGACATTTCTTTTCAGAGTAGGCTGTTACTGATTCTGTCTTAAGATATAATTATGCTGACAGCTGAAAGCCTCATATATTGTAGCCTAAGTGCATTGCAGTTTATACAAAAAATGAAAAGTTCTAGCTGTAATTTTTTTTTGTTTGTTTCTTACATATATGTTCCAATATCCACTTTTTCAGGAGTTTGACTCTGAGATGAGGAAAATAATAAGTAAGACACTTCGATTTGTTTCACATTATTATGGAGCATCATTAGTGGTGTGTATATTCACTTTCTAACTAAGGATAGAGAAGATGAGCAATATTTGTGTTACAAAACAATATTTAAAAAAATAGAAATGTAAAACTCCTAGAGAAAATGGGATTTAATTGGTTTTTCAGTAGCTTTCTTCATGAGCTAATCTGTCAAATGGGTTACAGGTATTGGCAGGGGATGGATACCTTATGAACAAACAAACTACGTAATTCCCAGTATCAGCAAAAACTAAATAAAAATAGTTATCTGTTAGCCAACTCAGTTTCCATATTGAGTTTACTGCACGTCTGGCAAAATTTTTTTGGTTCAAGAAAGGAGGATGGGAAAAAGTGATCGCCCTAGATAGAATTAGAGAACTGGCCTTTTTGGCAGAAGCATGAATTTATGTCTAGTGACCTGGCTTCAGTAGATTTAAAAACTTAGATCCAAGGGCTTGTCTTCCAGCAGTTTAAGCATACCAGATTATCACACTTACAGTGTTGAAGAATAAAGGCGGGGATTTTTTTTACAGTAATGAGTAGGAACTGCCAACCATGAGGACAATGAAGTATTTATGTGGGTATATAAATTGATTTTGAGTTTGGCAGATCATCTCCTGAGTAAAGGAAGAAACATGCATGCTCAGGTTCACAATCCAAAAAATCTGCTGCTTGGGCTCTCTCTACATCAGAAGATGGTTCTAATTGTATCAACCATCATTTATGTAATAAATAATATTTAATAGTGGCTTATTTTGGTTACAAACAACTTATGTTTGCTTTAAATTGTTATAATCACAGCATGTCCTTTTGCATCCATGTAAAATTGTACAGCTTTTGTACTTTGACATGTGAATTCATCTTTTGTTAACTGAGAATACAACTGTCTCGATCTAAAATTTTTTTTTTTAAAGTATTTAACCATTATTGTAATTAAAAATGAAGAACTAGGAGCCTAAAACTCTTTGGCTGCTAAATCCTGATTCCCATTGAAATGAGTGGGAGAAACTTCATTTCCCACAGTAGGGATCTGACTTCATTCTCAAAGACATGAATCTGTTAGGATACAAAAGCCCTTAGACAGGGCATGCTGTTTGAGAAGATATTCTGGGAGCTGCTTTCTGATAAATCTGTACCAGTTCTGCCACTATCAAGCTGCTTTTATGATGTGTGAACAATTTTAGTTATTCATTACATTTCTAAATGTTTATGGTATTCTGGATAATTTTTAATGTAGTTTTAAAATCTTAATAACTCATTAGTCTTGGGCAAAAAAATTGTGTCTCTTAATGTGCATACTTCAAAAGCTGTGAATCAGTATTTTAAAATTTATTCTTTAATCTTTATGCTATTTTTCATTTAATCTTTCTTGATCTATATACTCAGTGACAAATACATTCATGTTTTGGAAAGGGAGGGTGAGATTTTTATTCTAGTAAATTTGGTGCACATATACCAAATTTATTGAGGTCAGGAATTAGCCAGGCTCTATCTGAAATCCTCTATGCGGATGACATAATGTAATATTTCTGTGATGGAAGATCATAATGTATATTTTGTTTTCTGATTCATTTAGTTTACCAGTAAATCTGAGGCTCTCCTGCTGAAAGCCCGTGTTCTTATAAATCACTTGGCATTTGGCTATGATAAAAGGTAACATAATTGTTGTCCAACTATTAAATGTCTTGCCCAGAGTCTAAAAGTACTTAATAAAATATATTTTAATCACCAAAACATTTTTTTTGTCTTAAATATGATCTCTGAAAGATTCTTGTTCATGGACTTTTACTCCTGTATCTCAGCTGCCTATCTCAGCACAGGACAGTGATAAGTCCTTGGTTTTGATCCCAAAACTGATGGATTAGAAACATGGTCACCACTAGAATTGAGTAGATTTTTATTTACGTGTATTTGTTTGCAAAGCCCAGTAAGAGTCTAGCCTTGGCTAGAATAATGTCATTTTTCATTGATTGCTAAATGCTCACTTGATGCATTTTCTTTTTTCCGTTTAGCAAGTCTGTATCAGTGGATCACAGCAAACCTCTATTTATACCAGCAGGCCTGGATTCGCTGAGCCAAATAGGTTAGGACATTTCCTGTTCATTGTGTTTGTGGCTTAATTGTTTTTGAAAACGAGAAAAAAAATTTAAGCAAATAAAAAATAACCTTAAAGCACATCAGCATCAGTTTTAACAGATTATCGAAGGAAATGGCTTAGAAAGTTTAAAATTATGATCCAGTATTTATATTATTGAGAATTACTTGTGCAGTTTTGTTAGGTAGTTTAGTAAAGTATCGGGACTGCTTCATATAGTAAAGTACCAACAACCTTAGATCTGAAAGAAAATATAATATACAATACCACTCAGCCCATTTCATGGTAGGAGATCAATGTTTTTCCAAACTTGTTGCGGCTTGTCACTGTAGAAGATAAAACATTAAATTAGATGGATCATTATGCAAAATGCTTTTATAATTTATGTTGTTATGACAACATACTTGTATTACTTTGTGCTGTGCTGTAATCCTTAGGACCACCACCCGCCTCTGATAGTGATATTGGAAAGATGCGTGCAAACACACCATTGGAACTATGGAAAAAAGTATTTGAGAAAACATTTCCTCCCAAGGTAGGTGTTTACAGGTCTGCTGCACAGCTTCTTTTCTCATAGAATAGTAGTAATATCACTACTAATTTTTGTCTTTCAAGTCCAGTCACTGGAATTTCGGTCTCACTTAGCAGTTCTGTTTCTTCCAACCTCTTTAATTCATACATTTTTAAAAGATAGAGATTTGTATGTAGTGGTGCTTTAATTATTAGCTTCTGCATCTTCAGGTCACCTTCCTACATTTAGTAATAATGAAAGTACTGATGTAACCCTCTGTTTTTTCCAAAGTTATACCATTGCCTTTCATTATATTGAGAGACAAGCTATACTCAACGTTTTTGGAATTTTATAAGGTGACATATCCTCTAATGCCTAAACAAAATGACAGTGATGTTTCAAGATGAGAGCTCTTCCTGGCTGTAGCAAGCAACTGATCCTTGTTCTCCTAGGGCATGAGGCTTTGAATGAGGCAAGTGTGTTAAGAGTTCCTTGCCAAAATCTGTCATTTTGCTATGGGAATTGTTTGGATTTGCAAGGTAATTAGAATCTCTTGGCACCTATGTAGTAATAAATCTTGTACATATTTCAGAAATTTCTGGTCCCAAGAGGCAAACCCCCAAATACTTCTTTTCCATAAAAGTAATTGCTGCTGTTAGGAAATCAAAATTCTTTTCTATTTGACCTGAGCAAATACAGGCTGCTGCTTTCTCCTCGTGTACTAGACTGTATCACAGTTCTTTATCCCTGTCCATTTCCTGCCCTACGGCTTACCTGGGCAGGCAAGGAAGTCAGTCAGGGCTATGAAACTGTGCCTCCAATTATGGTGCACAAACTGGGCTTTTTCTAAYTTTCAGTCTATGGATCTCCATTCTTGGTGAGGAGGAGTCTGAATTCACCCTTTCCTACTCACTTGACTGCTACATATCGAAGCCTACAAATTATTTCATGTGGTTTGTGACCAGAAGAAATTATCACTAAGATGCCGTTCTCAGTACAGTATGCCCCAATATGATAAAGACTAAACTTTACTTTTCAAAATCTGTACAGGACTGTTATTTTCATGTAACACTTGCTCATGGCCTTTTAAAGCACAATAACAAACCTTCCCCAACCCCCCCATGCCGTAACTCCCAAACTCCCCCTGAAACAGCTGGAGAAATGAATACATTTCTCATCTTGCAAGCTCCATCAGTGTTCTAAGGTATCAGTCTAATTAAAGAAGATTTGCCAAGTAGATTCCCAGTCTTCTGTTTTGGTTCCAAAATATGCTTTAAAGTTTAAAGCTGTTTTTATGCATTGCGAATTTCTTTTTCCATCACCTCATCTAATAATAATAATAATTATAATTCTGCTTTATTTTATTCCATCATTTGTATGATTGAGTTATTGCTACTTTTCATTTGTTATGAGTAAGGAGAAATCTGCAGGACAACATTTAAAAAAAAATTCTTATTTGATAGTGTTTCTTTCTTTTAGTGTATTTACTTCTTTGGAATTAAACTTAAACTTACAGTTCCCTCAAGGTTAGTAACTGAAATTTCAGGTGTTTGGCAAAAAGATAGTAATCAATTTCTCAGTAGTCAATTGAAGTAATGCTTCTGGTAACCGGAACTGAATTCTAGTCTTGAGTATTAAATGCTCTAGCAAGAGCAACCTTAACCCAAATGTCATGGGCCAGAAAGGATATTTTCATTTTGAGGAGAGAATAATAAACAACTACCAAATAAGAATATTTTCTTTCCTTTAAGATCTAACTGCACTACTACTTTCTCATCATTTTACCAATCTAAGATGATATATAGTATATTTTATCTAATCTGTGTCCTATAGCACAAAATTCTTCCATAAATGCAGGATTTTAATACATTTGTATTAAAAGCAAAATACTTCCATTAGATCTACAGAGTGGCATTTTCTTGTTAAAGGAACAGAAGATAAATTTTATCATTTGGGTTTTTATCATTTCTTCTTTTAGAGTTTCTGCGATTTACAAGATACCAAGGACCCTGCACAGGATTTACAATATGCTGAGTATGAAGTTGATGTCATGAGAGCTCAGAAAAACCAGGTGTGTGGTGGTTCTCCAGTTGCTGTTCACAGTCAGGTATTCCAGAACCACCAGCATTGCTGAATTAATTGTAGAATATACTTGTAGCCCTCTTTTTGCCTTTAAATAACTTCAACTTTAGTTTTCAACTTAGTAGTTTGGGTTTTTTTTTTTCCACTGGTAGACATTAAGCAGGTAGAGCATTGTTAGATCTCAGTTTCGGCTCTGTGGTTTCTTTAGAAATGAGTAACTCAAATTTTCCCTCTAGCTCTGTTTCAGAATTATTTCACTAAAATAATATTGAAGCAAAGCTGTGAAGCTTTCTTGGCAGTAATTTATTCATTTCTGCACCCTGTACTCTCACTTAGGTATTGACTAGCAGGAAGTCTAGGAAGCGGTATCAAGGTTTGGGGTGGCGGCTGTTTACTTTTTTTATTTTTGTCTTCCACCTTCAAAACTTTTTATTTAAACTGGAAAGGTACTGAGATGATAACATTTCTGACTCGAGTTTGCAAGCTATGTACATTTTATCTTAAAGTGAACAGAATTATTCCACATAGTGATATTTGGCTTAACCCCTGAATTCCAGGAAAGACCTTTAGTGGGGAAAGGGTCTTTTATTTTTTCTTATTAAGTTCTTTATTAAGAAGTGTTTCTGCATTTCCCTACATTTGTGGTGAATTAATTTTATAGAAAAATTCTGTGGCAAACTAGACGAAGGTTAGAATATTGCCCTATAGAGATCAATGTATACCATCACGTGAGTAGAAATACTGTATATAGTCTTCATCAGTATCGTAGGCATGGGTCTGTTAAAATCAATCCAAGATTTGTGTATTTTTCTTTGTTTGGAAGAAGTATCACATACTTATTCTGGAAAGTCTCTATTTCTTATAGATTCATTGGTTTCACACACAGAAAATTCTTTGCTAAAATGACTGAGAAAAATTCCACTCTATTCTCACAGTTTATATGTGGGCTATTTGTACGCCATTTCACCTCTTTGTGGACCAAGTTACTGCAGTTAAAGGAGGTTTTTCTAACAGTGCTTAAGACAATGGATTGTACCAATCTAGATCTCACATGCTTTTACAGACCCATGCTCTGAAGATGAAAGGCAGTTTTATTGAATTGCACTGCAGTTAATCTCAACTAACCCTAAAATACTATGGCAAATTTCAACTTTTTGCACGCTTGTAAAAGAAAGTCAAAGGATTAGATTATTACTGCTATCATGTTTTTTTAGAGTTTGGTTAGATTGCATAAGGCAGTAAACCTGTAGTTACCTGATCCAAAGAAATACATTAATAATGTAGAAGAATAAAGCAATTTCAAGAATCCCTTGCAGTCTTTGAACTTGCACATTACCTGTAATATCCTGTTAATGTAGGCATCAATTCTGAATTTCTGTTACATCAAGAGCAGTCTTAGAAATCATTAAAATGATTCCAAAAGCACATTGCTTTTGGAATTTATAATGTAATCTCATACTCAGTATATCTATGTATCTCAAAATAACTATATGGTGTACTAGGTTTGTTATTTTTAGATGATACTTATATCTTGCAAAAGAAGATACTGGTATGCGTTGATTAAATCATATAGGAAATTATTAATTTTCTGTTTTTAAACAAAAGAGACAGGCTTTTAGAATCTTAATCTGTTCAAGGGCATTGCAAACCAGTCTAGCTTCTTTTAGTTGGACTACTGCAAGTAATTTGAGCATTAAAGAGAAAATTACTTTTGTTATCTGCAGCTATTTCCTAAACTTCTCTATTGTGAAGTTCAATTATTACAAGATTATTTGCACATTATTAAAATGTTTTCTACTCCAACAATTTCATTCAATTTGAAATGCACCAAGATAGCAATATACATCTAAAAGAAAAGAACTCTGTAGTTGCAGTGAGTCTTGAAGTGGTTTTGGATTTCCTACTTATATGAAAAGTGGCACAAAAATCCTATTTTTAAAGCAACATTTTAAATGCATCATAAGTCTGACATTCCTTATAGAGTCTCATGATATCTATTGTGTAGGAGGAACAGTACATTAAGATGTTTAATATGCAACATGTTGCTAATGAAATCATGGGACATAATGCAAAATGGAAGTTTCATATGACGACAGGGTATATTTTAAAATCATTTAAGTGCACGTTATCATTTTTCTCGGTTACTTTCAGTTAATTAATATGCCACTTTGGACTCTAGGTGATAACCAGTTTACTTGTTTATCTCAAAGATAAGCTTTAAAGGAAAAATAAACACAAAACCAAAATATAGCCCCTGTCACTGAGTCTGATAGAAGAACTAGCATACCTGGCAGACATTGCAGTCTTGGTCAGGACTGCTCAATAATACTGTAATAGATTTATAGATAACTGTGGCAATACAAAGTTTAATTAAATCAGAGCTATTTCTCTGTAAGGAACCTTTTTAGTGTCCTAGCACTTGATGTCTCAAAATGGATCCTTGTACTTTGGATAATACATTCCTATTCCAGTGATTTCCAACTTTGTAACCTTGGTTGAAGGGTTTGTCTGCAACTAGGGTTTGTATACTTGAGCAGAGTAAAAGGTTAAATTCTCAAGTATAAAATTAGAAAACAGTTTTTAAAAAAAAAAAAAGTACAGAAACAAGAAAGTACCTGGCTCACTCCCATGTACTAGCTGTCAGCTAGTATTTATCTGATACGCTTTTTGGCTGTAGCAGTTAAGAGTCCAGCTCATCAGCATTCTGTCACAAGAGTGTTTTCTTTTAGACCAGATTATTTCGCCTCCTTAATATTTTCAGACTTAACTATGAGATGTACCAGTCTCTTTCTAGACCTTTTTGCTCTGGAAAGCTCTCTGAGGCTATCTTTTCCTCACTGTGCCTTTGTTCAAGATAGAGAACAGCTCTCTTTCTCAACTATGTCTTTTCAGAATTCTTTTCCTAGTTTTTACCCCACAGACATACAATGTGCAGGTTTATATCAAATAGTGCTGTTGCAATTGTTTAGTGCGTTTTCATTCTCTGGAGTTAAGATCTGAGAGAGAGAATACAGCACCAGGGACCTTTTTGGAATTTACATTTTTAATGTATTTCTTAACTAGCAGATTCTCTCTGGGAATGACTGGAATTTTGTGCTCTTTGCAGGGCGTTCAAGAGTCAAGAAAAACATTCATTTTGCATATATATTAGGCCTTAAATGTGTAGCTTGCGGTTAACTCTTCATACAGCCTATGTAAAACATAAACAAGATGGCAAACTTGTCATCCATTTCTCTCCATTCTCTGCTAGCTTTTTGGCTTTTGATGCTTTAAGGTCACCTTAATTTCATTTTAGGTACATACGTAACTTGAGTAAGTTGATTTTATAATATTGTTTATATTATTATTTTAAAATAATATTGTTGATTAGAGCTGCACATATACCACCTGCATCTGTGAGCACCTAGGAGTGCATGAAAGTCTTGTTCCTTAGTTCCTTCTAAATGTGAGATAGCACATGGGGGTGTCTGCTCTGTTTCCTTTAGAAATGCTCTCTACCACAGAGGTAAGTACTCTAAGATGTCTTTTCGAAGGTTTTTGTTTGTTTCAGGTCTTAGCTATCCTGTTATGCCTTGTACTGCTAATACTCAAAATAGGTGCTTGGACCTTTTTCATCTGGACATTTGACTGCAGCTTCATTCATTGAAGCAAATGATAAAGCTAACCTTGAGCTCAAAGAATTGGATAGCCTCCCAGTCAGGTACTTAAGAAGTCAGTGTCACGCAATGCCAAAGTTCACACTGACTGGTCCTTGTAACACAAAGGTATTACTTCAGGGATTGGTGCCAGTTTTAGCTGAAGCCTAATGCCATAAAGTCTACTAAAAAAAAAAAGAAAGGGAAAAAAAAAAAAAAAGGTAGATGCCTGGTGCCGTTTGGTGTTGGCTAACAAGAATTAATGGAAGCAGATCTCAACAAACAGGGCTGTAACTGTTAAGACTTTAACAAGTCATAAACAGAAGAAGGGGAGGTTCTATAACATCTTGCAAGAAAGCGTAGTCCTATTTCCCCTAAAATAGGACTGACCTAATTAACCATGTTATTCACAACTAGAAGTCATCTTGGTGTCAGATCTGCAGCTGTCTGATTGAGATTGGGACTGTGTTGGCCAACAGAATGAAAGCCGTATTTTTTCAGCATACTTCTCTGACATGACCATGTTGCAGAACTTCAGGAGACAATTTCAATCTCATTCAACAAAATAGAAGATTGCATATTGTGTGATAAACCTCCTTGGTCAGACTAGTGTTACTGGGCAGAGAAGTATGACAGGCACCTTAACACGGGTAACAGAGCAGTAGCATCTTTCATTTTCTCCAGAGGAGGATAAGTGCTGGTCTTCATATTGTGGAGAAAAAGTTACTTRGGATGTTTACTCAGCTGCCAAGAATAAGCTTTCTCGTTTTCACATCAAAGCATGTCCAAATGGGTACAAAAGATTTTTTTTTTTTTTTTTTAAAAACCAACTTAAAGAGCGTTATTAGAGCACTGTTATTAAATTTCCTACTGAAGTTTAGGTGCTTAAGATTTTTAATCCTTGTTTCAGTACTTGGTTATTTTCACCATGTTCCAGATTGAGGGCACATTCAGTAAGAAACTGCATGAAGAAGAAAGTTAAAGTCGTGTCAGTCCCTCAGAACTGAGGAAATGCAACAATTAAGGCTTTTCCTGCAATCTTAATTTTTCCTCCTTGTTTGTAGACATTATAGTATTGTCTTTAATTACATGATCATATACTATTTTGCTGATGTCTCAATTCAATTGTTCAGTATTTCTTTTCATCATCCTTATTCTTTGTGTACCTTATTTCTCAACCTGCCATTCAGACACTTCAAAGAACACAAAACTATTAATTTTTTTTCTCTGAGAATGTGTGGTAATGTTATCTTATCCAAGTGCCTCACAAACATCAGTTAAGTCTTTCTTCCCAATCCCTTTATGAGATTAGGTGTGATCTTCCCGATTTGACAGATGAAGAATTTATAGAAACACAGAAGCAGAGAAGTATTAAGGTTAAAAAAAAAAATTTAAAAATCCACTCTATGCCAGCGTTGAGAGATCTAGGAGAAGTTGCTAGCACTAATGAAGTTTAAAGCACTCAGAGCACATTGAAAGCATATTTAAATTGCAATTGTTAATTCTTTGTAAATCTGATCTGTGCCCCCTACACTGGGTACCCAGAAAACAAAGGAAGCATAATGCTAGCGTGAACATTTTGGTGTACTTTGAGATACATTCTTTCATAGGATGTTCTTTCAGTTTGGAGAGAGGATCTCTTAGCTGATGGTATAGTTACAGTATATTCCAGAATTCTGCTTATGTTTGTAGTATAAGCCTTTATGAGCAGGAAGGTACCCTTTTTCAAAAGGGTCTCTGGAGTGATCCTTAAGCTGTATTTGAAAGATTTTTTTCCATTACATTTCTGACTTATGGGGATTTATTTTACTTTCTATTTTACATGAAAACTAAGGACGTTTACTTTCCTGACAGCATTTTTCCTCCTGAATCACTGAATTTGTTAAAGATCATTTTTTGTAAATATCCTCCCATTTAATTGCTTTTTTTCTTTCATTTCTCATTGTTTAAATGTTAGTCTTACCTAGATATGTCTCCAGAATAAATATTTATGATTTTGTTCTGTACCTCTGTATGTAGTGGTATAGCTATACAGTTTTAATATATGCTGTGGTTTTGATACTTTGCATTTCTGTATTGTTTTGAATTGCCTTTACACTGAACAGCCTTCTAGCTAGCTAAAAATTACACCAAAATAAATTCCGCTAAATTATCTGCCTCTTTCTTGAAACAGTTTAGTCAGATGATAAACCTGTAAGGCTAATTATTTAGGCAACACCTGTAGACATGACCCCCAGACAGCATTGTCGTTATAGGTAAAACTTCATTGTCTAGTTTTACCCCTTCCTGTAGCCTTTGAGATAGTTGTTAGAATTGAAATTATTTACTTAGCATAAATCAGGTTACATGTGCTCCTTAAAATATCACAGTATTCTTTCTATTTCTAACTGTTGGCAAGTTTCCAACAGTTCAGTATGTTCCAAGATCATAATTACTTTATATTAATAATGAGGGAGTGAAAATACTGAGTGAAGACTGGCCTAGAGATAGAACAGTTCAGTAGTACTAGAGTTGTATTTAATAATGCAGATTTAGACTAGACACAATCTGTTTTGTGTCAGTCATCTATGAGTTACTTAACTGTAAAACTAGACTCCTGCAAGCATGAAGAATATGCACTAATTAAAAATCCTCTTACTGTCCATAAATCTGTGGTGCTTTTCTAAAATTTTGCACTGATGACAAAGCTGCTGAAGTTATTTCCTGAGAGAGAGAAAATTCCATTTATTATTTCCATAAAATTTTTAGATGATGATTATTTCTTTGTTGCTCTGCCTTTTATTTTCTTCTTCCTCCCTCTCTGCTCTGGATTGAGAATTAATACTTCTGTTAAATTCACCACGTGTGAATTTTGTTATTTTTGTCAGTTCTGGTATCTGTATAACTACAGTGAAACCTCCCTTACTCTGTTAAGTCCATTCTATTAAAATCAGAATAGCAATCATATAAAACACATGCCTACTTTTGAGGGTCTTTGCTACATTTATACTAATCACTGGTTTATGTCCACCTCTTTTCCTGATCTAAGTAAGATACGATGACTTCTTTTGTATTGCAAGCAGTACCTGGTTAGGTCTAGCAGTACCTCATTAGAGTATCATCTTCCTGCAAATACTTTGGAAGACTTCTTATTCTTAAATGAACGAAAAGCAATCGTAGTGCTTTCTAAATTAATTTTTGCTGAAAAAATCTTCAGAAATAATTCCCGACAGTATGCACCCTTACTTAAAATTCAGAAGATGAAATTGTTGTTTGGTGATGTTGCTAGAACCTTTTATTGCAGGCTTCAAAAGTCCCAGTAGCACTTTTGACTGAAACAAGGTCATTTGTCTACCATGCTAGTACTCAGCTGATGTCAAGTATAGTATAATGCAGATTGCCTCATCTTTCATACCTAATTTGCTTTATTTATACCTCCACAATCTGAGCCTGTGTTTGCTTTTAATAATCTAATTACTATCTAGAAGATGCGCAATTTTAATTACCACATTGGGTTTGCATTTTATTTTTACACACAGATGCTAACTTTTCAATCTACTAAACAGTAGCACCTGAAAGAAAATTTTAACTACTAACTGAAAAACAAAACAAAACAAAAGTAAAAGCATGGCATCATTGTCTGTCATGAGTAATACACTTCCTGAAAAACCTCAAGCAATGATGAATAATATTTCCACAAATATCCAGTACCATAGATTGAATAGATATGGTATGTTGATTTCCTAAACACCCATTGCATTCCTCTGAAATATATTTCTGCTTGCTGCTTTCTGGACAAGCCTGTGTTCTGCAGGGGTTTCTAAGGTCCACTGGTAGCTCTCTAAATTATCACCACTGGTGACATATAAGCTTACAGAAGTTCATTTCAGTCCCGTGCTTTTTAAAAAAAAAAAAAGTAGGCAGGCTTTGTTTTTCTAGTTTCTTTTCTGTAATCTTAAGGAATTACCAATCCATTTTGCTTCTTGAAAGGCCCTGACTTCACGTGTGTGAAACTCGTTTCTGTTGGGTAATTCTGATTTCTGTTTTTAAAACACAGGTAGTGTTACATTTCTCTATGTTCATAGGGAGCCTGGTTTCTCAAACTGAATGTCTAAGATCCCACCCAAATTTTCTTCTACCCTAGAAAGCAAGTATCTAGGCCTAAATAAATAAAATCTAGCTCCCTATGTGAGAGCAAATGTGGCAAAATTTATAGCACTTTTAGTATAATTGTGTTAAAAATAAAAAACATACAGTACATTTTTTCTACAGTGAAAAATGTTTGTACATGCTTTAAATGTTTAGGTGGCTAATGTATGTATCTTATCGCTTTTAATAATGAGATTAGATTAATATGTATGTATGTTTCTGTTTTAGGAACTTGAACAATACAAAAGAAATGCCTCTAAATCCTGGAAAGAAATGGATTTTGACCCCAATTGATGAACTGCTATAGGTGTCTTCAGTTTAACATTTACAAAATTACTTCAATCATTTTAACATTACACTAGCAATTTAATCTCATGCAGTTGAAAATATACAATATCAAACTACAAAATTAATATTTATTAAGCATCCCTGATTATTTTTTAATAAAAATAGCTGTTTATTCGTTCAGTCCAAATTTAAGTATATCTTGGTACTGACACAGAGTTTTAAAAAGTGGGGAGAAAAGAATTCTAGACTGTTCAGAGATGGGTTTGAATATGAAGACTAGCATTAGTCAGTTCTACCTATTTTATAATTTATAACACAATATTTGATTTATTTTTTAATGCTTCTGCCCTAAACATGTATTTAAATATAAACAAGTTTTCACACCCAAAATACAAAACTGCATAATAAAGTATGCTAGGCATTCTTTTCCTAGTTCCTTGCATATATAATTAAAAAGCAAAGCTTAAGAATACATTTGCATCTTGTTTGATGTATTTGAATAGGATAGTTCCACAAAAACTGGCAGAATAAAGGGGAATTAAAACCAGGTTTGACTTGATCTAAAATTCAGAAGTTTGCTTTATCTCTGTTTCAGTATCGTACAGTTTAATATAGGAGTTATTTCTTGCAATGTATAATGTTGTAATAACTTTGCACAGAATTCAGAAGATGACATTTCTGTCAAATACTCAAATGCTAGGAAGTCAGTCTAATCAATTTGACAGATATTTGGTTAGTGGTGGAAGTATAATTGATTCACATACAGCCTAAGCTGGTGAAATGCTATCCTAAACTAGATACAGCTTTTTGTCCATGGACATCCTCACTATTATGAGACGGCCTGAGTGTTTTGAGAATACACAAGACAAGATCTAGATTAAAGCCAGAGGTGTCTCTTGAGAGCTAAGACTTGTTGTTAGAGAAGAAATGTCTGAACAGTCAGTCACTTGGCAGACCAGATCGTAAGAATGTTCCATGTTGAACAACCCTACATGCACATTAAAATGGGAAAGACTAACTAATGTAGTATCTTTCCAGCTCTTTAAAGTTATCTGTTATTTTTAACATATTTGTTCATTGAACATTTTTCTGATATAACACTTGTATCTTAGCATATTATACATAAAGATACTAGAAAAAAACCGTGGCCTCACATTTAAGTGGAGAACTTGCATTAACTCAAGGATTTCAAATTCTTCATTACAAAGTGCAYCATCTCAAAGCTATCTAATTAAACTAAGTATATTATTATGGAATTTTAAGATACAAATATACTTACCTCCTCAAGGAAATCTCTAGCTATCCCTCTGTAATAAGTAACTTCTTCACTGAACATGCGAMGTAAGTTATAAAATTTAGGACTTCTGTGTCTGTGGGCTTTCAATTTTGAGAGGTACTTATATTGATTAAATGGATAAATTAGACTCTCTGGCATGTTAGTGAGCCCACGAGAATTATTTCCAAAGATGCAAACTACCTCGCTTCCAGGAACTGGCAAACAACTTTTATATTTTTTTTCCCTAGCTAAATTGGCATTTTATTAACAAACAAAAATTTGTTCTAGTAATTCACAAACTGCTTCCAAAAGAAGATATAGAACTTGATAATGAAAAGAAGGAACAGATATAAATAACATAATTGTCTTCTCTGATTTACCATCATTTACAAGACAAAAACATGTTGGGTAACTTTTGTATTGATTAAAGATCCTGTACTCATTGATTGTAAAGTATGCATAAGACTAAAGTGGAGTGATTTCTTGATTCTGTCTTTATTTATACATACTTGGTTTGTTGCGTTTCTACAAATCCCCAAAATGGTATCAAAACAAAGCATAGGAGTTAAAATACAAGATTTATTAGCAATTATACCTCTCTGCTTACTGGTAATGGTTAAAAAACAAAATAGTGTGAAAAAGATTAGAGCACTGTTGATACATTGTTAAAAATTGACAGCAACAGCTGACTAAATTAAATTCAAGAAGTCCTTTAAAACATGTAATACTGTTGATTATGGCTGATTTGGAAGTGGGGTGGGAATACCAATAGCAGGAAGCCATTCACACTCTCAAGAGAACAATGTTTTTCAAGATGGAAAACATCCACTTAGAAACAAACATGAGAAGATGAATGTGTTTCTATATGTATGATCACTTAAATTCTATCTAAAATCCATCAATTTAAGCCTTCAACCATGATCAGGTTAAAAGTGTATTATTAGACATTGTTAGCACTGCTACTTTTTTATTGCCTGCCAATAATTCTCTCTCTTATTTTGAAGCTCAGAATTGCTATAATGGCGAGTCCTGGTAGAAAAGCATAGAGTATTAAGAAATTGATTGTGAACTGGGACAATGCACCAGGAAAGTTTTTTTCAATGAACTGAACACCATGAGAGAAAATACACGCAGCATTAATTGCAGTGGAACTGTTGGCTCCACCTGTCAAAAGAAAAAATTTATTGTAAAATTAAGTAAAATTAAAACTCAGGCTTCAGTATCTAGCTTGTACATTTAACATACCTAGCCCTAACGTTACTTTAATGATGAACTATACCCACAGCAATATTTCCCATCATTTTGGAATAAGAACAGACAAGCCATATGTTTCTGCAGTTAATCTATGCCATATTTTTTGAAGGGAAGAATAACGGGTCACTAGGAGCTTTCTGTTTCCTTCATGCCAAACAAAAGACGATTTATGGCTTTTCAGACACGTTATCTGGAGGGGCCTCAAGAAGCAAGTTGCCCAATGTGGTAGACTTACAGTGTTCGTATTTGTTGAGTGCTTCCAAAATTCAAGAAATGGAGACTGTCTGAAGGGCACATTAAAAATCAGCTGTTTATTGTTACTACCAAAGTCATGGATTCATTTTCTAACATTTGCCATCTATGCTCTTGTAATAAAGAGGGACAGGAGAGGTTAATGGATAAAGAATATATAGCCTTGGAGAGGAGCACAGACACCTGGCTACAAAGCCCAAAATATCTTGGGGTACGTCCAAAGCTGTAAGTTTTATTAGCTACTAACCCTGCCAACCTGATTGATTCTAATGTTTTGCCCGTTATCTGGCTCACAGCCTGACAGCTCGAAGCTGCTCAATATATGCCATGGTAACATACTTGAACTGAAGCCTCACTAGTATGAGAGGAAACATCTGGTCAGGTGTTACCTGTCAGTGCTCCCTGCACTGATGTTTGATCTTATATTGTGCAATTCCATTGATCTTCTATTTGTGTAACGCTGCTCCAATAAGCATATAACAGGCTGCAAAGTTTACCTTCCAAAATGCCCCCAAAGCGGGGCTAAAAGCTCAGGTGGAGAAGAGAAAGGTGAAAAACTGGAAGAATGAGAAATGGTTGAAAAAGGGAGTCAAACTTTGGTCTAGCTTGCAGAGCCAACAAGGAGAGGTGCTGTGCTGGACCTTGTTCTCGCCAACAAGGAGGGGCTGGTGGGGAATGTGAAGCTCAAGGACAGCCTTGGCTGCAGTGACCATGAAATGGTGGAGTTCAAGATCCTTAGGGCACCGAGGAGGACGCGCAGCAAGCTCACTACCCTGGACTTCAGGAGAGCAGACTTTGGCCTCTTCAGGGATCTGCTTGGTAGAGTCCTATGGGATAAAGCTCTGGAGGGAAGAGGGGCCGAGGAAAGCTGGTTAATATTCAGGGATCACCTCCAAGCTCAGGAGCCATGCATCCCAACAAAGAGGAAATTGGGCAAAAACGCCAGGAGGCCTGCGTGGATGAACAAGGAGCTCCTGGACACACTCAAACACAAAAAGGAAGCCTACAGAGGGTGGGAGCAAGGACAGGTAGCCTGGGAGGAATATAAGAGAAATTGTCCAAGCAGCCAGGCATCAGGTTAGAAAAGCTAAAGCTCTGATTCATAGAATTAAATCTGGCCAGGGACGTTAAGGGCAACAAGAAAAGCTTCTATAGATACATTGGGGATAAAAGGAAGACTAGGGAATATGTGGGCCCTTTCAGGACAGAAACAGAAGACCTGGTTATCCGGGATATGGAGAAGGCTGAGGTACTCAATGACTTTTTTGCCTCAGTCTTCACTGGCAAGTGCTCAAGCCACACCAGCCAAGCCGCAGAAGGCAAAGGCGGGGACTGGGAGGATGAAGAACCACCCACTGTGGGAGAAGATCAGGTTTGAGACCATCTAAGGAACCTGAAGGTGCACAAGTCCATGGGACCTGATGAGATCCATCCGCGGGTCCCAAGGGAACTGGCAGATGAAGTTGCTAAGCCACTATCCATCATATTTGAGAAGTCATGGCAGTCCAGTGAAGTTCCCACTGACTGGAAAAGGGGAAACAAAACCCCCATTTTTAGAAAGGGAAAAAAGGAAGACCCAGGGAACTACAGGCCAGTCAGTCTCACCTCCGTGCCCGGCAACATCATGGAGCAGATCCTCCTGGAAACTATGCACAAGGAAAATAAGGAGGTGATTGGTGACAGCCAACATGGCTTCACTAAGGGCAAAGCATGCCTGACAAATTTGGTGGCCTTCTACGACAGKGTTACAGCGTTGGTGGATAAGGGAAGAGCAACTGACATCATCTGCCTGGACTTCTGCAAAGCATTTGACACTGTCCTGCACAGCATCCTTGCCTCTAAATTGGAGAGACATGGATTTGACGGATGGACTGCTCAGTGGATAAGGAATTGGCTGGATGGTCGCACTCAAAGAGTTGCGGTCAACGGCTTGATGTCCGAGTGGAGACCAGTGACAAGTGGTGTTCCTCAGGGGTTGATATTCGGACCGGCGCTGTTTAACATCTTTGTTGGCGACATGGGCAGTGGGATTGAGTGCACCCTCAGCAAGTTTGCTGATGACACTAAGCTGTGTGGTGCGGTCGACACGCTGGAGGGAAGGGATGCCATCCAGAGGGGCCTTGACAGGCTTGAGAGGTGGGCCCGTGCGAACCTCCTGAAGTTCAACAAGGCCAAGTGCAAGGTCCTGCACATGGGTTGGGGCAATCCCAAGCACAAATACAGGCTGGGTGGAGAATGGATTGAGAGCAACCCTKAGGAGAAGGCCTTGGGGGTGTTGGTTGATGAGAAGCTCAACATGAGCCAGCAATGTGTGCTCGCAGCCCAGAAGGCCAACCGTATCCTGGGCTGCATCAAAAGAAGCATGACCAGCAGGATGAGGGAGGTGATTCTGCCCCTCTACTCCACTCTCGTGAGACCCAACCTGGAGTACTGCCTTCAGGTCTGGGCCCCCAACATAAGAAGGACATGGACCTGTTGGAGCGAGTCCAGAGGAGGGCCACCAAGATGATCAGAGGGCTGGAGCACCCCTCCTATGAAGACAGGCTGAGAGAGTTGGGGTTGGTCAGCCTCGAGAAGAGAAGGCTCTGGGGAGACCTTATAGCAGCCTTCCAGCACCTGAAGGGGGCCTACAAGAAAGCTGGAGAGGGACTTTTCACAAGTGCATGTAGTGATAGGACAAGGGGTAATGGCTTTAAACTGAAAGAGGGTAGATTTAGATTAGATAKAMRGARGAAATTCTTCACTVTGMGGGTGGTGAGGCACTGGAASAGGTTGCCCAGAGAAGCTGTGGATGCCCCATCCCTGGAAGTGTTCAAGGCCAGGTTGGATGGGGCTTTGAGCAACCCAGTCTAGTGGAAGGCGTCCCTGCCGATGGCAGGGTGGTGGGAACTAGATGATCTTTAGGTTCCTTCCAACCCAAACCATTCTATGATATGGCATTGTAGTACATCTTTACTAATTAATAAGCTTTTTTTAAGAAGTTATCTTTAACTCATCAAGATACTTTTATTGTATGTAGAAGGAAAATAAGCATTGACATCTCATTAAAATTATTTACAATGGATTTAAAGGTCTTTTTTTTTTTTTTTTGAACACTTACCACATGTGAAGTTTAAGCCATAAAATTCATTGACTATAAGAACCTCACTGGTGTATTTTTGAAAGGTAAAATAACTGAGTATTTTAAAAGGTGTCGGCATTTCTTCGATGGTCCTTAAAGAAACAGAGACGTTAAATTGGCTTTTGCTACATTCCAAGAGCCAATTCTACCCCAAATTAAAACAAGCTCTCATCTTTAGTTGTAGCCTGTTACAGAAACAGTTCTTGGCTATACATGTAGGGTTTTCAAACATAAAGTCCATTTTAGTGCTAAATGAGGAGACAACCATGAAGGCTGTCTCTGACTTTGGTACAGTGTCATAACGTTCAGCCCTGACTTGTTTATGGACAGTCACAAATAATTCTATGAAGTTTTTTGATATTCACATTGCAGTGATAAACTGAAAATGACAAGACCCAATATAAGCCTTAGTTGAAAAAATGTGTTGCTTCCAAAGTAAGAAACCACCACCCCCTCACTCCATCTTCAAAACCAAAAAAGACTGAATATCAATTCACCAGAACAGTAATACTAATACAAAAATGAAGCAAAGAATAAAGAGAAGAGAAAGACTATGAAAATTTTGAAATAACATTATTCAACAAAACTGGGCAATTTCTGCATCTAAAATACTGCAAGAATTTATAATTAAACAAACAAATGAACAGAAAAAAAACACAACCCAAGCCTCAGTGCTATTTTTAATATCCTTCATTGCCTATGAAGTTTAATCATCAAAGAGATTCATAATATTAATTAGCAATGTCTCTACTGTAAAATAAGGTTAGAAACCACTCTAATACTTTTTTAAAGTTATCATTAAGGCATTAGACTATGGTAGTGGGAATAACTGTCTTGTCACTATAAACATACATCTTCGTGAAATTAGGTAGGGACCAAATTAATTACATATGAACTTAGTTTTATTTGATAAGTAAGTATTAGCTGAGATCTACTTTGAAGAGACAAAGCATCATCAGCTTTGTGAAGACTCATGCTTTTCTTGAGGACAACTTGATGTCATCTTTTGTTAGGCTTCCTTCATTTTCATTGGAAAGATCTCAGGTGAGCATACCATATTTTCTCAACATCTCAAGAAAACTTTTTTTGACAATTTCTTATGATATGTTTCTCAAAAAATAGTAATTTCAGTATTGACAAATACAAGAGGAAAACTGTTCAAAGTTCATGCAGTTACAATGCAAAAATACTTATTTGCACAGTAATAGGGCAAGTGGATCAGAATTTTCCTGCATATTTACTAAACTACTTTATTATTTTTATGTAGTTAAGTCTGCACAGATAGAAAAAGTGTCTGAAAAGTTTAATGACTAAACTGGAGAATAACACTAATAAGATAGTTGAGAACAACTAAAAACCATCATTCCTAGTGTTTAATACCTGATAAGTTCCAGCAGTTACTAAAAGTTGTAAGATTTTTTTTTTTTGTACAATCCTCTAATGAGGACAGCATTTCATGTGATAATATCAGCATAAGTAAAAGAATTCAGCTGAGCTGATAGATATTAATTGCTCAGTTTTATCTTTAATTTATTTGCAAAAAGTTAAAAAAAAAGTTAGTATCTTTGATGATATCTAAAGTTATTAAGTGTCTTTTTTGTGTGTTTAGTACAAGGTCTGACATGATTAGGCAGCTCTACCTCTGAAGGATAACAGCTGCACTTTCTTTCCATTGCCACCTGTGCATTATTGTGCTTCAGCAATACAGACTGTTCATGAAAATCTTCTATAGGTAGAGTATTTTAACATTAACACCATAATGAAATAAAACTTTTTCCTACCTTACTAGTCCCGTTCCCACTATCACACCTGCTGAATTAAGTAGTACCACTCCACTTTGGACGATATTTGGGTTTTGAACCACTCCAAGTATAACAAGTGTTAGTAGTTCACCAATTATATGAGACGCTAAGACAACAGCAAAGAAAATTCCAAATCTGGAAGCATCAGGATACAACCCTGCAGTCCTGTACAAAAATAAGCAGAAGAACATTTAAAAACAGTGTTTGGGTACTAAACTTGGAACATACATAGCTTTTATTTTTGTTTTTATTTATTTATTGCAATTACAGCTCATTAAGTGAACAGTTTATGCCTTAACCCTTAGTATGTTGTTTGGAGCCTTAACATAAAGGACATCCACTTAATATCATGACGTAAGTGCAGATATATTGGGTTTTCTCCATCTAGATTAAAGAGGGTTATGTAAAGATGTAATTGTAGCAGAACTCCATGTTGTTTCAAGATAACCACTGTGGCTTTTACAATCCCTTAAACTAACGTTCTCCTCCTTTTAGAGTCTATGCAGTGGGAGTTATTTAAGTAAGTCACATATTTAAAGAACATCTTTATGCAGATAATTAACAGATGGAATTTTGCACTTCTGATACTGTGCATGCAAATGTAAAAATGGATATTCTCAATTAAATGGAAGGCTAATTAAATTCACCACCCATGTAATTCATCCAAATGCAATTTCCTCCATACTCCTGCACTCTTTAATACAACACACTGTTCCCAGCTTTTCCCTAGCTCACCTAAGGAAAAAAGTCCTCCCCCCCATGCAACCTGTACTAAAGATTAAAAAGTTAAGAGAGGCCAGCAATTGCTTGGCAAACTTAATTCAGCCTTATAAATATATATATATCTGTGTATATGACAGATGACAAAACCTTTTATTACATGGTGACATAGTACTCTTTTTCCAAAATACCTCATACAAAAATTGCCTCACACTAGGTACAGACTGCATGCTTTGCTTTAGCTAACAAGCAGCTCTTCAACTTTTTATTTTCTTTTTCATTGCTCAGTACAAGGCCCTATGTCTTTTTTTCAATCCACCATGTTCAAATATGGTCTTAAAATAGAACTATTAATTTTCTTACAGGTTTCCTGTAGCATTTTTTGCATGTAATACCAAARTAATCTCTATTATAAGTAGATGGCTGAACATTGACTTCAAGTATTAAACATTCAACGAGCTAGCAGGTATTTAACAACCTTTAATCACAGATTGGTGCAGAAGAAACAGCTCTCCAAAGTCCTAGCTTAAAAGTATCACCTTCTCTGAAGTGCTCAAATACTTTACACGGAAATATGTAGATACAGACTAGTAAATCTGGGGTAGGAATAGAAAGAGAAGAAAGCCTAAAAGAGAAGAAAAGAAAAAACAACTCAGAAGAGAGAATATTACAGCAATAGAATGGTAGGATAATATAAACTGTTAGAACATTTCCCAGAGGTATCTTTAGCTAGGAAAATCTGCATAAAACAGAGTACATCTACTTGATTGCAAAAGTGGCTGTATTTTTTCTTGGCCAGAGCTGCCTTGTGTCTGATCAGGTAAGAGTTTGGGTCTGTCTAACCCGAACTGTCTGACCCTACAAACACAAACTCTGAGAGAAATGGCTTGTAAGAACACGTACCAGAGGCTATCAAAGCCTCTCCAAAAGTTAGTCCATCCAGGAAAGTTTAGTGCTGCACAGATACAATCTTCAAAGTTTCACAGAGAAACTGCTTGTCCTACGAGGTCTAAGGGCACTATGAAATCACTCTGACACATCACTGATGGCTTCCAAACAACCACAAGATAGCAAAGATATGCGGAGTCTAACATCTGTAAATATTATCCATTAACCGGAACGACACTTTTTATTGTTGATTGTGTTTGAAGCTACCAAAGCACAAGGGCAAAGTCTCTGCCCATACAAATTTCCTGTTTGTTAAGGAGTGAGCGTGACAAACAGTGGCTCATGATCTTCAGGAGCTCCACAAACCTTCCCTCACTGAGCCTGAAAAGGTGCTTTCCAAATGGCTGCCTTCTTGGCAACCAGCTCACTAGCAGGCAGAAATGGAAGGGGTCTCTCTGGTGAGCACAGCACGTCCTCTAAATGCTTAGTGGGAGGAGGAGTAATTTCTGTTTGCCTGTAAAAAAGGACTGAAGCAGGCAGCACTGACAGCTTGCAGAAATAAAAGCCCAGGTAGCTGAGGGGACAAAGAGAAAGATGGCCTTGCCTGAACAAAACTGCAGTGCACTACACACCACTCCTTTCATAATTGGGAAAACAAAAAACCCAGAAAAAGCTTGAGGGATGGAAATTGGTCCTTACTGCTTTGCTATTAGCTTACGCCAGCAGCCATGGACTGTATTAAGTTCAGAATAAGCAAGTGGAAGGTGGGAAATCAATGGAACAGAAAGGAAGAAGAGCAGACCTATATGACGGATAAGGCAATGAACAGATGAAATATTTCATCATCCCATTCTGAGGTACTACTTCACAATGACATGAGGAAATTAATGTACTGGGGGGGAAAAAGCAAGCTTTACAATCAAACTCTTCCTCCCACTATCTGAAATCCACTTTAGTGCCTTTCTCTGGAGAGTGGAAGAGAGGGGTGCAGATCTTATCACTTCCATATGCTGTAGCTAAACCCTGAATGTCCCAGGAAATATGATGCTTTGTTACTGTCACATACCTACTGTTGTCTTCCTCTTTTTTTCCTCTTATTTCCTATCTTTCTAAATGTAATGTAAAATGACACTTCCTGCTTTTGGTATGACCAAGAATGATAAATGTCCCAGGCCCATCAAAACTTCCCAGGTTAACTAGAGAACTGGTGACTTTTACCCACTCACTCAGTAAATGTTTTAACACTGCCTGAAAGAGAAGGGCTAAAATTGTGTCATCTTTCCTTAAGCTTTCTCTGTAATCATTCTGAGAGACAATAGCAGGAAGACATGGCAGGAGGCCTGCTGCTGACATGGGAATTGAAACTGATAACAAAAAGAAAATAACAATCCAATATATGGTACAAGTGCTTACCAGTATATAAAGATGCTGAAAATTGCCACGCTGATGACACTGAAGGGCAGGAAATGTACTATATAAGCTAAAAGCATTTGCCACTTCTTGTACAAGCCATCTTTACTTTCTTGGTCACTGATAGCACGTAAAGGTGGGACTGGATTAAATATATAAGAAATAAATTAAATCACCATTGAATAAAGAGACCTAGACTTGTTGCTAGCAAAAATGACCTGAAGCACAGAGACAACTTTGAGAATATATCAGAAACATTCTGTCTAAACCAGTCTGATCACTTTTTCCCCTACTATAAATGAAAAACATGCTCACTGCAGATTGCAAAAGTCGGTAAGCTTAATGAAAGAGGCCTAACTAGGCAGCATGCAGGACAGCCTTCTCTTTTTGCAGACACAAATTAAAGACATGAAAAAACTGCCGTCACTGGATAATTTCTTGAGGTGCTCTGATCCCAAGGAGATGACAGCAGTGTATGTTCCCTACATGAGCAGAACACTTTTTAGGGCTGTAAATAGAAACTACTGTTGGTCTTAGTATGGCAGCTGTAAGAGAAACACCCTCTAAGAAAAATGTAATCTTCACATAATACTCTTAAATCAAATTATCCTTAATTGCTGTCAAAGCTGTTTTGTACTTCTATCCTTTCCATGTCTTTGGTTTTGATCTGACTTCAGATGTTAACTACAGAGCTATATTTTGTCCTGCCTTTATAATTGTCATGGTTTAACCCTAGCCAGCACCTAAACACCACGCAGCCGCTCGCTCACCCCCTTCCTCCGGTAGGATGGGGGAGAGAATCGGGAGGGCATGAGTAGGAAAACTCGCAGGTTGAGATAAAAGCAGTTTAATAATTGAAATAAAACAAAGTAGAACAGTAATAATAACAGTGATAACAACAACAACAGGATATACAAAACAGGCGATGCACAATGCAACTGCTCACCACCCGCAGAACCGATGCGTTGCCCGAAACGGGAGAGCCCGTCCCAGGACCCAGAGCTCTCCCCCCCCACCCCCCCACCCCCTTAGTTTTTATACTGAGCATGACGTTACATGGTATGGAATACCCCCTTGACCAGCTGGGTCAACTGTCCCGGCTATGCTCCCCCCGCCAGCTTCCCCTGCACCTGGCAGGGCATGGGAGGCTGAAAAGTGCCCGGTGCAAGCACCACCCAGCAACACCCAAAACATCAATGGGCCATCAACGCTCCTATTATACCAAACCCAAAACACAGCACACACACCCCAGCTACTGGGAAGAAAGTTAACTCTGTCCCAGCCGGAACCAGGACAATAATGCTACGTGTAGGCAAGTTAAGGGCTATTGCACAGTTCAGAATAAAGCCTCCATACACAGGCCAGCTGCAGAAAGGGAGAGGCAGGGATCAGGGCATATTCCTTCATTAAGTGCAGTGAACCTGGAGCCCCTCTGATGGGCTAATCTTTTTCTGTGGTGCAAAGCTTCCTGTTGCTTCCCTTTTGAATTTCATGCTTCTGTATCCACTCTGACATTACCTAAAACTGTTAAGATCCTTTAAATGACTACCTTCAAAAAAGGCTTTTTCCTATTTACCAAATAGTGGCAGCAATACCTGCTGCTGTACATAATACAGGACAGAAACTCACAAAGGGCAACAGCATTGAGCATCCCTGTGTAGGGGGGGGCACTCACGCACTGGTAGACAAGCCCAACACGGTCCTGCACAGCTCCTTTTACCAGGTCATTCCTTAGTCGAAGAAGGAAAAATGCTACAAACAAGCCAAATAACAGATTCTGGAGGAGACGCATGATGATGCCCATCTTATCTCTGGAGAAGTTTCTTGTTGTCCTCCTGATAATGAAACAAAACAGTAACAATATACTTGTTAGCTATGACTGACTACTTGTTGGTAGGATAAATTTAGCTTTGAACAAATCTTACATGCACAATGTCCACAGAAATGTAATATATTAAAAAAGACAGAGAGAAGTACAGTGGTAGACCAAAATAACTAAGAAAGTGCATTTATATCTGGGGGGAAAAAAACAAAAGATTAGTGGATAAGAAAAAAGATTTTTCTTAAAAAAAAGGGGGAAAAAAAAAGTCTTACCGTAAAAGAATCCATAATTTGTAAAAGGCACTGGGTGAGTCTTTGTTTTTGAATGGTATTGGTGGGAGCTCTTTCATACACTTTGTTCTTTCAATGGCTGCCAGTACTTTGCTAAAGATCTCTGAGTTTTTGTAGGCTGATACAATTACCTGAACCCTATTATAGGTTTCGAGTTCACGTTCCTTGCTTCGGGTGTCCACAGAAGTCAGATCCACTGTAAATTTACAAAGTGTTTACTATATATACACATCACTTTCCCTTCATACCTCTTCCCCCCTTGCTACTAACCTTTCCTTGTCTCTATCCTAAAATCGGCAAAGAAGAAAAGGTCCATTGAAAGTATTCAAGGTTTCTTTTACTCCTCCCTTCCGTTAGAAGCAGCRTGAATGAATAGCTGCACAGCCACAATAAATCTCTGTGTTTTGTGGACTCTATAGAACCATGAAGTTCGAGTCCTTTATCTGGAAATGGAAGGACTGAGCAGTGTGTTGGTCAGACCTTTAGCATTCTCCTTGCACAGCAGAGAGCTGTGCCACTGGTGAAGCGCTACTGCTGCCAAGAGCAAGACAGAGCACCAGCTGAGGATGAACACCGATGAGGATGAAGAGATGACTTTCTGGTCATGTATTTCTCAGGTTGTCAGGCAAATGCTCAGACATGGCTCCCTGATTCCCCTTTGTCCTCTGCCTGCTCCTCCATAAACATGGAGCTTTATTTTTCAGTTAGTCTGAGCTCATGCTGCAGAGACACTGCTCTTCTCTATTTGAGCTGTTACTGCATTGTTGCACTGGGTTTCACCCACCTCCTTCTCAGACATACTTCTCTTTTAATGTGAAGTCAGAGGATGTTCAGCAAGCCAAATTCCCCTAGCAGGCTCAGCCCAAACTGAAGAAAATATTACTTACTGCCATGGAACTTATGAAAGGTAAATAATTCACAGAGTTAATGTTCCTTTCTAATAAGTCCACCTATACCTATTCCTGACACAAGCAATTCTTTTATTGGCAGATGGGAACTTTGTGTGCGCTGTTTGTACAAGTCATACGGATTCAGCAATAGTGCTCAAATGCGTTAGAAACTTCCCTTTTCCCTAATAGCAATGAATCATCTATGGTTTCAAAAACTAGATTGTTGTTCTCAGGAATAGCTGTTCTTACAGATTTTTATATTACTCTTCTACATCTGCTAAGATGTCTTTATCAGTTATTTATTCTTAAGGTTTCTGTCATCCTTAGATTTCAGTTTTCCAGTATTATGCTCAACTTCAAAATACAAATTGAACAGGAGAAAAAAGAGCCCTTGTCCACGATTCTTAATTTGTCCTTAAAACCTGAATTAAGCTTATGAATACTTCCCTGGTGTTCTGAAAGCTGGAATTCAGCAGAATTGTCTTTAATGGTAAACATATCCAAAATGAAGTCATCACTTTTGTAAATACGAACATACAAAATGCAGAGATGCTTTTTAAAACTTGGCCAGTGTGACTTGCTGGAAGTCACACACAAAATAAATGGCAAGCAGGTGTGTTTTAAAAAAATAACAACACCGACTAGTCACTAGACCAAATAGCTAACACCTACCATGCATTCGTACTTTTTATATAAACACAACATGTGACATTTCAATTATATAATCCACACTCAATACATAGGATCTATTTTCCTCTGCTGTTGGTGTAAATGATATCAGAATCCATCCTTTCATTCACATCATTAAATCACACAAAAAATATAAACTACCAATTTTCCAAAGACTAAATATTCTGATGATTCTTTGCTCTAAACTGTATTTTTTTCCTTTTCTTGTCACATTCAAAGGTTGATATTTGAATGAATATCTGAATATATGAATGCAGTACTCTCTTTACCAAGCTTTTTAAAAGTGGGTCTAAATCTCAGATCATCTATGCTTTTCAAGACTATTCAAATTCATGAAGGCAAAATTATCCTCACTGTCACACCAGTATTTTCAGCTTCATCCCATTCCAGCCTCACGTCAACAACCATCCTCTCTTCTCTCTGAGTTTAGGATGCCATCCAGACAATAGAAGAACACTGCCTCCTCTGAATGTGCCATGTTTCTGCATACAGCTTTTTGGATTGGTCAAATTCTCTGGTTAACACTCAGCTACTGTCATCAGAAATCAACCTACATACTACATTAAAAAAGATAGATATACACACACACACACGCATGTACGCATGTACATATATACAGACACACAAACACATACACGTTCTTCAAACATGTATCTATCTGCATGGATCAGGTACACAGATGCCCTGCAGCAAAACCAAGCTTAATTTCCAAAATCTCATGCCGACTCTTTCATCCTGAATTGGTAAAACAGTACTCTTCAGCTTTTGCCAACAGCTTGCTATCATCGTCTCCTGAAGCATCCATATGTTCTGCTCCACTAGCTGACCCTGGTATTAGCAACTCCCCAAACTTTCTGAAACCTCAAATTGTGAATCTCTGGAAATTGGTGCCTCAGTCATCCATGTATTTATTCTACATCCTTCCCTTTGGGCAACAACTGTCTTCAGTTGCTTGGCATCACAAATGTCCATAAGAGCATGAGACTTTCCACAGTTTTGGGATCAAATCGATTTTCCAATGTCCAGTGGGCAGCCATAGGGAGATGCCATCAGGAATCCACAGGTTTCATGAAGCTGAGATTCCCTTTTTATTGGTAGTTTACTCCTTTCTGCTGTGTTTCAGTCCTACTGCAAACTTTTTCTGCTTTATGGAGTCAGTGAAGGTTACATGGGCCCAGCTCTTTCTCATCTCTGAGCTGAGCACAATTACAAAGTTTGGAAAGAATTCAAGCACATTTCTATCTCTGGAAGAACTTTAATTTGGGGAAGAAAACTTGTTTGACTGAAGGAAACCCGTATTTTTACCAAAACAACTTAGACAAACTTACCATAGAAGTCAAAAGGATTTGATTGCTCAGGACAAGAATAGCTGCAGTTGCTAAAAAATGTAATCATTTCCATAGGGTTCCCACAGAAAACCATTTCTCCAAAGCTCATGATGGCTATTTTGTCAAATAACTGTGGGGAGCAAATTAATATATCAGCAATACATACCGAGAAGCAGCACATTAATTCTTAAGTACAGCTACTGTCTTGGTAATAAAAATGCTTTGACAGGAAACACAGTTTTGACACATTCAAACTTCCTTAGTATATTTCTGTCAAAGGAAGTTTGTCCTTTCTATTGCTCCTCTCGGTGGTTATGCAAGATGACACATTTGTAAGCTCTTAAAACTAGTGGTTCTCAAAACTGTCAGCAACAGCAGCATACAGAGGTAATCCACAAACAGAAATGGGAGCTGTGGACTTCTGACTTCACTTCTAATGCACCTTCACTTACTGACAGACCTCCTTTGGCGCTTAATAGCCCCAGTCTGTAAAATCCCCAAATTGTTGGGAAGATTATCCTGAAGTGCTTAAGGACTTTAACAGCACTGCTTTTCAGGTGAGCATTTGCCAGGGCAGGGTTCCCACCAGCTATGATCGACCATATACCCAAGGCACCAGGACTGCTTTCAGTCCAGAAAACCGCTGTCACTCCCCTCTGGCTTCATGACCACTTACACTCAATTCAGTCAGCCAGGGAAGAGGTGCCTTGCATTCACGTGGTGGGTGGTGGTGATGTGTCAGAAGAGCAAAGTGTGAAATCGTAATGGGGAGGGAGAAATGCTCTCCCCAGCACAAGCCCTGCAAGGCCGGCCTGCCCCACCACATGACCAAGGTGTACCCACATCACTTGACGCAAAGAGGAAAAAAGAAGATTTTCTTCTTTTCCTTTCCATTCCAAATCATGGCTTTATCTGTCTCAAGTTGCAAGCGTTACTGAAATATGAATATGGAAAGATAAATAAAGTACTAGTTTTTACAGTGCCTGCACACATGGGGATTGACATGGCTTCTCCCAGTGTTTTTGATTTGGGTAGCTGCATAACACAAAGGTTAGGCACACAGTCAGTGTGCATACTATTTTCACAGGGCAGTATGTGTCCCAAAGTGCCCTGTGACTGGCAGAAGGCCAGAGCTGTAAAGTTCAAGACAAGCCTGTATTTATGCAGGGGGGAAGGAAGAGAGCCTTTGAAGGCAACTATACTGGATCTTGTACTTTTATCCTGAAAAGAAAACTTAGGTACTAAAAAGCCTGGTAAAAAAAGCAAATTGTGAGTAGATATCATTTACCCTGAAGAGTTCTGAACGAGGCTGATGAATTGTAATAATCACAATCCTGTCTCTGTGTGCAAGCTCTGAGAGCAACGAGACAATCTGGTTTGCAGTCAGGCAGTCCAGCCCTGTCGTCGGTTCATCAAGTAGCATGACCTCTGTGAAATGACAAGGAATAGCATTAAAACTCAGGCAAATGGGGAGCAAATGTTATAGCTTCTGCCTTTGAAGCTAATTTGGCAAATAGTATAGAAATTACTTTACATGTGAAGTTCCACATGTAAAGCAGAGTATGCATAGATATTGCCATGATGTGATCTTTCAGTTTTAGTTAGCTTCAGTGGTTCAGTTTCAATGACTAGGAATAAGGACATAAACTACTGCAGGATCAGAGCATAATCATTTTTTTCTAAGTTCAGGTGAAATCTGAAAATTACCAAAATAGATTTGATGTATACATCTGCTTCTAAGAACAATAATGATAACTTTCAGCATGTATACAAATGTAAATATAACTGACATAATTAGCTAGAAGTTATAATCTGAATTAAATCTATATATATACACATAGAATTTGTTATGAACAAATTAAGAGTTGTTAAAATACTGCATATATAATTCCATAGATGAGAGAGGTAGGGGGTTTTTTATTGCATTTTCTTCATGATTTCATTGCACATGGAAGGGTAAAAGTTACAATCAAACCCATTATTTTTACAGAGATGAGACATAGCACAGAAGAGGGCAGTTCAACCTTGATCAGGATAAGGGGGGAGGGGAGCATTCTCTATCGGTTTATCTACACGGAATTACTTTATGTTTACTATAGAGTTTAGTGAACTTACTGAGCAATAACTACACCCAATGAACTCTCCAGGAGTCACCAGTAGGACACAGTACCTGTGATATACCTCACTTTGCTATTTAAATGCTCCTTCCTGCCTGGTATGCAGTCCTAGCACATTTGCACCACTACGAGGACTCCAGAATCCAATAAATGCGCGCTATACATTCACTCCATAAGATTCTGGCATCTTTAAGAAACTATCTCAAAACTGACAAAATTTACAGTGCTGTTTCCCACGGCTAATCCTTCTAGTTACTCTGCTTTGATTTTCATTCATCGGATTTTTTTTCTTTACAGTAAATCTACAACCACATATAGAAGTGTGGTATTCATCAATATCTGGTTTCTTATCAAAGGCAATGCAACATGAGGGCTGTTATACTTCTGAGCATTTACTTTATTTTGTTTATGTTTTTTCCAAATGAGCAAATCTTATGTGCTGACTACCTTTTTGGCTCTGGAATGTATGCGGTGCTCACACATACATGGCTCAATGGCAGCTACTTGCATACATATGGCTCTAATGCGCTCAAAAAACTACAAATTAATGTGCCACAACCAACATTTCATACATGGGAAGGGCAAGCCCAGAAAGACTTAAAATGGATAAATGGAAGTCTAAGTCTATGTCCAGTCCCTAAGATTTTAAAATTGTCTACTTTCCAAGATCAACTAATAGATTAATGGCAGACCTGAGTTACTGCTCATCCTTTTCTGTCATTACTAGACTAGCTTTTGCTGAATCACAGAATATAAATGCTTTTGTATTTTAAAGTGGTTTGTGGAGGTCCATGTTGGAAGTGCAAAGCGACACTGCTTTGTTTAATTTTGAAAATCCATGCAGTGGTACTTACTGGGATCTTGTAATAGCTGGGCTGCAATTGAAACACGACGCCTTTCACCCCCAGAAATTCCTACAAAAATACGGCTTCCAATTATTTTGTCTGCAATGTGGCTAAGACTCAGCTCAGCCATAACTGCATCTACCTGAAAAATAATTACAATTTAGAAAGACTAAACACAGTCCAACTCAGATACCTGTGTGCAAAATGGAAAAATGAAAGAAAAAAAAGACATAATTTTAAGCTATGGCTTTCCCAATATGCTGCTTGCATCCATTCTAGTTGGAAGGTATCTGGCCTCATTTCTATTTGATTATTTTTAATATATTATTTCAATTATTATTTTTTAAATTTTATTTTCATTTATTCTGAAATGAGTAGAATTTTAGCTTCAGTTGACATTAAGAGATGAAGAGTTCAGAGGTGGCACTAGAAGTTAAGGTATGAAGCACAATGTGCTGGTCTGGCTTCCAAAATAAGGGAGCAGAAAGGCACATCAATTCTGGGGATGTATAAAATACTGAGATAGGTGAAGAGGGAAGACAGAGAGCAAGAGCCTTTGGTCAGGAATATCCGATCTTTACTCTCAACAGAGGCCAAAAGGAGTCCTTTAATAGATCTCAAACACACCTATTTTTACTTACAAGAAAGTAGTTTGTAGGGGGCTTATTAGACCAGTGCTTTTCAGAGCTGTTCTGGTTAATGAGAGACGTCCTACAGGAGCCAGAGTAGTGTCAAAGTCACCTCTGCTGTCCATGAGACTTGCCAGCACACATAGCTCTAAACATCCCAGAGAACTGGGTTTCCCAGCAGGGGAAGGGGAACTGACCTCGATACCAATAGCAGCATCTCCTGCAGCAGTAACTGCTGCAGCTTTGGGCAGGAGAGTTTTGTCCCAGCATAATGGTGATTCCCTGGGGCATCAGCACAAGCCCCTTGCAGAGGCATGGAGCACCAGAGAGCTTGTGTCCTACTCCTCAGCAGAAGGATTTCTCCCCATTTGCAGAATGAGGATTACAAAACCTTATAAACGTAAAACACAGCCATGGATGGAAAATGCTGCTGGTGAAAGCATTACATGACATCATGTCTGCCTTTCTGGTGGAAGATGATAAAATACAGACCTTCTTTTTGATGAACTTGTTGGAGCATTTCTGAAGAGTTAGTAAAGCAGTGTAGGTCAGAGACTCTTGTATGGTGAGGAAGCTTAACAAAGTGTCACTCTGGAAAAAGAAGGTGAAGAAGAAGAAGCAGTTAGTCCTGTAGTAATTAAGGTCTTGCCCCTGCTCACACAACTTTCATTCATTCATACAATTTATTAACCTCTTTGTACCAAATTTACTAGTAAAATCACAGTCAGATTACATTACTCCATTACACTAGCAACTTTACTTTCTTTACATGAGAGGAAGCACAGTGCACAAAAATAAATGTAGAAATCAACCTGTGGCACATAAGAGAAGCAATCTCTAAACTGTTCCTTCTTCAGCTGGCGCCCATTCACATACACTTCACCAAAGAAGTTGTCTTTATGTCCCAGTCTTCCTGATATTGCATCCAGAAGTGTTGTTTTCCCAGATCCTGTCAAACAAAAGAAATTAATCATATGATGAGATGAATTTTATGATTTCAAGAGCAGTAGTCTTGTTTGGATGGAGACATATGAAAAGAATAAAGTAATTTTTTTCTCAATAACATTAAAATAATAGGTCCTGAAAATGCAGCTAGTTAAGGGAAAGTAAATGGGAAACCTAGAATGTATGTAAATTAGCATTTAATTCATACAAATTCACACATCATAGTGAAACATTTGGGTTTAGAAGTAACCTTATCTTTTATTGAAGTTATAGTTGTTAGTTAGATGACAGAAGATTGAACTCTGAAAACCAAGCACCACATTTTTACAAAGCAGGGGTTAAAACCAGCTGCAATTTCATTATTTAAAACAGTCACATTCATACCACTGTGGAAGTCACCGGTATTAACTCCGATCTTATTTCTTTTACAGTACTGGAACAACTTACCAGAATTTCCTAAAATCCCCATAATCTGGCCACTCTCTATGTGAAATGAAACATCCTTAAGTATTTGCCGGGTCCATTTTTTATGATATAAAGAAATGTTCCACCATGGGCCAACACGTTCTCTTGGAAAACAAACATCAAAAAAGATGAAATAGAGAAGATTTAAAAATTTTGTATAAACAAGTGAATGGTTTATAGCTACTCGCATGTGGGATGGGAGCCTGCAAGGATTTTTAAGGGGGGGGGGGAGAAAAAAAAATATTTCCCCTCTCCCCCCACCCAGGCTTTAACTTTTTAACTTCAGCATTATCTGGAAGATAAAACGAAGTCTGAACAGATTTTTCAGAATGACTGCTAGGAGGCTTTTGGACCAGAACCAAAAGGGGAAACTTGAACTGAGGCTTTAGTTGTTGATGATGTTTGCCAGCCATTAATCCACCTGACCGTTTTCTTAGGGCTTCACGTTATCCTTCTGGCAGCAGTAAGAAAGGCAGTGGGAAAGGGCACAATCTTTGGAAATCTCCTCTAAAGCATCTCCTTCAGAGACATGTGAAGAAGAACTGGTGAACCCTCCGGAAGACAGACCGGCTCTGCCTCCCTCAAGCCGTGTACTCTACCCCTGTGGCGGGCAGCCCAGCACCACGAGGCAGGCGGCCTGGCAACATCCCTCCTTCTTTACTGGGCTGAAGCTGAACTCACAGCCCGCAGGTCCCAGCCCCTCTCCCCTCAGTTCCTGGGGTCGGAGCAGCTCCTGGTGGGCACGGGCTCGCCATGCCGCCTTCCCAGCCCTACCTGACGGTGTAGGAGATGCTCTGGACACTGATGCTGTTGGAGGGCTGTGCCGTGGCCTTCGCCTCGCCTGTCTGCCTGCCGCTGCTGCTGCTCCTTTCCAGAGCGGGAGACCTTCTGCCCGACATCCTCCGGTGCTGGGGCCCCGCAGGCTCCCTCCCTCACGCTGCTGGCCAGGTGCCCGACACTGCCACCACCATGCCTCCCCCAGCACTGGGCAGGGGCAGCTCCCTGCTGTCCCCGGGTCGGAGCAAGTCGCTGCCCCCGGCACTCGCCACCCAGGGAAGTGCCTAAAAGAAAATAGAGGGGCTCTCAGTTCTTTCTTTTTCCTGAGAACAACTGATAGGTGATTAGCTGAAGCCGCTATCTGATGTACCTTTAGCCAGAGGTGTTACTGTCCCAAAGGAGGGGAATATTTCCCTGCCCACAGGGCCATGCCAGCTGCAGAGACGCAGCATGCCAGGAGAAATGGTGCTGCGGTGAAGGCGCCTGGAAAGGGCTGAGCTCAAAACCAAGAGGAGACAGATTTCCACAGCTTTCAAAGAGCCGATAGTCAAACCACTGCAGGGAGCAAGACCTTCCACTGCCGACATGAAGGAAGCCACTGAAAATGTCTCTCTGGATGGTGCCGGCTGGAGCCAGGTGGCATGTAAGGGCTTGCCGGTGAGTGAGCTCTGCGGGGAGCAGGGAGGGACCCAGTGGGCTCAGCCATCCCGCAGCTACAGCGCTTGCCCGGGAGCTGGGAGAGGCGGGTGGCCAGCCTGCCGACCGGGCTTTTGCAGGCAGCAAGCCCTTACCTCCTCCAGCTCTGAAACGGGGAGTAGAAAGCGTCCTCACGCCCCACAAGAGCACACTGGGGATGAGGCCAGTGCCAGGCAAGCCGCGCTCAGATGGCACGGTGGTGGGGTTGAGGGAGGGGATCTTCAAATACGTGGATGGAGCAAAAAGTCCCCGAGCATGGCGGGGACTGGCTTTCTCAGGACATGCCTTCGGGCTATAAAACCAGCTCCCCACATTTGCTGGGGACCACCTGTTTTTTTAAAAATTAAGTTCAACGTAAGCAAAAGCACGGAGTGCTTTGGCAGCGGGGGCAGCTTGGAAGGCTTTAATGTGTCTTTTCAGGCTGCTTGGTGTCACGTTGCTTTCCCCTGTGTATCTAGACTGAAAAGATTAATTAGCCTCGTTTGCTGTGAGGGTAGGAGGTGCACACAAAGATTGTGGTCACCGTCTGCCAAAGATACCACAGGCATGGATAGGGTCCGCTACACAGGGAACAGGTACGTTTGCTTTGGCTAGGATACGAGTCTGACTTGTAGGAAAGGCACAAGGCTGTGGGAGAGATATGTCTGTCTGGAGTAAAAACTACAGGCATGCACACAGAATTAAACCCAAAGCCAGAAAGCTGCCTCAGCAAAGACTTCTTAATTGCAACTATATGCAAAAGGTTAACCAAGCCAAGCAGAGACTCTGTTATTTTAACTGGTATCTCAGAACACTAAGTTCCAGTTGACAAACTGTGAATTTAAAAAACAAAAGAGGAGAAAAAGAGACTGTACTCGTGGTTGCACACCTACTTGTTCGTAAAGCCTCCAAGTTAACGAGTCCCTGTGGAATTCAATAACGAACATACTTCCAGTGAACCTTAATTTTTACCTGCCATAGCTTATGAATTTCAATATGTACCATTTTGATCCAGTAGACTAACATTGCTGAAGCAGTACATTTTCTCCTCAAAAATAGAAATAGAGTCCACTCTCTTTATAGTGGCATGACATTTATCTCCATTTTGAAAGTGATCCCATTTAAACCGAAAGCAAATAGAAGGGCATTGCACAGCATGTTTGGCCCTCATGCATGCTGCTAGAACAAAGTACATTTCACATTGATTAACAGATAACTCATTTCAACCCTTCAGACTTTTGCACTGCAGTAACTCATCAACAATACTGTTATATCCCATAAAATATATTACCCTTTGTGCTTCGCCTTTTCTGAACTCAAATTTTAACAGCACTTTAGGTATTGTAATTAACTATTGTAATTAACCTAATAACTTTTCCAGACCAAGGCCCAGGATACTATTTTTTGCTCTGAAGAAGATAACAGTCTGTATTTCACATACAGCGGAAAATCAAACATTCTCGAGGTCAAAGAACTCAACTACCAGGTAAAAGTTACAATTTACATACCTCCCTTCAGCAGGGACCGTATCAGGTAATGCCTGTTTCTATATGCAAGCCATTTTAAAAGCCAAACAAAGGTGAAGTTCACAAAGTTCACATGACCGTTGCACAGTCAAATACATAGAAGTTTTGTGAGCAGAATCATGCTCTTGGATGCAATATTTACAGCAGGCTAAACCCTCCATTGTAAATATATCTAGTAAAGCCAGGGGATAAGACAGGAAAAGAGGTCTGTTTCTAGGCTCTGTTTTTTCTCAGTCTTGAGCCAAATTATTCCTCTGAGGGCTGGGGCAAGAGGGACTTTCTGTCCAGCCAGGGATGGTGGGAGCCCTTGCTGGCAAGAATGAGTATGCAGAAGGAGACAAAGAGAGGATGACTGACAAGGAGAATTTCAGGGAACCAGTGAAATTTTTCATCTCCCTTTGTGCCACCATGGCATCTGAAGTAGATTTCACAATTTTCAGTTTTGCGTAATTTCAAATTATATTAAAAATTTTAAACATTTACAATTTACAATAAATTACCAAAGTAACAGAGGACAGAGATAGGTTTAGTGATTAACAGAATAAGAAGCRAAGCATGAAAACCATACTTGGCTTTAAAAGAACTTTCTTCCATGTATTTCTGAAAATTAACAATATTATTTTAACATATTCTCTGCTTGTAACATCATAACTTTGAAGATATTTATTGCTAAATAGTTTATTGTTTGAATTGAAGGGACTCGTTTCTTTCTGTTAGGTTAACATGGCATCCCAGATTCCCTGGTATGAAAACCTTGCACAGATGAAAATGCCATGGACCTGGAAATCGGATCCCCGTTCTCATGTGTCAATAATCCAGAATCTGAATTTAAAAGTTCAAAGTGGTCAGATGCTAGCTATTATAGGAAGCACTGGTAAGAGCAACCAAATTTCATGATTTGACAAACTCTCAGATAAAACGTACACAGCCAAGAGCAACACTCTGCAGTCTTCTGAATGGCAAGATCTAGTTGAGAAACAACTATTGGAAATGTGTCACTCAAGTGCATTCTTTAAAATATATGAGGAAACAAGGTATGAGGAAACAAAGAATGATACTGGGGGGGGGGGGGGGATTAAAATTTATTTTCAAACCCAATTTTGTTATGACTTGTACACATTTGCTGTTTGTTTCCTGAGGTGTAGTGGGGTATTGTTCTAACTGTGGCCTGCAGTCCCAGCTCTGCTGGACATGAATCAGCTTCATGGCTCAGATTCAAAACAGGCCAATTGCAGACCTTACCCAGTAACATAGCAGACAAATGAGGCCAGACCCCGTAAGAAAGATCAGTGGCAACTTGCATAGCCATAAACAGGAATTCCCTTCAGATGTTGAAACAATTCTAACAGGATAAAATATCACATTTGGATTAATTAAGAGAAACTTACAGTGAAGAAAAGACAGTTCCTCTCCTGTTTGCCTTTAAAATGGGTCTCTGCTTTCCTACATCTTTTTTTTTTTTTTCCTTTCATTTTCTGGTGGGACTGGTTTAATCTTCTCCAGGGTGAGGCTGACTAATGGAGAGGTGGCCTTTACCCCATGTGGTTAGTTGAGTCTAAGCTCATCTAGGGGGATAAGAAGTAGACACATGACCTGTTAAACTGAAGTAAAAAGTACCCATACTTTGGAGATAAAAACCCCCATGCTGTGTCTCCACTAGACTCTTACATCAGGTTAGCTCAGTGATTCAGTGAAAATGCTCTCTCTCAAAGGCAAGGCGTATTTACCAAAGAAGTTTTAACTTTATTTCGACAAAAGAGGTTTTTCTTCCCCATTGCCATGGGATTTTTTTCTTAGCACATATCCTTAATGTAATTGAAGTTGTACCTTAGAGATTCTCCTGATTATAAAAGGAAAAGCTTGTGATGAAATAACATATTGAATTATAGATATAGTGCCTTTGTAAGGTAACACACACTGAGCACAAACCCCTTTCAGCAAACTAGTCAAACTATTTTTAAAAGCTGTTTATCATCTATTTTATCAAATGCCTTAGTAAAATGGATTAAACTGCTGATGGGTTTCACATTGTCAATGGCAATCAATATGTCACTCTTAAATAGAGCAATACGTGGTTTACAGATGGATGGGTTTCTTTTTTAAAATGTATATATTAMGAAACAAGTGTGGAGTTAATCTTTCAACAGGGAGACTAGAAATAAATGACATCTAATCATAATAAGGGAGCTCTGTGTGTTTACATACAGTATCATAAAGCAAAAAGGAAAAAWTCATTTGCTATTTAATTCCAAATCAGGTTTTGTTTTCATTGTTTTACTTTTCTTACCTCTGAGTATGAGCCAGCTTTTCTTAATTGTTTAAATGACTTTTTGTCTTATTTAAGTCATAATAATTTTTATTTCAATCATGATTAAGATTCTTATTATCTGTATAATCATTCAGYGCCTTAGTCATTCAGCTGTTCCAGCTGCCATTTCTGAATTCACAATTCCCTCCACAAAGCAAGCTCTTGCCGAGCATTTAGTYGCCAGCCCTGCAGCCAGCGCAGGATACCACCTTTCACTTATGTTTCAAAAGTGAAAGAGAGGTAACAAGAGGACAAAGAGACCTTGCTTCTTGAGTTCATGGAGCTATCCCCAATGCCCAGCTACCCAATTCTGCTGAGAAATGACAAAGGTTAAAGCCATGTACTCCATTCCAGAGGAGAGAGATTTCCTGAACATGAGCTTGTCGGGTGTCAGTATTTTCTTTCRAGACCATTCTGTCTCTGCAGCTTTGGAAGAGCTTCAGGAAGGGTTGGGGAAAAGATGTCAGGGAATCAAAACTTCTATCCTCTGTCTGTGACTACATCAACTTTTCAACATAATCCCCTGGAAATTAATTTAATTTTCAATTTTGATTTTTCTAGCTGGTGGAAAGACATCTTTGCTTGATGTGATAACTTGCCGGGATCACGGAGGCAAAATCAAGTCTGGTCAAATYATGATCAATAACAAACCCAGCACTCCCCAGCTTGTTAAGAAATGCATCGCACACGTGCGGCAGGATGACCAACTGCTCCCCCACCTGACTGTCAGAGAAACGCTATTGTTCATTGCCAAACTGCGCCTTCCAAAGTTTTTTTCAGACTCACAAAGGAAAAAAAGGGTAATTGAGCTGTTGGAAAAAAATAAAGTTGTCAAAAATGTGTCTGACAGGAATTATCCAAGAGATCCTGTGTGTTTGGAGTCAGAACAGCTAATCTGGCATTTTTTCATGTAGATTATGAATTATAAACTTTTTTCTTCTTTCAAGATAGAAACCAGCAATTGTTCCAAAGCTCATAAAAAATGACAATCTAGAGAAAGCATTAGAGAGGCTGAACGAAGAACTAAATTGCTGATCGCTGAGCCTTTTTTAATGTTATCTCTAAAATCATGATTTGTTTTCAAGTGTCTCTTGATCAGATAGCACTGAAACATCCAGATGAATGTTAACCACATTAATCACATTTTCAGCTTTATCTATGCATGAATGTGCAAATAAACTCTTGCTTTATCTTTGTTACCCTTCGGATCCCCCCAGGTAGAAGACGTGATAGCAGAACTACGYTTGCGTCAGTGTGCAAACACCAGGGTAGGGAACGAGTACCTCCGCGGTGTTTCGGGAGGCGAGAGGCGGAGAGTGAGCATCGGTGTGCAGCTGCTCTGGAACCCGGGTGAGCAAAACCCTGACACCTTCCTTGTGCCCACCACAGACCACTGGGGGAAATGGGGCTGTAAATGAAGATAGGAGCTTTCAGGGAAGATTCATACACACAGTTGTCCCTGGGGCAGCTTGAGGAGTTCATACTCAGGACACTTAACAGGTCTTGCACCACCCTCTGCCAGAGGTTACCTCTCCATAGCAAAGTTAGGCACAGTGACTGGGTGCTGGTCTGTTTGCTTAAATTGAAATCAGTGCTGATCACAGATAATAATGTAATTATTACAGTAATAATTCTGTAAATGGAGCCAGCCCACTTTCGCTTCTGTCACCTTTGCCAATGGAGCAGTAGAGCCAGGCAGAGCCCCCCTAGCAGCCTTCACCCACCACTGTCTAAAACCACCATCACACAGACTACTGAAAGTTGCCTGAAGTCACCCTCACAGCAGTGCTCTGGTTTGTGAATATCAGTATGAGGTTTGGTTTTTATCTGACCGCATGCCACAAGTTACTTTGGAAGGCTGCTGGCCTATTATAACATCAGGATTGTTTTCCTTTCCTCCAACCCAGCCCATTTACATGTGCAATGTTAACAGGGAAGGTCATTTTCTTGGCTGCATAGTCAGTCATTGTGGTCTTGTGCAACTCATTGACGTGGCTGGCTCATGCTGCAGGTGAACTAGAAATTTCCATCGTCTTCAGCAGAAGCAAAACATGAGGCTAAATCTGCAGTTGATTTTGCAGGATTGAATCCCCTATCTGCTATTTTTTTTATATATATATATATATCAAAAGCACTACTAATCTTGGCTGAGCCTCTTGTTGAGCAAGATTTCCCATCAGCTCTTCCACTGGGAAATGGATCTGAGAATTTTTTGCTTGTATAAAGTTATATTTTTGTAATTATGGGGAAAGCAGAAGGGTTTTTTTGTAAGAAATGATGCTCAGGAATAGATGTGCTGGTACTGAAGTAAAAAAATAATTAGTTCCAGGAAAAATAAGTAAAGCTTTCTTTACGTTTCAAATATGGGTTATACCCCTCAGCACAGAAACCATGTCTGTGTACAGACATTGCCTTGCTCTGATTGATGTCATTAAGTTCTATAATAACACAAACACTGCAAAATAGTAAAACTCTTTCAAGTTTGTAACAACCAATTGCAAAACAAACAAACAAATTCCAAACATATGCATATCTCTTCATATATATGTGCGAATAGGTGCAAAATAGAGCACAGGTTGGAAGGAGGAGCTATCTAAATTAATACTGTGTGAGTATTTACACATGAATAATGCAAGAGGTTTAAATATCGAGCATTTAGGTTAAAATATTTCAGTAGGCAGGATACAAAACTAATACTATGGCACTAATTAATATTCATGTACCTGATATTTGTACAGGCAAAGTGCAAAAAACTGCAGAGAAGAACATAAATTTAATAAGGAACCTAAATCTGCATCCCAATGAAAAATAAAAAAAATTTCTTGTTTCCAGTGGGAGCAAGATAGGATTTAAAATAATTACTTTTGGTCATCATTTAAGTAAGATAGTGCAAGAAATTGCCATTGTTGAATATTATGTGATGCTGGTATGAAATATACTTTGGACTTTAAAAAAGAAGGAATATATCTGTGCGATTTCATGCACTAGCACCATTTCACTTAGAACATATTTTCCAAATCAAACATGCGGCTTTCCACAGCTAAACTTATTGTCTTTGGCAGGAATACTCATGCTTGATGAACCTACGTCTGGACTGGACAGTTTTACTGCACATAACCTTGTGATAACGTTATCCAGACTGGCCAGAGGAAACAGATTAGTTCTTCTTTCACTTCATCAGCCCCGGTCAGATATCTTCCAACTGTTTGATTTAGTTCTTCTGATGACTTCTGGAGTCACTGTCTATTCTGGAACAGCTAGAGACATGGTCCCGTATTTCACAGAACTAGGCTACCCCTGCCCAAGGTACAGCAATCCTGCAGATTTCTATGGTTAGTATCAAGCACTGCCATAAAAAAGGTTACTGGAAATCATTTGCTTTCATAAGTGTATCAGCTAACATCAACTTTTATTGACCATAACTGTCCTAGAAATGCCTTATAACTGACTCAAATCAATACTATAGCAAGTTCAGGTTTTAATAAGATCCTTATTTGTCAGTACAGGAAATGTAACAAAAACAAGAGGTACGGACAAAATCAATTTTAAATAATCCTCCTTCTAACTCTGCCAGGTGTAGCACCTCTTTCACATGTTTAGCACACTTATTCCCATGTTTTAGTTGGTTGAAACTTTTACCCTCACTGAGAAAGACATGGATGAACTGATCAATTGCTTTCTGTAGCCAGTTCTCTGACTTCTGAATCAAGAAATGTGGGAAGCTAGTTTCCCAGGGTGAGGAATAATACACATCTGGAACAGTAAATGAGAAAGAGGAATGCTGCCCAACAGAGCACATTGGAAGGGAGAAAAACCAAACCCAGAACAGCAATTCTTTTATTCCTTTTCTCAAAGAAGGTTAACTACATGGTTCCAAATCCGTTCCTCTTCTGTTTTTTGCAACGTGCACAGGGAATCTGGCCCTATTAATCTAATGGCAGTAGTCTCTTACCACAGAGGTTGGTTCAGTTCCAGCCCGTAGGTCTTTGCACTCAAGTTGGCTAGGAAACCTTGTACAGACACCAACCTCGATGCTCTGGAGTAACCTCTTCAGCTGTGCCTATGTGGCAGGTGGTGTCAGCTGATACCTCTCGTATCAGCTGTGCAGAGATAAACAGAAGTTAACCTCAATGTCAAGCCCTGCAAAAAGACCTTTGTCACCACCATGGTTCAGAGCAGTCCTCAGCCAAGCACAGCCTTGAGGAAGGCTTGCACCACCCCTGTATGGGAATGGAGAATATAAGGCAGTCCTGGGGAAACTTGTAGCTACAGCCTGTGGTTACAGAGACAAAGCCCTATGACATGAAGGCGGGGAGGGATGAGAAAGGGAGGTGGAAGATCATTTAGCAGTATGCACAGAGTCAGTACCCATATGAAGAGAAGAGAAATATGGGTAGCAGGAAGGTGGAAATGGGACAGGATGGTAGCAGATGCCACAGCATGAAGGAGCACCTGACGGAAATGCACAAATGCTGGCTGTGTGTCTGATAGAGAAACAGGAGACCATGGCAGAAGGGAAGAGGTAGGGCAGGTTGCAACTCATTTCTGATGGACTCCTGCTGAAGAGTGGCTGAACAGAGATGATCAGACCAATGTAAGGAGTTACAAAATGTGCAGCGATAGTTCTCTCAGAAAGCATCTGCAAAATGTCAGGTATTGTCACGCTACACTGAAGTTAGCATTGGAAAACACTATTAAAAGTTTAGATTTAAAAAAAAAAAATCATTTTGTTAAGTAAAAAAATAATGCTAAGTCAACTATTGTTGCTGCTACTATGTTGTCCTTGGATAATATTCTTCTTGGGCTTTCTCAGTATCAGGTAAAGTTTATGGCACCTCTATAAGATACAGAAAAAGATTATAACTATCATTTTGCAGATGGAGAAAAAAGCATATGATTTAAGTCAAAGTCACATAACAGATTGTAAATGCCTACATGCCAGGAAGGAAATTCAAACTGTTTATTCTCAGCACCCCTCTCAAGCCACTATTAAATTTAGAAAAATCCGAAATAGTAGTTTACAATATTATAATAAACAATTATGAAATCTCTCAGTGATTCATTGAATGACTAGATAAGAAACAACTCCCAAGACAAAATACACATGAACAATCCGTTCTTCTCTAATTACCTAAAGTAACTGATAAAGTTTTAACCGTTGTAGCTTAATGCATGCACACAGGTCGTACTGTCTGTTCACAATGAAATCTCTGATTCTAAACACATCATAAAGTTATCACATCAGTAGCGTATGGACTCATGTCAAATAATGTCTTGCAGTTGATTTGACCAGTATCGATAAACAGACCGCAGAAAAGGAGATGGAAAGCCGAAAAAGAGCAAATACTCTTGCCAACTTGTTCCTAGAAAAAGTCAAAGATTTTGATGATTTCTTATGGAAAGTTACTGAAGGAGATAATGTTGCAATCACATTCAGCAAGCAAAGGTAAAGAAAAGAGCGTCATACAGCACTGGAGTAACAGCTACAGCCTGTGATAATTTCATGGTTTTTTCTCTTTTCTTTTGGGCAGGTCCCATTTAAATTCAGAAGAGGCTATCGACATGCCTCACCATTCAAGTGATCAGTTACCCGGAGTCTTAAAGCAGTTCACTATATTATTAAGGTAACCTTATCTCCAGCATAAACAGTTACGTATCATGCCCATTTGTATTTTAAAGCATAAGAAAGAAGCACAAAATGAGAACTGAGTGCATGCTGAAAGTGCAGAACTAGCGCTAGGCCTGAGCAAGCCGTAGAGCAGAGGCGTTGCTATACCGGCTCACCCCAGCCCCTTGAGCAGGATAGCAGCCAGATGTACGGCCCCACCTTTGCGCCCCAGGGCTCCATCCAGACAGTCACCTCCAGCTCACATCACTGGGAGCCCACGGCTTTAAGCAGCAGCAGGCTCAGGAACGTGCGTCCCGGTTTTGGCTACTGCCATCCTGACACCCATGCCAAAGCGTGGTGACTGAACCCTCAGCAAGCCCAGGCAGCCACGTGGTAGGCTCAGGCATTGCCAATCTCACATCTCTGCCTCAGATTTGAAACCAGGAGGCTTCACTGATTATAGCCAGCATAGATGAGTATTGTAGTTGGGTCTCATGCTTGCGTACTCAAAAGAAACATGATCAACTGGTTTAATACTTGTAAAACATCACTACCAGTATCAGCTGTTGTTAGCGTACACTACAGGTCCTTAACAGAGAGACTTCTATAACTGATGTGATTGCTTCTGTGTCTCTGAAACCAGACCGTCCCACCCCCATTGCCTTCCTTCAAGCTTTCAGCATTTCAGACCTGAAATACTAGGTGGCTACAGATGCTCAATAGCTTTGATTAGGTAAAATCCTTTACAGAAACCCACAGCCCAACTCCTGTCCTACTCAAAGTCGGCAAGTCCCACGAACTGATTTTAGCAGAGCGTTTGGGGCAACATATCTGAATATAACCGGCATTAGTAAGTACTATAACTTACGGTCAATGTTGCTGTTTTCCTAGTCGTCAAGTCTCCAATGACTTCCGAGATCTTTCAACGTTATTAATCCATGGATTTGAGGCCCTTCTCATGTCATTATTAATTGGATTTTTGTACTATGGCCATGAGAAAAACAGACTCTCTATTCGTGACACAACAGCACTGTTGTACATGATGGGTGCGCTAATCCCATTCACAGTGATTTTGGATGTTATTGCCAAATGTAAGTGTCGGTTTTCTTGTAAATGTTATAAGCAATCAAAATCAGAAAATTCCTAAATCAATGAAAAAATTATACTTATTAATGCAACCCTAGGATGAAACCAACCTGTTTGTTCCTACCCTGCAGGTCATTCGGAAAGAGCTATGCTTTATCATGACTTGGAAGATGGAATGTACTCTGTTAGCCCGTATTTCTTTGCTAAGGTAATTGGTTTTGTTGCCAGGAAATACAAACAGCTAGCTTTAACATTAAAAAAACACAAACAAACCAAAGCCTTGTTGTATAAATGATCACATTCATATCAGACTTTGTTCTTTTGTGTCTGCCAGCTAAGGCTATCGTTCTTGCTTCCTTGGCATTAATGGATTAAACCTCACACTACTTTAGATCTGTTGCCATAAGTCATGGCTGAGATCCCACCCCAGAAAAGCCAAAGAAGAATCTTCCACTGGGTTGTTTGGCCAGAATTTGAGAAATCTCAAACTCAAATTTGAGGGTTTAGACAGTTTTACATACCTGCATATTTCATTTGCTGAAGCATCTTTGAAAGTTTGATTACATGTCTTGATCTGTAAAACAAAATATTCATATTAAATGCTAAAGCAAAGGTAAAACAGAAATGACAAAATGCTAACTGTGACATTTCCAGTAGTTGTTTGGGCCTGTACTGGTCAAACAGTTGTATTAAGTGCATAAAAGCCAGAGTTTCTGGAAATAAATTAGAACTTTTAAAAAATTGCATTCTCTTTTTCACAAGGGTTTAGAATAATTCCTTCTTTGTGATGTTGCCACTGTTAGATGAGTTCTGCCTGCCATGGCATCTGTAATTTAGGTTTCCATTTCTGCACAAGATTTTAAATGCTTATTAGTGGTTGCCAGAGAAAAATATTCTTTGCACTGTGTCACAAAGATTGCACATTATTCATAGAGAAATCGATGTAATTCGTTACAACCTTAGTATTAGAGGATAGTAGCAACCCTCTTTAGAAGAAATAATCATAATACTCTCTATACATATCTTTAGACATTTGAGAAAATCCTAAGCACGTTTTTGTTTTACAATGAGTTGAGTAGTTACTAACTGGACTGCCTTTGGGACAAAGTGGGGGAAGTGACCAACAGCCAAATTTGTCTCAAATTTGATCTCACACTAGGTTCAACCAAATTTGGACAAAGCATACAGTTGCCATGAGTCAGTAGCAGTATTACTGTTATCAAGCACACCAGTTCTCAGGGAAAGAGTCTTAAATTCTTAGAAGCTGCCAAAACTGTTACAAAACAAGACATCTAATCCGTAACAAGCGTCCTCTTATTTTAACAATTAGTTACAGGAACTGTCACAACTGGAGAAAAAATTAGTGAGGATTTCAATTTTTGTTGTGGATTGTTTTTGCATGTCACTGACAACACCTAACAGGGAGGTGATTGCATTCTAAGGGAGTATTTCCAGTAGTTTTTATGAACAGTCTGTAAGTACCTTGAGGTGCAACTCAGAAGGCTTTGTGATTATCATTCAACTTATTTTTCCCTCTCTCTTTTTTTTTTTTTTCCTTCCTGAACAGATTTTGGGGGAGCTCCCAGAGCACTGTGCTTTTGTTATAATTTATGGGGTTCCCATCTACTGGCTGGCAAACCTCGTTCCTGAACCAGAACATTTCCTGCTGAACTTTCTCTTGGTGTGGCTGGCTGTATATAGTGCCCGGGTGATGGCACTTTGGGTGGCAGCACTGCTGCCGACATTACAGCTCTCAGCCTTCTTCGGCAACGTTCTTTTCACGTCGTTCTACCTGAGCGGTGGTTTTGTGATAAGCCTGGAAAACCTCTGGACAGGTAAGACAAAGCTCCCACCATCCCTCTGAACTGAAACATCGATGGTTTTCATTAGTGACTGGTTGTTGTGAGGCTGAATGTGTCCTGTGCAGGAAAACTCAGCTTTATTCCTACCTTTGCGATTATCTTCTTGGGTGGTGACGGTAGAGTCAGATCGTTCATTTTACGTCAGTTTCTCCATTTGAGAAAGGCTCGATTCTTACATGGTTGCTAAATTTTTCAGTAAAAAGAATTATATCCAGTAGATGAAGATTGAGCTCCAGTGAGACTTAGTTGACAGAGGGAGTTTGATGGATATGCATATTAGCTCTCTCCTAATTTTCCATCTCCGTGTAATAATATAAAGTATGTCTGCCATTTTGTCCAATAATAAACTGTGATATGTTTACAGCTTCTTGTTGTCAAGAAATTAGACAAACCTGCTGTACTTGGCAGCAACACAGCAGTTTTTGAGGTCTCAAGTAAGTTTTGTGTATGTATATCAATTTCTTCCTTTCTGCCATTTTTTTTCCAGTTCCATTTTGGATTTCTAAAATCTCTTTTCTCAGATGGAATTTTCAAGGCATGATGCAAATTCAGTTCACTGACCTCACGTATGAAATGACTGTTGGAAATACTACATTTCAAATACCAGGGAAACTTGTAAGTCACCAATAAAAGTTGTTACAAACATTTGATAACTAATTAGAATGCTATTTATATGCCCATCATATTTAAGTAGATGCTGTAGGCCTTAAATTTGACAAGCACTAAATCAATACATGAGGTCACGTTACACTTGGTACATTTAAAATTTGTCCCTACAGATAACCCTACAGCAGTCACTCCTTTTATCCCTTTCTTTTTAGTGGAAGAGAGAAAAAGGGAAAAAAAAAAAAAAAAAAGAAAAGAATAAAGGGCAACTGTTTTCTATGCAAGCCCCAACTACGTGCTTGCTGAAATTGTTCAGAGGCTGAACTGTATTCCTCTGAAATACCGCAGCCCCTAGACATAGCATAGCTGTAACCAGCTATCAAACCACTCTTAAAGTCACATCCAGCTGGAAACCAAGGGAAAAGGCGGCAGGGGCCAGGGAAGCTCACACGTAACACACACTTCACAGATCCAGCATGAAAATTTTGTGTCTGTTCCTAATCCGGCATCATCCGTGGTTACAGGTCACTCAGGCTCTGGACCTGGACTCCCATCCTCTCTACATAAGCTATCTCGTCCTCGCTGGTATCGTTTGCAGTTTCCTGCTTTTATACTACTTATCTCTGAGGTTCATCAAGCAGAAATCGAACCAAAACTGGTAACAGCAAACCACGCAGAGGAGGCAGCAGGTTACAGCGTCCCTTGCAAGAACACCGGGAAAGCCCACGAGCTTATTGTTGCTCACCTCCGCAGCCGCGCAAGGGGAGCGCGGGTACCTGCGGGGAGCGCCGGGTGCCGCCAGCCCGGCTCGCCACGGGATGGCAGCAGAACACCAGGAGTCGGAAGGCAGGCCGTGCTCCTCCACACAGCCCGCAGCAAACTGGGGCTTCAGCCTGGGGCTGGGGTTTAAGGTTGGGTTTTTGGGTGGTTGGTTGGTTGGTTGGCATACCGTTTTTATAGGTGACGCTTATGAGTTCTCCACACCTTGAAATATTCTGAGCTATGGGCCACCGATTTAAAAGGACCCATCCCACTTAGTAATAGCTGATGTTTTGGTCCATAATATTTGAACGTATAGTGATCATGTACTTAATTCGGAGAGCTCAGAGAGAAGCAGGATCAGCACACACACAAATCACTACTTTCTGTAGCATGTATAACATTCAGCACTCATAAGAACAGTGCAGAGGAAAGCAACACAGAAGATTTTACTGATGCTTCAGGAGAACATGCAAGGATGGAAAACACAGCTGTCAACGATTCTGTGTTGTTTCTACTTGCTTATGTGTTTTAAGGCTTTAACTTTGTGTTCCAGTTAGATGCTGTCAATGCCCAAAATGGGTGTTTTCCCACTGTACAGATGATTTCTTGTAACAGAGAATTTTATCTCACCCTCTTGGATTTATTTCTACAGTATAAATACATACCAATTGATTGTTATTAATCACATCTTTCTCCATGGCAATCACAGCAATTTGCCAAGTTTAGTTCCTAAGATTCTCRGGTAGAAAATACCAAACCTGCCCCTCCAGTAATTACAAATCTAATGGTGCAATCTATGAAATGCTTGAAATTGTGCTCCTAGTTATGCTCAGCCATAAGACACAAATGCTCAGAAAATGAGTAACAGTAAATAAATGGCTGTAATTCACACACAGTTATGGTAAGTCCATGTGCAAATTAGGTGTACGGTTGCTGCAAGCATTTTATAAGATTAGCTTGCTTGATTTTAAATGTTTGGATGCATATCTCTGTGCTTATATACCAAGACCCAAAGCACATTGTCTACTCTACTTTCATTTACATGTTGCACAGTGGAAAACTACTAGTGTAATCGGCTATAATGCCCCAGATACTGTTAGGTAATTTTTTTTTTTTTTTTAAAGAAATAAGAATGAAAGAACATCAGTATTATATTATTCTATTTGGCAATTAGGGCTGCCACATTACTTTCCACAGGTTCCACAGGTTCCACATGGTAATAAATTCCCAGGAAGACCCTAGTCTAAAGATGTTAAGCAGGTCTGATAAAATAACAGCTTCAGCCACAGGCAGCAGTAGGAATCCAAAACACTCCAAGGCTTTTCTAAGGTGAATTCTACCATTTCTTTCTGGTTCTGCTGTATTTGACTAAAAAAAAAAAAAAAAAAAAAAAAAAATCCCACCAAAACCCCACATGATTTGATCCTAGTGCCATTTTGAAATGATCAGATTTGCATTGCCTTTTAATGGCAAAGCCAATTCTTTCAGTCCAATTCAGCATCATTAAATTGTCAGAATAGCAGCTTCCTGTTTGATTCTTAATTATTCCTTTTTATTATATTTAAGACACTTAATTTTTTTAAAGTGGTTTACTCTTCTTTGTAATGATCTGTTGTGATTAGAATCTCTTTTATATTACACTGAAGTTTTAAGAGTATATATTGGTACTTCTAGTCTAAACCTCTATTTTCAAGGTATTTAGAGGATTAAATTCTAGGCTGACTCTCTGTTGTGAATTCACTTTGATGTTTAATAAAAAAAGGAGAGACACAATGGGAGAAATTAAAGACATAAGGGACAGCTCTGAATTTTAGGGGCATATTGTCATGCACAGAAATCTTCAGGCATCTAGATAAGAATATACCATAGCCTTAACTTTGAATTTCCTTCCTTTTGTGAAATTAGGCAGGCTGCTGACATTACTTAAACAGCCTTTTTCAATTTAAAATTCCACCCTCTTAACATTATGCAGCAGGACCAAACGGTGTGAGTGTTTCAGAGGTGGTGTTATGACAAGGGTAGATGTATACATAATGGGGACTTGAGTGGTGAGCCTAGGAACAGCCATCGTATGGAGTGTAGGAAGAGCTATCATAGGATGTGGCCAGGCCTGTGTTTACACAGAAAAAGCTCATATTCTATATACTACAATTACATTAGCACACTGTCTATGATCATATCTTGTTTCCTTGATGCCTAGAGATGGGGAATATAGGCTGTGATTATTGTTACAGGCTTTAGCAATAAGAAGAGAGGAGCCTTGAAATACAATTAGCAATTAGCGTTCATGCCTAACAATAGCACGCTGTGGGGCTGTGTACAGAGAAGAGCACAGGGAAGAGTGGGTGGATGACACACAACCTGCCCCACTCGCACTACCAGGAGTTGAAAAATAGTACAAGTTTAGGGGAATTATGCACCTCTCAGCCAGTGAAGGTCACGCTGTATGCTTTGGCCTCTACGTTCGTGTCCTGCTTCATGTTAGTTTTGTGCGGAAAAGGTTTCACACTTCCACAGCGGAGCTGCTGCTGCTGCAAAAACAAGTGGTTAGCGAGGGAATAGAAATCTTCCCAGGAGTTCTAACCAAGGCTAAATGTCATTATTTAATTTCAGCACAGCTTTGCTTTCCAAGTGTCAGAGTAGCTGTTCCTTTTCCTTAGACTCCCCTGTGTCAGCAGCAGCTCGGTGTGCCCTCCTGCCTGCACTCCCTGTATCAGTATAACCAAAGTTACAGCAGTCCGCAACAATCTCAACACAGAGAGTGAAGATCACAAGCAAGACACTGCGCTAAACTCATCGTACTGTCCGTTCCACACACGACAACGTTTAGTTTGTTACGGACTTAAGCACTGCGGTACGGCAGATCTGCCATTCGAGCAGAGCACTGCCTGCCAGTCCCACAATGCCACCATCCCGAGGATTCACCCGCTACCGCCTTTGCTCTCCTGTATCCTCCCTGGCCGGGTTCGGAAAAGATCTCCTCAGCTGTAAGTCATGGTCCCTGCTACGGCAGGCAACCAAGTCAGTGCAAAACTGGTTTTGAAATGGCACCATGTTTAATCGGTTGCAGAGTTTCTAAGTTGTTTTGYCCAACCGCTGTTTGAACTGCCTGGTGCACGACTTAACTGCAACAGGCCATGGGGTTTCAGTCTGCATACACATCAAATTTGGGAATGGGAACATCAAATACAAGCAACAGCGCTATTTGTAAGGAAAATTCACCAAAATCAGAATTAAAAAAAAAAAAATCTGTGTTGGACAACAGAACTGTGTGTTGTTACAACACCTCTATGTACTAGAGGTAGTGTCTTATCTGTAAAGAAACAGGTAAGAAAAATTTGTCTTCATTACTTAAAGTATTTAATACAGYGAGAGGTGGGAAGTTCTTCCCCAACCTCCACTCCAAGTTTATGCAATCTCCCCACTTGGCAAAAGGGACAAACATTTTTAGCACTGGAAAATGGATTACAGAAACACTGCTTTGCATATTGGCTCGTGGGTAGTGGCAGTCCTCCAAAATACTTTTAACTCGTCATTTGGAAAGGACTAGCTTTCACTCTGACTAAGCTAAATTAATAAGTAGCTGTTGAAAGTTTCATCCCATATTTGTTCATTGCAAAATGCATTCAGAAATGCTAAATCAGTAACAAGTATCAATAGCCATCCCTTTTTATTAAAAAAACCCATGAAATCCCTTTAAAAAAAAACCCACAGAAATATGCTACGCAAGGAGACTCTATGGGTAAGAAGTTACAGGTGCTGGTATGTCCACTTGCACCAGAAATGACAAACCTTTCAGGTTTTAGCCACAATGATTAATTTTAATGGCAGTAGACAAGAAACAGTGTACATGGAGCTCTGTGACATGCTGCTGCTTTTTTTTTTTTTTTTTTTTTTTTTTTTTTTTTTTTTTACACTGAGAGCCAAGACAAGCCCTTCATATGTTAGCAGCTATTAATTAAGGCAACAATGTTTAAGCAGTGGGTTGAGGTAATTTTAAAACCGCTTAACCCTTTTAAGAACTGACAAGCTTTAAAAAGCATATATATATATATATATAAACTGCGTGTGTTCATATTAATATGTATATGTAGAGATATCTGCATGAATAGATCACAGACATATGGATATACACACACAACTGTAATGCCTATGATAGCTCACAATTTTTTTTCCAGGAATATTTAAAAAGCAATTCAGATCCATAATTTATAAAAGTGCTGTTGCCAATTTCTATAATTAATTATAAAACTGTTTGTTGATGTTTATTTTGTTATTAAATCAAACTTATGGTTATTTTGAATTGCAAATTTTGTTGGCATCATTTTGCTTTCATGGTCACAATTTGATACTTTTAATGCTTCCAGTGCTAAGAAAGTGCAACTTAACAGACCCCCTCAGCCTCCACATCATGGCTCCAGAACCAGCATCTCCCATCAACAACACATTTGGATCTTTTGCTCCTTTTTAAGCATCTAATCATATTTTGCTAAGATTCCTAGCATATCTGCCTCACCTTAAGTTTTCATGTTTAACAAGTGGGTTTAGAGGCATAAATGTTAATGTACTGGCCAGAACCCATACAGTGAGTAAACAAACAATGCCACTTGCCTCAAAAATAATTTGTATTTTGTACACAAGCAAATTAGCCCACAAGATAGTCATCTACTACTTCAGTACTGAGTTTTCAAGGAAACGCATAGCACTTGGAGATCTATGAACATTCACAAATAGTCAAAACTACAACGTACAGAACCTTGCAATGATATACAACCATACCAGTTAACCTTCAAGACAGTACCTTTGCTCACTTTCATTTCCTGGGGGCTGGGGGAAAAGTTTAGAAAACAACAGAAACTTTTTTAAAATAAAAAACACTTCATGTTTCACCGAGAAAGTCAGAAGAAAAATAAAAAAGTAGCCCCTCTACTMTGCCAGTCCAGCCTCCACCAGCAGCTCCTCCCTGACACAAGTAAACATCCTCCTCCTCATGATGCAAGTCACCATGCTGAGAAGAACGCCCTAGAAGAACTGAGTATTATCTTAATGATTGCTTGTCGACAAACACCCAAATTTTCTACTACTCTTAGTTAAAAACAGCTAATCACCTTGCGGCAGTGCTTCAACTAACTGTAGAAAGGCACAAAGCCAAAAAACATGGAGTTCCAAGCCAGGCAACAACAAAAGGTGCTGCACAACCTGAAAACTTTGAAAAACAGGACATGGGCTGCCCTAATGCACTGCCTCCAGCTGCAGGATGTTACCTTACACAAGGCGGTCGTTAGATTTCCAGGTGGGTAAGTCGGAGGTCAAACTTGTGGTAGCCATCACCCCTAGAGACTCTGACCTCCGCTGAGAAAGGCAGAGCGCCAACACCTTCTTTTCCTCTTTTAGCATCCCCTTAATACAATCATTTAATAAACTTTTTGGCTTGTAATTCCCAGCAATACAGGCACGAGTTGCCCCCCACCACAGAGCTGCAAGGGCATTTCAGGCCAGCGAGAACAAGGAGCTGGCACCCTCCCACCACTCCTGCAGTAATTCTGCACGCAGTGGCTCCGGCCATTCACATCACATGCTGTACCTGCTCTCCTGCCTTCCCCCCTGAACCCACAACTCCTACTAGTAATCATGTAAAAAAGCGTTTTGTCCAGGTATTATTGTTACCTAGAAAAGCGCGCTGATTACAGCAGAGCTCAACGCTGTCAAATGCTTTGGACACGCTTGCGTCAGGTTTTTCCCTTCTAAAAGCAAGACAAAAGAAAGGTGAATGAATATTTAGCTTTATACACTTCACAGGGGATTTCTCAGTGCTTTTGTATTAGAAAAATGCCTTGCAGCTTTGTAGTATGTTCAGTGCCAGGCGTGTGATAAATTTCCACTGGAAAAAACTCTTGTACATGACTGACAATAGTAAAGCCACAAATTACCGTAATTTTATGCCCCCTGCAGCTAGTGGTATAAAACATAGTTTTCAACCTTGTTTTTACTTGCTGAATTTAGACAAATTTATAATGTTATTGATGTCAGTGAGAAAGACACTCAAATGCAGAAATTGTATTCCTGGGCATGAAAACAATTGAGGCACAGTATTTTATATGTACTATAGATGAAAAATATGGCTGTCATTAAAACTATAAAAAAGATGCAAAACTAAAGGTTGTTTGTTTTTTTTTTTTAAATTAATTTAACATTTTATATATATTTATTTATTTTCAGCTATCGCACTTGATCAGGGTTTTTTCCTCCTCCCTGAAATGCTGAACAGTTAACCAGATGCGACACGTGATATTACTAGCTCTCTCACTTTGAACATTAACATTTGAAATACAGGCTGAGTCAACAAAATCAAGGAAAGCAAAAACCTTGTTTAAGCAAAGTCTATGGATATATGGTTCCTAATGGATTTTCCAATGAGCATACACTTTCTATCATAGTTCCAATTTTTAGAGTGTAATTTTATTTACAAAGGGTTCCGAGGGCCCTAAAAATGGACAATTGCTAGAGATGATCAAGATTTACAGTTGAGCTAACCTTCACACATGAACTGTTCAAGCTACTAGCTAAACTAATCAGAGGGAAATCCAGGGAACTCTGCGAGTAACAAGGCCAATTGCTTGATTTATTTTTGGTTTAGGCAGAAAGTTTTTCAGAGTATGGCTAGGCAGTGGGCTCAGCAACCTAACACAGTTGCTTTGGTTGGAGCTTCACCTCAGGCTGCAACTTCCGTATCAGAACATGCAAAGAAATCGTAACAGCCCCAGTGCTAAACACCATCCCGTATTCAGGCTCATCTTTAGAACCACCCTAAATTATAAACACACTTGTAATAACACACTCGTTCCTACAGCTGCTTTCGAATTTGAGGAGTGTGAGGTTTGAGTGGCTGCTGCTGGAACAAACTTCCTTTGGGATTTTCGGCACATGATGATGCTGCTGTTTCTTCAGTTACCCAGCTGTAATTACAGGACTGGTACCATCGTGACTCCCCATGGTGGGAAGGCATGAGAGGACCAGGCCTGGCTCAGCAGCTCTGATCAGTCCTTCACAGCCTCCTCCTTCATTGAGTTGGGCTTGGCAGCCAACTCACCCTTAGCAGCCCTTGCTGCTGCCACTGCTTTCTTCTCCAGTGAACCTCAAGGAGAAGTGGTTGAGGAGGAGACAGTGGGAACCATGAGAAAGGCAAAGATCCACGGTGGTGTGTCATCGACCCCGACTGCCAGCGAGCTGAGGGCTGCTCCTTCCCCTCACGGTCATTCACTCCCAATCCAACCAGGCCTAAGGCATCACGCTGAAGCTGCTAGCTTTGTCTTCTTATCGCCACCCACAATACCAACTCTCATTCTTCCCACCTAGCTATTTTCCCAATACTTCCACTCCCTTCAGAGTTCCTTTGCCGCGATCCTGTATTTTGACAACCACTCTTCATAGCCCCTCTCCCATAAATAAAAATCCAGCACCCAGCAAAACGGCCTTTCAGAGCCTTCTTCGACAACCTCGAAGGAGGTCGGCCAGGCCAACCTCGTCCTGTCCACACCCCCCTGCTTTCCCTCCAGCCCAAACTGTTTTCTATCTAAAAGTCCACCCTCCTCTCCTCCCCTGAAGATTCATCTCCGCTATCTACAACTTTTCCCATAACTCCACTTTTCAGATTTGCCCTGGTCTCACGGACTAGGTGAAGAACAGCAGATGCAGACTACTTGCAAAACCAAGAATTAAATCTGCTGCTAGTTTTCAAGACTCATCACTTTCACTGTGAGACACTGAGGTTCGTTGCTTTCTGAACCTGGAGTTCACTGGCACTTAGAGCCGAGTGAAATAACTACGAGAAACACAGAACTACAAAGAGGTTTGGAGCTATCGTTGCAGACAATAGCAGTTCTATAGATACCACTGCTTTATCATGGTGTTATAAGGGTAATCACATAAGAAATTGTGAAGCATTAGCCAATTGTAATATAGAGGCTTAAGAGTATCAGAGAGAAACCTTGCATTAATAGTTTTATCTAAAAGTAGATCAATGTGGAACCCCCGTCTATAGCAGGCACTGTGTAAGACAGTTTCTATTATCTCATTTTCTTAATTACAGGAAACAATAGAGAAAACTCAAACCTCAAACTTCCGTATCTGCTCTTATTTCCATACCTAATGGGAAACCCAGAACTTTGCTCCAGTAGCTGAGGATCTGCACACTCATACTCAGAAAGATGCCCTTGGATTACATTACAGTCTCAGCTGGAGCCACTCACTTAAAAGGATATTGGGTTTCCTCTGATTATTGATTCACAGAAGTACTGGCAAACCACCAGAGGCTGCAGCCATTCTGGAAAGGAAATAGCTTTTTGCAGATGACTTTACACAGAAATTATGAGAATAATTTTAAGAAATGCAGAGAAATCTTTGCTAAAAAAGGCTAAATTCAATGACAGTCTCAGCTATTTCTTACACGCTCACTTTTTTCACCCTTACAGCTACAATATACTGGTGCAGGAATTTGGACRTTCCTTCTAGATGCTGACAGATTTCTCACATTGAACAGCAAAACTGGTCACATCCATCACTTCTGTCACTGTGCTCCTGGAGAGTCCGGAAGCACCACACCTTTGAGAAAAGCAATAAATACGGTAGTACTCTGGTGAACAGGCTTCCAGTCTATTTCCCTGTCAATATGTGCACTCGTGATCCTTCCTTCACTGTTATGATCCTCCCTTGCTACTGTAAACTGCAGCTGGAATCCTGCTGACTCAGGCATTCAATCTATAAAAGCCCTCTGAGCTGCCACTGCCAAAGATGCGATCTGTTCAGCTACTCCATTTTCAACAGTGGGTACATATTAAGGAAGTCCGAAGACAGCTACTAACCTACCAGGCCACATTTCTTGCTATAGAAAAGGGTCTCRGGAGACAATGGAGTTGAACGAACTGTTTCAGTAGGTAAGGACAGAACTACAGCACGTAATTATCATGCTGCAAAATGACTATATTGTAGTTAACAAGGAAACTTTTCCCATATTGAGCTCAAAAACCTGAAATCACCCTCCTCCTGCCCCTACCTCAAGGGGAGTGGGGGAAAGAGGCGAGTCCATAATGTGGCGCAGGGCACAGAAGTGAGATTAAGTCACCTCAATTCCAAGCAGCAAGCTTTTTCCAGTCCTCCCAACCCCAATCAAGACACACTATTATGCAAACACATACAYGCTCACACAATTTGCTCTTTACAGTAACATGTCAGGTCATTTCATGTCAGCACGCTCTCAGCTTCCCACGGAGGCCTCTGGAAAAGCACACTCCTATCTCACAGACACCGCACCTGGTCTGGATCTTGCACAATCCCAGTTATCCACTAGCCGGTGGCTAACAACTCTTTTCTGCTCTAAAGGGGTAAGTGCTATGGTCAGTATGACAGAGTACGTTTGGTATCTGGACTAATGGATCACCATGACAAGTTTGCAAGACTGCCATTCTGCATTTTGTCATCTTACAGGTTTCTTTCTTTGAATATGAAGAAATAATTAATGAAACTGCCTACTTGTTTGGTGAAGAAACGCTAACCTTCTAAACCACGYTTTTCTTCATGCTTGAAGTGGCTGAATCTCAGCACACCAATGCACAAGAAATATTATCAAGTGTATTCTAGAAGAGTCAGCACAAATGCCGATTCTGCAAAACCTTCCCAGTATAACCTTGTTTCAGACTGAGATGATTGTGTCCTGGAGTGGCACAAATCCCTCACTGTCCCACATTTTAAAGACAGGAGAGACTGCACTCCTCTGCGTAATCATCCCTTAATTGCACATGAAACATTTACTGGAACAGAAAATCAGAAATATTATCACACAATGGCAGCCTTTCCCTATCCTTCGAATAATCTCTGCTTTCCCATCTCTGCCACAAGGCTCCATATTGCAACGTGATCCCAAGTGGTCAGCGCGCACCTTCACCCATTACCCTACCACTGCTGCCACGAAACCCTGGTACTCTTTGGTCTCATGCTCCTGCAGTGCCTCACTGATGTTTAATCGGCTCAGCAGCTGGCCCTTTCAGCACGTAGCTTTCCATGAGGTCACTCAAAATGCAATTTCAGAGCTGAAAACAATTTAATTTATACTCTTCAGTTACAGGTTATCAAATTTACTTTCTGTTTCCTCAATTGCAACTATAAAAATCATAGGGCATCATTCTGTTAGAGTTCAAGTCAAGCAAGTTAGAGGAAAAAAGCGTAGATGCTACCTAGTACTAATCCTGGATGGTCAGACCTCACGCGTGGGCACTAGCAACAGGCAGTCGTGCATCTGGCTGCAGCTCTGGGTGCTTCTTTTCTGCCTCAGAAGGCAGCAGCCAGCAAACACAACCTGCCAGTATCACAGCAYGGACTAATGACGGATGCAGCACCTGACAGTCAATTGCACCTGGTCCATGACCACATGAGATTCCACCTCCTTGTCAAAAAGGTAAAGATCTACAGATCTGCTGTTAACTTCCTCTGTGATGACCTGGTGTTTGCTTCAAGTAATATTCATTCTCTTCTTTATCCTATGTGCTAGCTTAGCTCAAAAAGCATACAGGACCATTGCCTCCAGTTGTGCTCCCATGTGACTCCACTTACTGGAACACAGCTACCRCTGTGAAACAGAGATTCATGAGACAACCTCTAAAAACAAGAGCTGTGGCACTAGAGAAAGGGTTGCCAACTAGTTGACAGAGTCTTCAATTATGCTGCTATTACACTGAAACACATGTAATGTAGCTGTAGCTTTAGAAAAAAAGAAACACCTCCATTTGTGAAATGAAATAAACTGAGTRCTGCCTAGGCTTGCTTTCAGATAGGGCACACAACCATTAGGCTATGAATGAAATTTCAGATGTTAATGCCTTATCTTGACAACCCAGGAACAAGGGGTGCCAGACGGTTAGAGCCACATAGGTGCAGTACGCTGTCGAGTCTACACTGGTGAAGTAATGAAGGTCACTGTAAAACCACACCACCAATGGAGCAGACACAGCCAGGATTCATACAGTTTATTTGGAAAACAAAATTTACCACTTGTCTCTGCCCCTGATTAGTTATGCCTCATTTATTGAGTACAGCAGGAATTTTCTGTGTATTTATAAATACAATAGCTAGTTAATGAATTGGAAATTTTACCTTAAAAAAATGAGGTCCCAATTTCTTCCCAACTTTGACACATTCAGATTACTGTACAAGTCTTTCAAAGTTTTGTCAAAACCTTGTGTGCACACATGAATTTTTAATAACCACAGTGTTGTCTATATGGGGAAACCTAAGAAAGATAACTTTAACTAACTGAAAATGTAAAGAGCGATCAACGAAGTTATTAAACACACAGAAACAAGCTTTCGTTTCATTAAAACCTGTTTGAAGTACTGCGTAGGCACTGTATTCCATCTGTTATACCAAGGCAYGCATTTCTGAGTTTCCATCATTATTCACAGAGATAATGGATGTATTTTCTATGTATTCTTTCATCTTTGTAATTTGTAAGTGTCTTATTTTCATKATCCCACAACTCTGGACTGTAAAACTTCACATCAGAGTAGGTTTACTCCCACATTTATACAAATAAAGCATGCCCACCAGTCTCCCAGCAAGTAAACAACTGCTACCCCTGCAAATAATGGGCACTGCTTTGTTTAAAAGGCATGTTTTCATGGATATGCAGTTCTTGTATCCATAAAATTAACTGGACTAACAGTTATGAGAATGAATTAAAGATGCTATAAAACYACAACACACAAGCTAGTGTAAAAGGTAGAAGTATTTTGTCTTTACCTATAATATCGAACACCCTAACGAGATACTTAACACAAGAGAAGTACATGTAGGAGAAATCTAAAAAAAGATGTGTTTATTTTTTGTGTAGATACAGATGAATCCTGAAGATGTTGTTCTTTACCCTTCTACTTTCACCCTGAAGTACATCGATCAGGCAAAGAACAACAAAGGATAAGACAGTTTGCTTAAGTTACGGTTACATACCCCTCTAGCAACTTTCTTGATATACATATATTTGGTGAATCAACAGGAGCCAAAATACAGTTCAGGTTATAGCAGATCATACATCGAAACAGAAATAGCCTAGAAAGCTGCATGTTGATATTTCATTAGCAATTTTAACAGCATTTCTATTAATGAATGTTTCTATCAATTACAGCTATGGAAAGTGCTGTTTAAACACAGATTTATATTAAAAATTACACAGAATAACATGCTGTTTTAAATTTTTATTGAATGTAATATTTAAACAATTTCATAAACAACTAAAGCATAAAAGACTGTCTGTTCATGATGCTTCCGATCTTCTTTTCCTCCATTTTTCCACATAGAACTTGAATGTCTCCTATAAATAGAGTGGAATAAACAAGTTCAACATTGTTTCAACTGAAAAGTTACTAATTCTGAACAAAGTCTTATGTCCTGACAAAAGCAAAATCTATTATTCTCTGTCATGCAAAACCAGATCTGTATTGAAGTCTGTATAATTAAGAGAAATACCAGAGAGAGAGAATAAAAGGAAAACCTTGCCAAAAATGCATAATGAAGCTTCTATTACAAAATGCAATAATATAATCAATTTCATTTTAAAAATGAAAATACTTTTAAACTGCAATCTGCAATTGTGTCAAATAAATTATGAGACACTTTTAAAGACCAAGCTGCACTAGAGAAAAATTGAACAGGGAAATCAGAAAATGAATCACTTCAGTGACTTTGAAAAAACACTCTTATTTTTARTAGCTACATGTAAGAAACAGGCATTCTAGGTTTTAAATTTACACAATCCAAATAAAAATTCAGATTATAAATTATTTGCAGAAAAAACTCCACAGCTGTTAAAAGGCTAAACCAAACATTTTATGCCAAAATTTTCTCCAATTCTTTGCAAAATGAGAAAAGAAAATAACATTTATCATGAAGCAATATGGAGAAACAGCATATAATCAGGTCTTTACAGAACTACAGAAAAACACTTATTTTAAAGTATAAAAAGTRGATAGAAAATGGCAATAAAAAGTTTGCTTAGAGAGGGAAAGTATAACAAGTCTTTAAAGTCTGCTTCGCTAAAATGTTACTAGCAGACTATTAGTCAAAGGAATGCTGTGAAAGAAGTATTTACAGTCTTGACAGGTTTAGTGTCATGCCACTTGTCACCCTCAAGTAAGATATATTTGCACAGTTGCATGCATCTGTTGGCAAGGCAGCTAGAAGCAAAGCTGCAATAGAAAAATAATTCCTACAGTTCTAAAATCCCATCCTACTAAAGCAGCAACTTGTACTAGATACAGAACAGGTAATTAATGAAAACTAAACCCCATTAATTGTTAATGAAATACACATTCTATAAGCCTTTTAAAGTTCAATTGCTTAGATAAATGCCCCAAGGACATTTGATAAAGGTACACCTGTAGATGAGTGCCTGATAAGGATCAGGTAGTTTAAATACGGTAAGCCCCAAGAGGTTTTATTTCCTCAAGTCAAATCCAATGCAAGATTACTATAGCTCCTACAACACTCAGTACTTCATACATTACCTCCTTTGAGGAGTCTCTGCAGAGATCTAATCCCTATGTAACTATTTATGCAATTTGTTTTATTAACATTGAACATACACATTCTGCAGATCTATTTTTTAATTAGGAAATACTCACAGGGGGTTCAGTGAAAGGGACAGGCTCTCCTACTTTCTTCAGAAAAGCTGCTAAAGATTTCAGAGAGAGCTCGTGCAGCTGTATATTCTTCGCTTTTGTCTTCTCATACACAGCCTTTACAGAAGCAACATCCCCATCCAGTTCTGAAGAAAAAAAATAAAAACCAAAAAGCACCCCAGTGGTTAAGTGTTCCTCTTTTCACCTGTTTCCATGATGTCATGCATTCCTACTACCTGCCAAAACACATTCTAAATATTTTAATGTACAATATTCCAAATATTCTGGATATTCTTCATATCCTACTGACAATTCACATAAGAGAACGGAACATACAGCCATTCTAGCTTTCCTTTTTATTTGAGGCTGGATGATCAATTCCTTCAAGAACGTGCTGGAACCACAAAGGAGTAGGAGCTGCACAGTGAGAACACACCACTCTAGGATGTGAGATACAGAGCCATATGCCTCTTTCTGAAGCAAATGATAAAAAATAAAAACAAGAGCTAGAACAAAAGCCACCCAAGTTCAGCATGYGAGAAATCTAGAACAGAATTTAATTCCCTTAAGTAAGGGCACAGTATTGTTACGGTTACAGGTGCTGGCTACATCAAAACTATAACCTAAAGGAACAAAGAGAACAAAGGTCAGATGCTCATATTAGAACACAAAGAAAAACCCATTTYATCCTATTGAGCAGGAGAAAATTTTTGCTGACCCACTATTACAAACCTCAGCTGCTTAGGTAACCAATAACATTTTGCTGGATATTCCATAAAAGGCACCATCCCCTGCAACAGGGGAATCCATTCTTCATTTATTTAAAGCACTATTCACTTCTAGCTGTAGAAGAGTGGAGTATATTTCTCCTTCCTCTCTAGAGTGGGAGAGGGGAGAAACTCCTCCTTCTACATTGACTCATGCTTAACCATAGACTTCTCTGTTGCTAGACATTTCCTTGAGAAGTATCAGGATGAAATTAAAGTGATCCCTGACAGTTTCACTGTTGTCCTCAGGGTCCTAGAAGCAGTACAACAGTTCCTAGCACCTTGTGAACAATAAGGAAGCCATCATGTCTAGCTAAATTCATTTTGTTGCTTGGGAAAACGCAAACACCTGCAGTATGGGAGCTGTCTCAGGTCTTACTTGTTCACATTTGGAAACACCATCTTCACAACCATAGGGGCTACAAAAACAATGGTTCATAATGAAAAAAAAGCTTTAATTATGCAGAATGGATAGCTTGTGTCCCTTTCATGAGAAAAAGCTTCCCACTCACATCTGGCAAGTGGCTGAGCTCCTTTTTGAATGTGGGAGGCTACTGCAGAAACTGCATGAAATGATGGTTTAATGAAAGCCTAATAGAAATCGTTAACTTTTTATTTCTTTAAAATAGATGTATTTACTGTATGGAAAACAAAAAAAAAGAGCTAATACTTMGATTGTGTTTCATGGACCACGCAAATGTGATTTTACATATTTCCTTTTTCTAGAAGCTATACAGCAAAGAATTATGCATCTCACCAGATGAAGGAAATCTAGTCCTGGCACTGGATCCTATCTCAGGACAAGGAAAGGAGTAAATGTCCCTTTATTTTTTCAGTCATGGATGTCTGATATATGATCAGACTTCTTTCAGCTATGATCTGTATTCTATATCTTTGCTAAACACATAAACAATTATCATTTTATTTGTCCATTTATTTTGATAACTAGCAACAGTAACCAATTGTAGTAATAGTACTCTGCTATCTTTCATTCCCCTTTCTAATTAAAAATAACAATGGGCCTGACAGAAGAATTATTTGTTCTCTAGAAAATGATACTACAAGGTTGGACTTGGCCCAAAATGAGAAATCATGTTTTAAAGCTTACTAACTGTAAAATAAAAAAAATAACAATCAAATCTTTTATTTAAAAGATCTTATTTCTAGCCCTCTTGGCTAGAACACAACCTAAGCACAGCCTTCTAAATTTCAGCTGTGCCAAGTATTTTGCTGATGATCATTTTAACAGCCAAATGAAACTAACATACTCACCACTGCAGAATGTATCAAAAATGGAAGAGAAGGGATGAGGAGAAGAGGTAGCTAAATTGCTGTTCATGTGTACAGGTCTGTACATATTATGCACAGTGGGGACAGAATATAGTAAATGCCCCTGAATATCCTAAGAGTAGGACAACACCTTACTTCCTTAAAACAGAAAGATGCAATAGAAAATGCAAAGATATCCTAGTATGACTCACTCAGCCCAGCCCTGGTAAAGTGGGTCAAGTAACTGATGTGCACTCTTCTACCTGATACAGGAGTGGAATCAATGTCTCACACAAGTGAGATGCTTGTACAGAATAACCTGGGAACAGCTTTTAAAACTCTTCATGCTGGTACTGAACGTCTGCTCTAGAACTTGCTATGAGCCAGCTACGTCTCCGCCTGAGGAAACTACAGCAACCATCTCTTCACATACAGCGTGGCTTCACATGTTGAATACACTCTAACCTCTGTTTTAGGTATAATAGAACAAGTGATTGATTCTCTGCAATCTCTTTATGAAATTGTTGTACTATGATGTAGTTGGAAAGGATATTGAAAAATTAATTAGTTCACTTGTGGAATTTTTACTGAGGTAAAAGTAGTAAAGGGCTAATGATAGTGTAAAGCAGCAAGTACAGTGCTGGTGACAAAAGGGCGGTTTTTTGCTTTATAAAAACACGTTAGAAAACTTACCCTGCTTTGAATGAACCTATGGGGCTAAACGATTTTGGTAGTGATTGCTGTTTTGAACGTTACTAAGCAAGTGAATTTTGTAAGTTAGATACTACATCATGAGAACTTCTACAAGTTAATTCAAATACAGTGAAGTTTGTATTCCTTTAACACCATACCTGGGATTTGGGTTTGAAGTGTTTTACTTAATTATTCCCATTTATCTCCTCTGTGATAGATTGGAGCACAAGGGCTTCTGTCATTATATGGTTTTGCTTGTAATACACATGTGAAGAGTATTTGGTCCCTGTAATAAAACTGGAGGACCATACCAGAGTACACAAGGCAAAGCACACTACAGCACAGAGACGCAAGCTTCCAACTGAGTGTTGCCACAGGGGCTATAGGTCCTGGTTTTTCAAGAGTGAGCGTTGCAAATAAACGTATTTAAATAAGCAACTTGATTTTTTAGAGCTATTCCTCTCTGACTTCAACTATAAAGAGAACTGATTAGCACTTCAAATCAACTATTTAAGTAAATCCAAATGAAGGCACCTGGAACATTAACTTTGGCTAAATTAAAACAGGCATAAAGAATCTACACTAAAAAACTGTCCCAAGGAGAGTAGATTACCATAACATCTCATGAGGTAACAGTATGCAATTTCCATATCTAGATGCTCAGGAATCAGTTCTAGAAGTGTCTCGATCTTCTTTGCCTATGAAATTTAATGCACAGACAAAAAGAGCATTAACTTCAAATCTTAAAGAACAAAGTAAAATTGCCAAAGTTAGATTAATTATTTCAGTTCTTTTAAGTGATATGAACTATACTGATAACAAGGAATGGACTGTGCAACTGAAAGCAGATATAACAACTTCCTTCCCAAAATTTCCTATGCAGATAAGAAATGGTCAAAGAAATCAGGCACAAAATAAAACAAACAAAATACGGGACTAAAACCCATACTCAAAAAGCCTAAACATTAGTTTCTCAATTTTCAACCAATTTAAAAAAAAAGCAAACCACTCAGCAGCCTTCACTGACCTAGAGGTCAATGGTAGCTATGATCAGTGCTTAAAAGAAGTCAGATCACTAACTAATGTGCTTAGATTTGGAACCTCCCTCCCTCAACCTCTGATTGCAGTTTCAAAAACTCTCAGGTCTTGAATTAAAAAAAGTTTATAGAAATTAATAACATCTTTATCACATACTACTAACTTCTATGTGTTATTAAAATTTGAGCTTGAAAAGCTAGAAAATTTAAAGTTTTTTAATTTCTTCTATAGACATCAAAGATGGTGTTTATCATCATCATATTTATCATCATCACTTCAACAGAACTTCTAATCTATGAGTATTTAATGGCAATTTCCACAAAACATAAATGTGCATTTTCCCTCATTTGAAAAGTATTTATTCTAGTTTGTGTATTAACTGTCTCCTGATGCTGCTCCTCTATGAAAGAGAAATCAATGTGGTTTTGTGTGTGTGTGTGTGTTTGGGGTTTTTTTGTTGTTGTTCAGTGTTGGGTTTTTGGGGGCATTGTTTTGTTGGTTTTTTGTTTGTTTGTGTGGGTTTTTTTTGTTTGGTTGTTTTGGTTTGTGGGTTTGGTGGTGGTTTTTTTGGTGTTTTGTGGTTTTTTGTTTTTTGTTTGTTTTTGTNTACTTTGAGGGGGGTATATGAGGAGGGAGGGACAGGAGTAGAGCAGGAAGATAAATGAGAGCATTTTGAATTATAGGGAATGAGCACAAAGCCAGGAATCTAAACAGATGCTCAAACTAGATACATGCCCAAACCACCATAATAAGTAATATGAAATGTGTCTTTTTAACGTAAACACAGAGGCATTTTATCATTAGAGAGAGGCTGAGGTTTTAACTTGCATTTGTATTCATACAATGTAGCCAACAAAATAAGTACTTTCAGGTTGTGATACTGAACTGGACAGTGCAGTAAAACATTTAAAGCACAATGTTTGTAGGATATAAAGTATAACATCAAAAATGCCGGAAATTACTGAAACAATAGAAGAATATTAACTATACCCTCCTTACCATCATGCTCCATGAAGTAAACTGTTCCTTTAAATGTAACCAGCTCTGCAAATTAACCTCCCCCTCCCCAAGAAACCTGATAAAGCTGTCAACTGTGAAGTTCAAGATCCAAAACACTTCAACAAAAGGTTGATGAAATAGTATTTTGCTACATATACAGTGATATACATGAAAAAATATTATACCTGTCCAGGTTTAGATGCTGATCTAGCCATAAAACTCACTAAAGTTCTCTTCTCCTCAACCAATGCACCACACCTCTAAAGAAAAAGAAATAATTAATGTAGCAGTCATGAGCAGGTGAGTAAAACAAAATGACTAAGGTGAAAATTTCCAATTACAGATGTTTAAAATAATATACCACTGTATTACTTGTATTTACAAGTTAATAATTGACCATTAGTTTGGAAAAAAAGCCACCACTGAACATAGGAAACAAATTCATTTCATGAACCATTTTGGTAAACATTGTTTTTAAAATGGTAAGTTTAAAGTTTGTTTAAAACAAAAGGGAAAAGAATTAAACTAATACTTCAACATACCACAAAAACGAGGTTTAGGACTGTGAAAGAATGAAAAAGAGAAACACTATTCCTCTCCAATTATACTGCCAAGCATTCACAAGTGAGCTAGGGATCATAAGGTTAATTATACATTTAATAAGGTGTCAGGGAGATAACTGCTCGTTTCTTTATAAAAATTAAAATGTACAAAGCAAGTTCTCTTTAAAGTATAATTACCTACACTTATGCATACAAAGGACTGATTTCAATCTCTCTATTTTATAAAAGGCTTCACTGCAATAGACAGTGTTTGAGAGAGACACAGAAGTTGAACTTAAAGTTTGAGACAGACCAGATAAATCAACAATCTATCTTACTTTAGAAACAAGGGCAAAATAAAATACACAAGACAATATTTTAGTGTACGTTCCTCAAAGGTGTCAGTCTTAAAATTCTTATAATGCACAGTGCTTTTTACCAGCTGTAAGATATTTTATCAATACCAAAATGCACAGGAAGAAGAGAATATTGTGCATATAAAAATAAACATACCATAAATTTACTACATTCAATGAGTATTTTAGACATATGCAAACAAGAAATTTTGGTTTATGCCATTATGAATGTACTGTATGTGTAATGTGGTTTGACAAGCTCTTTAAGGTCCAGGTGAAAGGGTGTGAAGCCTCATTCCATCAGGCAAACTGAGACAAAAATGTACCCTAGTGTTCTGACAAAAAAATTGCTTTATGGTGATAAACAGAGGCAAAATATTCATGGGAGAAACTTGCAACATTTTATTTACTGATTCTAGACACTCTCACCTACTGTCAGTATAAGAAATAAGGATGCTCTGAGAGGAAAGAGACAGTCTAGTTGGAGAAATGTTTTCCACAGCCCCCTTTCATGCTGAAATATCAAACCACTTTTGACTTTCGTCAGTAAAAGCATTCTCCCTCCAGACAGTACAAAAGACACTGTTGCTGTTTCTTGAACTTTTAAATAGACTCTTAGATGCATTTTTGAAAGCAAGTATTCTCCATGTGTATACTAATATTTCAGATTATTACAAGCAAAATAATTTAGATTGTGTTTTACTTTTCGAAATAACAAACAATGGACAGTGATTATTACTATCTTCTAGTTACCTATTAGTAGGATACTTGATCCATAATAGCAGTCAAGAATGTTTAACACAACTGAAAGTTTTTTCTGCACCATAAAACCCCCAAATTTTCTCATATACACAGAAGTTTCAAGTCAAGCTTATCTGTGAATGTCCACTTAACATGAAATATTTTGAAATTCTCCCCCAAGATATAGCATATACAATGTTATTTCAAGTATGCTATAGAGCCATGAATTTAATTCCAACAGTTGGATGCTGTTGTAATAAGAAATTTTAGGAATATATGAATAGAAATTATTCCACGTTTTGAAAAAGTTTAAGAACATGCAGATTTTACTTAAAAATGCAAACCCCCCCATCTTCACAAAACCAAGAAATTGTAACTGATTTTCATTCACTCACTCCATTTCATTCATTTCAATCAAAGAGCAATCAAAAAAAAATCAGGAAGAGTAAAGTAACTTKAGAATTCTTTGCATTTTGATGTTTCATGCTATATAGCAAGAAGGTTTTATATCAAAATTGTAGTCTCCTTTTAATTTAACACTCAGATGACCCGTTAGGCAAAGCAATAAACAAAGTAATATTCCAGAGCAGGCAATATACAAATAATACACCTCACACCCTAGCAGAAGTAACTGAACACATTTGTTGGTATGCATTCTTCTCAAAAAATGGTCTTGAAACCAGTAAACTTGTAAAACGTCTGATGGATGAAGCAGAGCTTTTTCTTTAACAGCTTAAAATACCTAGGAACAGGTAAATGAGTAGTATGCACTACCAGGAGATGCTAAGAGGCCTCAATTTGAGGCAGGAGCCTATGCACACAGAACAATCTGCAGAATTGGCGTGACTGCTGGACTGCCACCTGCTGGGATGAGCCTCCCTGACAGAGCCTGTGCGTGCACGCTGCCAGTGGCAGCTCCCATCACCTACAGTTCATCCCACCTCTGGCTCGGCTTTGTCTTTAGCTCTGTACAAATGGCATGAATGCAGTTGTCTCATTCCCTGAAGATCGCTAACTCAGTTGARGCTGTGGCCCAGAGACCAGCATTTGTCTTTTAATGCATCTGTGACACTCAAGTGAATAGAAAGCAAATTCAGCTCTTAATAAACCTTGAATACAGCTTATACAATATAGCAACCAAGTGAAATAAGGTCCATGAAAAGCAAACATTGCCTGCTTCTGGTTGCAAACTACAGCTGTAAGATATTACGTTTACAGCACTTAAGAAATTACGTGAGAAGTTGCAAGGAAATGGTTTGCAAGAAGCAACTGCTGTCTAGCAGAAAACCTATAAAAGAATATTTGCTTTGGATGGAATTTCAAGCAATATACAAGTCTTCCCTTATTTCCTTCAGGTTGTTAGAAGACAAAAAACCTTCCGACTCTGGCACCCACTACTACTATTAGTACTAGAGTACTAGCTCATGGTTTGGAATAGTCTGAACCGTGCTACTGCTACTCACACTGTAATTCAAAAGCATACTAGTACTAGCCTTATGCTATACAACACCTCTTTTTGACAATTTCTCAGTTAACCTTTGAACAGCTCTAAGCATTTCTGTACCTCTCTTGTTATGTCATTACCTCTATCAGCGATCTGGCATCATCCACTCTGTCTGCACTGACATATTGAAGGAAGAGATCTGTGACAGGTCTGTAAATTCCAGACTGACTGGCCAGTCGTTCTGCCATCACACCAACTGCAAAATGATGGGTATGTAAGGAAAATCTTTGATTGAAAAGCCACTTTTGCAAACTTCACAGACATGATTTATGCTGACTGAGCAGGTTTTACATGTAATAGCTCTTTCATAATACCTCTGCCTAGTCAGAATATTTAAATATCATTGCAATTAACTTACATTTTTCCAAAGCTGGTTCTAATCCTTCCTCAGACACCTTTCTTAACAAATAGGAAATATTTCTGACAGCTTGATCAGGATTCTGTGCACCAGAGATAAGCAGAGGCTCAAGGTATTCCACGGCAGCATCAAGGTCATTGCTAGGAAAACAGATTGAACTGGCTTAGTTTCTGAAATCAAGATTTCTAAACTGGCTTAGTTTCTGAAATCAAGATTTCTAAACCTAAGGAAGCAATTAAAGTTTTTGTTTTCTACATTAAGGTTATATTTCCCAGGAATGGTTGAGTACCTGTGACTTCATGCAGATAGTGTAAAAGTGAAACCATTTATGACTGACTGAATAAATTAACCCATAAGTAAAAATTTTTTAATGACTTTTGACCTGTACAAAGCCTAAGTAATTTTGACACACTTTTTTCCTCACTAAGAAAGAAGAGTTCAGCTAGCTGCTTTAGGAAAATGTGTTCTGCAAATCTAGAAGGCAAAATCAAAACATTAACAGAAGGTATCTGAATAATTAATGCACGCAACTCAAGGTGGTGTTTTTTTTTGTTTGTTTGTTTGTTTGTTTTTTTAAATGCTATTCAATTAATTATTTACCCAATTTTTCCCATGCCTGCCTTTTTGGATGCAAAAGACAATAGTAAATGTCATTTGGTCAGTACCTTTGTCTGAAGACTTTTAATCTTATGGCCTAAGTATAGCAAATGCTAATAAAATAATGCAGGAAGTAGTCACCAAAGTATAAACTGTACATCTAGCATTCTAAAAAGTTCGAATGACAACATCTCTTATCAGCCACTCTAAAAACTAATTTAATTGAAAAAGAAATCGGAGCATGAGGAATGCTTTTAGGTGAAGCAGAAACGCAGCACATTTGAAAGCTACGAAAAATGCTTTGAAAACTGTATCAGAAACATGAATCTACCAATAAATGAACAGGTATTAAAAATATCTGTAAGAATCTGTTTTTCATAGTTCTCAAGGTACAGCTTACAAGATATTTCAGAGTACGTAAGGTGCATATTATTTATGCTGCTGCTAAGTCTTTTCATACATCCAAGCTGGTTTTGGTATGGGAAAAGAAAAGTTGATACTGCTTAAATAACCTGTGCCCGCGTACAGCAATTTATTTATTTATTTATTCTTGTCACCAATCTACATCTTGAGAACATGGCATGACTTTGCAACACTTTTATGACATGGAAATATAGGAAAATATGCAGCTTATGAGACAAATCCTGTAATCTCTCTCCTACTTGGAGCGTTTAATTTAGGCAAAAGTCAATGCACTAGAACTGTGTGCCAAGGACCACTCAGATCTAAGTATTTACAGGATCAGTCTGTTACAGACAGACTGTTTTTCAGTGGCTGAAAATATAGTGAGCTCACTACTGGAACTGGCCTGCATGGTTCTCCCTCAATTCAAGTCCTCTTGCTGTTCCAGACACTTCAGTGACTATTCTCTCTGGTCTGGCATGCCTGAGGCGATCAGGTATCTGTTATGTACTACACAGTTCTACAGCTTTCCTGCCAAGTTAGACACAGGAGCTCTACCTGATGAAACTGGTTTAAAATAAAATAACAGAATATGTAGGATTCCTGAACACTGGTTCCTGCAAAGCATATTTGAGAAGTTCATAGTATGCCCTCTCTGCCACAAGTGCTTCCCCCATGCAGTTTTATACAAAGGATAAACTAGCACAGTACCAACGTATCAACAAAAACAAAAATGCTAGGCAGAACATGATACTGAATTAAACAGTTGAATCAAAGGATACTCAAAGTGTGGGGATAATTATCATGATCGAAACTGTGGCTCAGAACAGCATAGCAGCCAATTTTTTTATTCTGACAAAAAAAAAAATATAAAACCACTCCACAGATATATGTCTGGCTTTCATATTTTGAGGGTAAACACAACAATATTTTGACATTTCAACTACTGGAACAGGTAGCAGATTTTTGTTTCCAAACAAGTATTACATGCATAATCTGTGGGTGCTAAGTTCCAAGATTTTTTATGTTTATATTGATGAAGTAATTCAATTTTACATTCAGATTTCATAGGGCTTTTGATCTAACACCAAGGAGAACACTTTACATGAGGTGTAATATGTTAGAACAAAGGTATCAAAGCTAAATTACGCCACCAGAGAAGACCTTATGCTCTCCCAAATGCTTCATAGCTATCCCTGTATTTCACTAAATGATTTTCAACCCCAAATGTGTTTGGGAAACCATACCAGAACAGAACTGAACAGCACACTGCTCGACTTGACCAGAATTTTAACATCTAGGACACTGTAAGAACGGAAACAGAATGAAATGGATAACGCAAGTGATTTCCCACCACTCTGAATAAAAGAATTACATACACCAGTCCTAGAAATACTTACTTCTTAGTATGAGCCAATGCAATAGCATTAGCTATTAGTGAGGCAGATACACCAACAGATTTTGTGATGTTTTCCAGCATGTTTTTAAGTGCTTGCAGGTTCTTTAAATCTCCTTTTTCTGCCAGAGTCTGAGTGAGTGCAATAACTGCTGGTCTAGTAGGCAACAAGCCGCTGTCAAGCATTCCTTTTAAAACAGCTATGGCATCTAATTATGATAAAGAAATAAGGAAAAAGGAAATCATATTTTAGTTCAGAAGGCAACCATGCTGCTGGTATCATTAACCCTACCCTTTTAAAAACATGTACAGAAAATAATTCTGTTGCTGAACTTAAGCCCCAAAACTGCTCTAGTGAATTATAACTTGAATATATACACACACAAATAAAAACTTTCAACAGTAATTCAGGTTAAAATGTTTTAATATTTGCTCAATAAAAAGTATTAAGATAACTTTTAACATTTAATTAATTTATTTTAGTATCCAGCTCAAGGAAAGCAGTTGTATCATAAATGTCCTCCCTTATGACCTTAAAGTCATGACTTTTTCAGCTTGTTTTTTCTCCAAACTATAATCAATTTTCCTTACTAAAAAACAAAAATGTTGCATACTTAAGAATAAATATAGTTTAAAAATGTAATTCATTATTGAAACAGCTGAAGTCTAGTATTCAGATTTGTCTTTTTAAGTGTGCACCAAAACTTTGTTTACCAACATTTAATTTTTAAATAAAAGCACAGGACACAAGTCTCCATACGACAACAAAAAATCTCAAAACTGGACAGTTACCTCAAGAACTCCTAAAATTATAGCAATTACCTATGTTAAAAACACACAAAATCAATCTTCTGTCCATCTGCCACAAATTCCCCAAACCCACCGCAGATACAGTCACCCTCATTTCTCTAACCAGAATTCTTGTCCATTTACATTATACATGAGCAAACACACACAGAAAGACATGCCCCTCTGGTAAAAATCTCTTACTCCTTACCAGCACAGGCAGGATTAATCACAGATAATAATTATAATACCAAGGGATAACACTTCTAACATAATATACACCCACTTGAACTCCACAGCATTAACATTCCAATTCAATACGCAGGTACTGCAGAAACCAAATATTACCTTTTACAAGAGAGGAAGAAAAAACATCCTGTATGCCTAACCTTCCTTCACAGCAAATTTTCTTTCTGCATGCCTCCCCCCCCGCCTTTTTTTTTTTTTTCCCCCTTTCTTTTTAGGGAAGAAAAATGAGCAATACATCAGGGGCAAGATTCCCAAAATTTAAAAAGCAAACTTAAAACACATGCTGAGTTCAAATTCTCTCCTGACTATAAGCGTGGACCTCCCTTTAGCATGGAGCATGATGAGCCTTCTCAAGAACAAGGACAGAGAAAGATTTGAAAGTTGCATGTGTGCAGCACTACTGCAAGAAATTATGTACTAGTAGCATACTAGATAATTCTGCTGGTATCTTTTTTTTTTTCCTTATGCAAAAGCATTCATTACTACTAATCTGAATTCATAATTTAATCCCTTGATTTTTCAGTACTTAAAAGCAGGTAACTATGTGCTTGTGAAAACCAACCATTTATCTTTTAAAAGGCTTTCCTATGAACTCTGCAAATTCCATACTGTGAAACTCAAGTTCTGACTCTTAAAGTAACCTGGGTTTTACCAAGTTCTTGCTAGAAGATATTAGAGCTCTTATGAGTATACTTAGGGACCTACATAAAAAACTTATAACTATATCACATTACACAGCAAAGAATGATGGTGAACTATATGAGGAAGTGATAAAGCAAGCAAGTTTTACACAAGTGAAAGCCTTCACGGGATGTAGGTCAAATGGAGCTCATCACCAAAAGATTACAAAAAGACTGTGCCCAAAATTTTTTCGGGTAATCTATGAGCCTCAGGAAGTGACCAGTATGGTTGAAATATTTAGTAGCTTGTATTTTCAAAGCTTCACTTACAAAAAGAGCAGTATCTTTCAAATTAAAATAGAAACAAGGATCAAGTCTGACTATTCAATTAAATTACCAAAGTAAACCTTGTTCAATGCCCAAGATAAAGAAAAATATAATTTTGCAAACCAATGTAATTCCACAGAATTCTTGACAAAAACTTTCTATTGTGCAAAAAGAAACATTTTTAGAGTACAGCAAGGGAGAGGGTTGACATGGCAGAGAATTTAGTATGCTAGCTAAAAAGAAATCATGTGGTTAGTGCAAGAGTTTGGCAGAATACAGAAACATCAGTGATCTTCTGAAGAAGGGAAGATTTTTGGTGTGCAATATTTAGGAATAACTGGCAAAACTTCGCAGCACACTGCACAAGAAAAAGCAGAAAATTTATTAGAATAAAATCAGACAGGAAAGTCAGGTGAAGGACTTGAAAGCTGCAAAAACTTAAGACTTGCCAAGAGCAAGAGAAGCAATTGCATTCACCACGAATACTTCAGTTGATGACACCTGGCAATGACATCAGACTGGAGACTGAACGGGGAAGGAATTTGAAAGAAGACAAGTTTATCAGCTGCAGGAAAGAGTACAAGTGAGAAGATGCGTCTAAATGCTCATCTTGGAGTATTTTAATGTAGCTGATGTTTCGTGGGTATGGGCTACTACAGCTAGGCATAATGGAATGAAATAAAATTAACTGATGGCAGAATCAAAAATTAATTTTCTGGTATGCCTTCTGGTATGAAAGTAAACCCCCATTCAGCGTAATGCGTTTTCTTCGTACGTAGCTGCTTTAACACTTAAAGGTACTGATGAAACTATGTATCAACACTGTACTTACATGCAGTGCTCTGTCTCTTATCCCTGTGCAAGGGTAAAACTATGTACTTGCAGAGTTTTCCTCTCTCACAAGAGTTCTACAGAACAATTAAATAAGTAAAATGTAACACTGTGGAGCTGAACTCTAGGCTGCAAAACAGCCAATGCCTAGAACTAAAATAACACAACTATAAACTTTATCCACCATCTTGTTGGGTACCCTTACATACTCTTCAGCCACCATTTTCTCTTCTATCATCATTGTTAGCTTAAAAAGAAAACCACACTGAATATTTTGTTACTGTTGGTATTGAGAACTATTAAAAAGTATTTGATTAAGTTTTAAAATCAATATTATAATCATTTTGTGCACAATCATGCACATTTAACAGTCAATTTAACTCATCTGGTATCTCACACAACCAACACAATATGCAAGAAACAACTGCTGGGAATTGTTTCAGATGCTCTAAAGTATGTTAATTTCCAAAGCAAAATGACTTGTGCTGTGAATTTTAACGCACTTGAAAGCCTGTACTTTCTCTCGTTCTGGAGCACAAATTTTGCATGTCTGAAGAGCTGTGATTCATCTTAAGAAAACCCATCTTGTGTTAAATGGAATGGAAACTGGACTAAGTGGTCAAATGACAAGTACATTCATATTCAAGCTGTATTATAAATGCATGTACAGTAATTTACGTCTCTCAGCTACCACAAAAGGCTCTTGATAAGCAGGTAATTTGCTAAATGGACTCCTTTATCCAAGTATTCGAAGGGCGTTACAAGAAAAATCTGCAGAGGCATTAATGTGACGTAAAGGTCAAGCATTGTGACATACCTTTCAAATAATCCCGCCTAACTTGCGATATGATGAGGAGGCTGCTGGCAGCACTGTTCAGTGTGAAGCCCTTGATGTGGGTCTCAGCACTAAAAGAAGCAGACATTTAGAAAGGAATTACTGACATGCTTCTGATACGATAATAAATGGTTGAGCACCAAGGTGAAATTATAAAAACTACTGTTCGTATGTTAAAAATATTGCTGCAAAATATCGACCTGGAGACAGCTTTTGTGTTATCCTGTCAATGGTTATAGAAGGATAATTTTTTTTTGCATTCTGACAGATGACAAAGTTGGAAGTGAGCAACAAAAGAAACAAAGTACAAGATTTTTTTTAAACAATCGGTTCAGATTCTTGAATGCTGACATATTAGATGACTAAAATAACTGCATGCCCTGCATTGTTCTGTTGTATCCTAAGCTGGATACTTTTTCTTCTTTTTTCAATAGTCACCATAATTATAAAATGTAAAACTATTCTTTCAGCAATAAAAATGAAACATTTATTTTCAGCAGTGTATATTTTAAACATAAACTAAAGCATATTATGAACTAACACCATATCATTTGGTTGATTAATTTTCAAATTTCTGTCATCTAGATGTATACAGGTTTTAAAGTGAACATACTACATTTGCTGCCTTAGCCATGTTAAAATTGTATTTCGCTTATCAATTCTTTATCTCCTGTAATACAAAACTTGACGTATCTATAGCAAAGAGAATCTTTACTTTAATAGCACTGCTAAAGCTTTTCTAACACTCGGGAAATTAGTCAAGAGAGACTAACCAGCAATCACATTGATCTTACACTACAAAATGTTCCCGTTCCTAAATGACATATAGCCACACTTTTAATATATAAGGATAACTTTACAAATGTTCATTTCTAGATTACAAAATCTCTACACAGAAAAGGGGGGCATTGCCATTTACCATAGCAGCAATCAAGATAAACCTCACTGATCATCTTGTGGCAAACAACTGAGCAGCCTACCTACTTGAACTTAGAGGCTGAGCGGATTGGGAGGTAAGCAGGGTCATTGCTAAATTATTCTCCTCAATCCCAAGAAAATCCTTCACATCGCACACAATATGACTATCCTCTCAGTCACTTTCAGCCTCCCAGGCTCACAAATGCAGTCACTGGACTCGGGATTTTCTTACTCTCCCAACCAATCCTCTTAATCCCTGCCTAAGCACCCACTGCTCAGTTCCGCCTTTCCCCCCCGCCCCCTTTGTCCCATCTGTCAAAGCCCTTAAGTCAACAATTCATGCATGAGACTGTAAATTACATATAACAAAGGATTTACTTTCTCCAATCTTCCAATCTTTAGTGTGATTAAATAGATGTTAGCTACTATTACAGAACTAATCCATCATTCTAATACTCCTAAATTTCTATTTAAAACTTCTTGGACTAAATGCAGTAAATATTCCTCCAAACAGCGCTAGAATGCCAAAGCAACTAGACTTGGGTTGACCAACAGATCAGTAACCTTCTGGGTTGTTTGGTTGGTTGTTTTCTTTCAAATGCAGAGTAGGAGTGCAATTTCCTTCTACCGCATCACTTTCTCATGGAAGTTTTTCAGTTCCCATAACAGGAGGGAAGTTTTAAAATTATCTGGCCTTTTTAAATTAAAAAATTACTTATTTTGTTGCCTATGCTAATACTCATACTAAGGGTCTCTAAATATTATTTAAATTTCAAATTTGGCTTCAAGCAGAGTAAAAAGAAAAAGATGTTAGCTTTCATAAATGAAGGTAGCTTTCCTGTATTTTACGAAAATATTAGGAGTTGCACATGTTTCAGGCCACTGCACACATTTAGGCTTTGTAGGAGTAATCTCTTTGTAATATGAGGTTAGAAAAATTGTCAAGCATGCAGAAATGTGTGCAAAACACACAGATTTGCTATTCCTCAACCATGTGTACACACACAATCACTTTCTCTTTCAGTGAATAATTTAAAACTTACAGACTTTTGAAAATGCTTAAGGTAAGCATGATTTAGTTACTAGAAAAAAGATACACAGATAAACACCATGAACACTGCCAATATGAAGCATTTTCTGTCTTGATGCAACAGTGAGCTGTTACAGGCGTCTTAGAACGTCATTATTTGGCATTTCTATGCTACAAGATGGAGTATGAGACTTCTGAAAAGCACAGGGGTTATGATGATGGTTGGCTTTGACCAGCGACCAAGAATAGAACCTCTTATTAAATCTTTTCTTTTTTCCTAAATATCTCAAGGTTCAGAGGCTTAGTCCTTTAAAACACATCTCCAACTCTTTTAGTCTTTAAAATTTTTTGTTCATTTTTTGAATTTACATACTAAAACCCTTATCTAAAGTGGGAATTCTGAATCATCGAAATACTAGGAACAATACTAGGAACTTCTTTCTGCTCTTCCAATTCGCAAACTACTGCTGATAACATGCAATACTTTGTGCATCTTCCTTACAAGTTTGAGCTGCGGAGCAGAGAAGCAGTCAATGCATGTACAAATCTTCAGTAGAAAGTTTCAAACTTCTTCCCTGAAGAATCTTTCAATACATCTTTCAATACATGAATATTTTCTGCGAATGTTTAACAAACTTCCTAAATTTTATAAACATTCTTTGTATTTCTAGAACATGTCCTTTCCATCTTCTATTTACAAAGATTTATCAGTTACTTCCAACTGCTTTAGTTTCTCCTTGATATAAGCCATATATCCATCAAGCACAAACATTCCTTATCATAAAGCCCAGTTACCGAGATCTATTTGAAAAAACATTATTTGTTCTTCTGAATGCAGTACTCAAATACTTTTTCAATGAAAAACATTTCTTCAGTCTAAACACTTTTAAAGAAAACATAACAATAAAACATCATCGTACACTATACTGTTCCCTGACATCAAAAACTAAGTTGACTTTAAAAATTATTAGATTTTTATAGTGCCCTATGCATCACGTAAGTTACCTACAGGCACTTTCAAATTCACTGTATTCAGTCAGAGAACACACTTGATGACAACCACTGTTCTTGTTTTAGCTAAAGAAACTGAAAGACTTAAATTACTTAAATTTTTGTTCTTCTTACCTCTACATTGATGAGCAGTAACACTTACTCTGAAGCCTATAATCTGACCAGAATACACATTACAGGCAATAATTAAAGCAAGTGCTGTACCATACAACTCACTAAAGGTTAATTCGATTCTGGTGATTCTAATAACACGTGACAGCAGGTTGGATTTATTTCAGAAGTGCAAGAGTTGGATCTAAGGTTTATGGTCATCTCCTAGCCGCTGGCATCACAGTCAGAAGTACCATTTTGCATTTGGCTGGCAGCCAGCTGTAAGGGAGCGTGGGTAGGGTAGGACAGCAGCAGGGATGGGCATTGAGGGGAAGGCTCACGGGCATTTAAGTGAAGGAATCTTGTCTGTTTGGATATTGCTCTAAAGAGAAAAAGGGAGACTGCCAGAAGGGTAGACTTTCAGTTCTGATGCCAAGTACATTTGTTGATACTGTTAGTTGAAATGAGTTATTAGCAATACATACTGTCGCTCTAGTACCTTTTTAATATATGGCATATCGCCCTATGAAACACTGGTGTATTTCTTACCATAACTCCTAATTACCAGTCATGACGTGTTTTTCCACTGAAAGATAAGGACTTACCCGAAAATGATCCAGAAATTATTTAAACCCCCTGCCCCCCACCAATTAAAATCTCCCAGACACAGAAAAGCCTTACATGTGTTTCACTTCCATGGCTTCTTCAAGACAATTCTGTGTTAACAATGTTTTTATAAGGGTGCCATAAGAACGATAATGAAACTCATTCTTCCCTTGCATTTTCAGGAAAATATTGTAGGCCTCTAAAAAAGAAAAAAAAAAAGCCAAAATGAAATGTCATATTGCGATGATGTTGATCATAGAAAGAAATCACGTATTCATTCAAAAGGTCCATCTTAAATCTATTTATCCTCTGCTTACATCTTTGAGCCCGAAACTGTTGGTCACAGCTTCTTCAAAACTGCTTGTATACAACAATCAACTGACACATACCTCCACAGAACAAAAAGTTTGCTACTGCTGTTTTTCTATATGTGGCTGTTGCTTAAATACCAACACAGCTGGTTAGAAGGGGAAGACTCAGGATTTTTAAAGCAACACCTAATTCTGGGATATATAGCTACAGTGTCTGGTGCATGATCACAACAGCGTTTAACAAATAATATAGGAGGTGATTCCAATATGGGGAGATCAAATTATTTGGCTACGACAAGATTTATACAAAACATACAATTTACAAATATACAGATATTTAACAAGTAAACTACGCTGCATTTGTTTGACTGATTAACAGTTTTATTTCATGCATTCACAATAACTGTCAGTGTATGAAAAGATGTTACCAAAACGGGGGAAAAAGCGATAAGCACACTTTTCAGTCATTTATTTTCCTGAAACAAGATTATGCAGGTATAAACATGCAGCTAAAACTGCTATCCATACTGTAACATAGGCTAGAAAGCTGTGTTAAGAACCACAAATGATCTTTTACATCTGAACTGTGATTGCATGTTCCATTCAATGAAACTCAAAAAATAAATTCCTTTGCTAATTCAAATCATAGCCACAATAACCTTGAAAACTTTTCAGAAATACTTGGACTATCACTACAAATTTCACAGCTAAGCGTTAAGTTTTTTTTCTTATACTTTGAAAGTAAAGATGAAGACAACTCACTTGAATCTGACTGTCACAAGAAGCATCACACTAATAGCACTTCGTACAGTGTGCTGTGGAATTTTAAGCTGTCATTCCCCAAACCAAAATGGTTGGTATGCCTTTTGGTTTGAATCTTAAACTTATTCAAACAAAGAGTATACATAAAAACCTCCTGAAATGTTGGCACAAAAATGACTATGCATAAAATTTATTATTTACAACACACAAACTCTTACACTGAGTTAATAATTAGAATTAACATTGCCATCCATAATCTACTTTGGATGCTGGGAGCTATATTAAATATATATATATATGAACAGAGATAAAGGATAAGAATATCACAGTAAAAATTAAATCCACTTCTGTGTATGTGAGTTTCATGTATATGAGAGAGACCGAGACACACGAGAGAGATGGAGAGAGAGTATGACTGATGTCCGACATTACAATAGTGATTGCATTGTCAACCAAAAGACCAATAAAACAACAACAGGACGACACAGGAAAGATCCTGAAATCCTCTACCACATTTACTTATAGGTCTGAGGTTAAAGCTGAGCCTGTTGCTATGTGCTGAACTCTTGCCTGCCCAGATGCTGAACACCAGCATTCATAGAGTGTTCACACTTAAATTCAGTGGAAAGACATTTTTTCTTCTACTTTTCTGAAATCTGAGGTACCAGTAGACTAGCAATCACATTCAACAATAACAAAAACCCTTTCGCTGGTATAATCTATTACAAGTGTAACTAATTATTTCATTAACAAAAATGTAGCTGACTGGTAATAGGTTTGTTCTTTCTGCTCATGAAAGCCTGTTTAAATTATATTTTTTAAAGCAAAAAACTCCTTATGTTTGGAGACTCCTACAAAAGCTCTGCTGTCTTCAGACTGAACTAAGATTTCACCCTGAGTTTGAATATTGCTCTCCATTGGTTGGGTACAGAAATGGACCTTGCCACCAGTGGACTTGATGTCAAATGTATGTTATCATCAATTATCACAGTCCACAAAATATAAGATCTATTTCTACAAGGAAATATATTTAAATCTTTTTTGTAATGACTAGTTCAATGAAGAACTAGAAATCTTCGTATCAGTTTTGTTTTCCTGTTCTAGGATGTTTTGTTGCATATGTCAGTCCCAACCTCAGAATGATTATCCTACTCAGATTATTTAGTTAACTTTATTTTGCATCAGTGCAAGTAGCATGTTTGAAGTATACCTAGATGAGTCTCGAATTGAGACACATGCCTGATCAGGTATTATCAGCTTATTACTTCTTCAGATGGCATCTAAAATTACTAAAGCATATTAGCATTCAAAAGAGAAAGTTCTTGGTTTCAAAATTTTATTGTGTTATACTAGCTATTTCAAGTAGAAAGATTTGCTAGAAAAGTGACAACTTGCCAGGAAAGTCTCAGTTCTCAAGACAGTCAAATTCATTTCACCAATTGCAACTGTTTGGGATATGTGTAACATGATCCCCTAGAGTCACGTTCTCACATTGAGGAATCAAGATAAAAATGAAAATATGACTTTGCATAAATCAAACAGTTCAGAGAATAGATTTTTCAAAACATCTCCATGTCAGAGCTTATAAATTCACGAAATTAGTTACAGAACTAGATTAAGTTAATCTTTTTCCTATCAAAAAGGTGATGTTGATAAAAAGTTATATTCTGCCCTATTACATTCACATCAAAATTACACTATACTATTATATAAAAGTGAATAGAAAATAGAAAAGAACTTAGTTCTTATAATTTTTTTTAACACAAAGAGAACTGTTTCCCAACAAGAGAGGAACTGTTTCCCAACGTTTGTCTTTTTTCCCCCCTAATTCCCAATAGCTCTAGACCACCTCCTCTCAAATACTGCACCTTTAAATAAAAGAATATGCAGGAATAATTTACTGATAAATTCAATATCAAATGTCATCATAGACTGTTAGCAGTTACATTTTATATTTTTGTTTTAAAACTAGTCTCCCTACAAGGTCCAAGGCATATTTAGTTTCCTCCTGCTCTCCACTTGATCATTTATGGTATCAAAGGCACAGGACGCTTTTCTAGGAATAATGTTATAAAATGCATTCCACTAATTTTGCATGGTTTTCAGTGAAAATATTTCTGTGTTTCTCATTTTCTCTTGATTCCCAGAGCTTACCAGCATGAAGAATTTCCTGAAACATTAACTTTATGTCTGTCATAATACACAATTCTTATATTCATATACATAACACAAGATTGCACTCCCTACATACAGAATACCCAGACTCCACTTTGGACTTCTAATCAGCGCTCCTGTGACTGAATAACTCTGTAGGGTCATTTCACTAACAACAGAAGTTAACTGTGTGAATGACTGACAGATTCTTCTTTTAAAAACTCAAAGCTTAAAAACCTGTGTGTTCAACCTGTAAAATACACTGATAACACTCAGAGAAGAAAATAACTAGGTATCTTGTAATTTATAAATCTTCCTCACTCAGCAAGATTAATTTTTTTAAACCTATTTAATTCTATTTTCTAATCTGCTTTCAAGTGAGATACCTAGTTATTTGTCATAGTTTAGGCGAAGAAAATAAGGATTTCCAGAATATGCAAATGCTCTGCACCTTGGCAAATGCTAGAAATGGACTGATTTCCTCCCCTCCTTGAAAGGTCCAGTAATGCTGGTTCTGACTCTGTGACCCTGCTTTGGGATGAGATGGCTAGGAATGGATTTCAATGATTTACACACAGACTGAGCCACAGGAACTGCACCGAAGTACACTCCTCCTTTCTATATACAAAGGCAAATACCCATGCATAAGTTAATTCTGTTTTTATGTGAGGCAAGTAAGTTTGCACAGAAGAGCTATTCATTCTTCGCAGCAGAATTAATCTGAAGCAATCTCTCAATAAGGCCATTTTATTTGTGGGGTGGCACTCACAGGCACAAGGGTTTGGAAACAGTGAACTGTGGGACACAGATTTTGATCTTTTGTTTATAGTCTGTGTATTTCTTTGGGGGAGGAACAACAGGAGGAAAAGTATGCAAATTCTACAGAGAAACATGGACAACTTTCATCTTAGTTGTAAAGAAGCTAAAGACACTCCGCAACACATTGAATCTTCCCTTCAAATAGAAATAAATAGCCTTGCAACATCAACAAATAGAAAATAGACTAACAGATAAAAGACAGATAGGAAGACGGCAATTATTATCTCCACAACATAGTCCCATCTCATTTAATCTCATCTATTTAATTTCTTCGCTAAATCTATAGCTTAAATAAGGTACCTGAAGTATACTTTGGAACCATATCTGATCTTATTATTAAGACTTCAACAGCAGGGGCAAATACAAAATCTCTAAACAACTTCTTTTAATAGGTAATTACCTTCCCATAAACACGTCCCAGCTATTTCACTTAATATTAATCTTCTCACTACACTTCTCATGTCTCACACCATAAAACTTGTGACCAAACAGCTAGATTTTCTGGGAACCATAAAAAYGGTATTTTTAGCATCAATCCTGTACATAAATTTAGTTTCTGGTGTTTAATGGATACATTTGAAAGTCTAGAACATGGTGTTAACCCAACAGCATAACGTGAACTACAGACCAGTAGTAGACTGGTATGTCTACCAAATACTTTGGTAATTTTAAAATGGGCAACTTCACCACAGATTGGCTTTCAAACATGCATTTGAAAGTCAGCATTTCCAATGATATTTTAAATATTTTAGCACATCCTTTTCATATCAGCTTCTGAAGCAGAATATTGGCAGGTAACATTATCATGTACCTTTCCTAACATACTAGCAAACCAACAAAAAGCAGCAGCAAGCATCTGTTCCTCCGTACTTAATCCAAATCTTAAAATTAATGCTGAAGGGGGAAAAAACCCAGTGGTTTTCAGTTTACCTTTTGCATTGTTTTTCTTGCAAAGCATCCTTATTTTTCTTTCTTCCACATTAGAAGCACTTAAACTTCTGGTATCTTCATGTCTAACCTTTAAAACAAACAAACTTATTTAAGTTACTGTAATGCTATCTGTTAACATTTTTCAATGGAAAGAAATATATTCAAGTGTTGTTAGCTACGAAAGTTAAACTCCAATTACCTTAGGTACCTCAAATGGAACAACCTGACCATTTTTCTCAAGTATATCAGCCARTAAGGTTAGTGTTTTCTCACGAGGAACAACATTTTCTTCTTGAATTTTAGTCCAAACAGCTTCAGCCTTTCCCCAGTCACCATTGTTCTCTGAAACAAGATTCAAATCTTCAGATAAAAGCACATTTAGAGTATACATACATATCTAAAGTGATTCAAAAAAGGTATCTTTGGAAAATAATTCATCAATTAATCATGTACTTCTGCTTCATACGATCATCAACTTGAAAAGTTCTAAACTACTTTTAATACACAGAGGACACCAGAAGATGCAAACAGAAAAAACCCAGAAGGATTGCATGAATTTTCAAATGAATGAGAAATCAACTTAAAAATATTGCAGAAGTGTTCCTCCTAGCTCATCAGTCCTAATATTCTTATTGTTAATTGTAAAAACAATTACAAAAATTTCTAAATTATTACAAAACATTAACACTCTAAGGTACCACTTCTATTCCAAAATTCTTGAAATGAAATACTCTGGTTATGTTGCTACTGAATTAGAGCATCTACATCCTAGAACTTTACCACTTTCAAGTCAAAGAACTGTTCTAGGCCTTCAGGCTCTCATTTTGCCAACAAAAAAATGCATCTCTGAAGACTGTAAAAGTTAAGTTTTCTGAGAGAGAAAAACTTATAAATTGCTACCAAATTCACAGAATAATTCAACTGTTTTCAACAAGAATAGCAATTTATATATGCACCACTATACAAAACTGCAAACAAATAGAAAGCTGGACTTTGTGAAAGAAAACAGTTAATTACTATTTAACTACATACAGCAGGTGGTTTCCTGTGTCTGCTATCGTAAGTCACCAGAACAGCACTGACTTCTGGTGGTAGGTCCTATACAGCTACCAGATGTTGGGGTTAGGTAGCTGTGAAATCTGTCCGTTCCATGGTTTAATTCAGAATCCCAGAAACAAAGAGATGCAAGGCAAGAAGGCAGGGTCAGAAGGTGGATGATGGAATGAATCGTTCACACGGCAATATCTCAGCCTGTAACAGCAGCTCTTCAGCTATTCCTCCACTGTTCAGTTAAGGAACTTCAGCTGTTCTGTAGCTCAGGCTCCACTGACTAAGTCATAACACAAGGAAAAGTTGGAGTAGCCACCTGGAAGCAGCATGACACACTTGGATATTCTCTAGAATTGTTATAAAGTTGGTGTTTCAAAACAGCATATGCTGCTTTGCAAACAATATTGCAATGCAATACTGAGATGTTACAATGCAATGTTCTCTTCTTTCCAGGAGCAGCATAGGTTTAGGAAAACACATGGATATATAACTGGGCTGGTTCAAGATCCAAGCCCACTTTCAACAAGTTTCTGGCATCATTTCAGCTTTTTAGAAGAGGCAGCAAACTTGGTGACTACCCTAAGTCAAATAAAATGATTGGTTTTAAGGACTAAATACTGCAGGTAACATCTTAAAGCAGATTATCATGGCAGTTAACAGAGTAGAACAGAGGATGTCTTAAGACTTTTTCATGTGTTTGTCCCTATGTTTGACACTCATGAGGCCACATCTAGGAGGACTATTTCCAGTTTTGGGCTCCACAATTATAAAAGAGATGCTAGCAACTGGGGCAAATTCAGCCATTAAGACAGACATGGGGCTGGAGCAGATGAAGTAAAAGAGGAAGCTGAAGAAGATGAGTTTTGGGCAGCCTGGAGAAAAGCAGGCTATCAGGGGATCTAATTGCTTTCTTCAACTACCTAACTGACAGTTACAGAGAAGAGCCAGTCTCTCCTTGGAAACGCACAGCAAAGGATGAAGCGTGATGGTTAAAAGTTGCAGCAATGGAGTATCTGAGGATGATCAAACCCTGGAACAAGCCCAGGGAGGCTGTTTGATTTCCACCCTTGGAGGCACTCAAAACTTTACTAGACAAGGCCATGATCTGATCTAACTTTGAAGCTGGGAAAAGGCTATGCCTAAAACTTCTGAAGCTCTACTCCAGCATAAATTATTCTGTGATTCTACAAAACCAAATGCATTGTTTTCAACATTTTTGATCACAGCCTGGACTAGATGGTAGATTCTTTTTTTATATGCTTAAAATAGTTCTGAAGTTATGGCTTAGGTGCACAATGACAACTCTCTGCTGTACTTGTGCATAGGGCAGCTTTGATAATCTAAAATGGTTGAAAGCAGTAATGTGCATGGTTTTTGTCTTTTAAGGCGACAGAAACCCACAGACGTTTTCCACTTCTTTGAATAGATGGAATTGGTTTTGTCTTTTGAAAGAAGACTGAAGATTTTGCATGACAGAATTTGATAAATTGTATCTTCTTAGATTCTCTTCCTAGCAGGCACACTGTCAGACTTAGTCACTGCCACAGGTGAACAGCATGAGTGGAGAAATAGGAAGGCTCCCTCCCTCTCGAGTCCCTTTTCAGGCCTACTTGATTTTTGATGGTGAACCAGTATATGCAAAGCCAGAATTGGGTAACACTACAGTTTGGTTTTGAAGCTTTCTGAGGCTGTTCAGGAAATGAAAAAAGTTCTCAAGGGGTCTCTGGTCATTTTTTTGTGGAAGTACTCATCTCTTCTGCTTGTGATAAGTGCAATGGGGAAGAAGCCTCTTTCATTACCATATGAAAAGAGAAACAGGGTTCGAATAATATTTTATTTAGCATTAAAACACCGCTAGTTCTAGTCAACCAAAAATATACATGGGGAACAGCCTAAAATTACTTCAAGCTCAAATGCAAGTTTTCCCATGACCAAATACATCAAATTGCTGTAGTGGCTCATTAATATATATACACATTACTGAAGCACATAGCAATCCCTGTAATGCCTTTTTTTATGTCCCAGTTTACTATTTAGTGCTCCATAACCAATCTTAACACAAAATGTTTTTTCAAGACTTTAAAATAACTAGAACTAAAGTTTCCAAATTTTTTATTATGTGTAATACAATATGATACGCTGAATAACAAAACAAGCACAGACTAAAAAATGCAGAAAAGAGGAAATGAAAAACACTATAGACACATCCTACACTAAGCCTGTAGCATAGAAATGAACTTTCAATTTTAAAAACTGTTCCATTCCTATAAATGATGCAAAAGTTATGTTTGTGGCTGGTGAAGAATTGGTAGATTTTAAAATAAATGCACCTTTCAGAACCAGATCCAATTACAGGAGACTCCAGATCTTTATCAGTTACGAAGACATAACAAATGAGCAGTTTTTCTTCTTTAAGCATATTAAAAAACAAAACAGAGTAAACTTTCAAATCAGGACACAAGACAATAGCATGGATTGGAAGACTTGTACTACATAAGTTCTATGTAAGTGTTGAGGTCTGCAGGTAAAAAAAAAAAAAAACAAACTGTACTCTCTCCCCCACACGATGCCTCAGAAATGGTATCCAGGCTAACTGCATATCAGGATGAAACTTCTCTCCAATTTAGGGTTATTTTCCATCTCCAACCACAAAAGAAAACAGATTACAACATGAAAAAAATCACAAGCTCACTTACCACACAGTTGAAGCAGGTAGTAGTACATCTCATCTCTATCACATTCAAATAGATTTTGAGTTAATTCTACCAAGTGTTCCAAAGTCTCCATCTTTAAAAAGGAAGAACATAGTTATACCTCAGCCAAACAATTATTTTTCTATATATATGCACTTACATGCTGTGTGCATTCAGCTAAAATAATATTTCTATTTAAGTATACACCAGCATTTACACAGAGCATTAAGTTCACCTCATCAGCCTGTCAACGCCCTTTCACAAACATAAAAATCAAGCAATGAAATATTTAAAAACAATTTTTCTTGGAATATAATGACAGTTACATGGAAGACATCATATGAGCCACATACCTGATTACTTGATATACACTTTTTTGCAAACCACTGCAGCCTTCCAGAGTGTGCTCTCAAGCCAGGAGTCTGTAATATATTTCCACAAGAAGAAACACATTACTTCACATAGCACATTCTAAGGAAAAGTAAACATAATACATATACTCATAATAAAAGCTCATAGTTTTTGTTTGTTTTTTGAAACCTGAATAAGACTGCAAGCTCACAAATAATCAAGTTAGGTTGCATTTATGAGAGACTTAAAAATTGCAGTGATTTTATTCAAGAAATTTTTCTTTTTGGTTGAACACTGCCAAGAGAATTGATTTAAAATACACTTCAGATAGAAATGATTTAACATTTCAGTTTATCATCACAGTAATAGAGTATTATTGCTACTACCCATGGTAAGAATTTGTATTACTCATGGTAAAGAATTACACCAAGTGTTTCCAAACCATCTTCACAATGAAATATTCATATTCAACAGCACTGCAATGTCTTATCAACTAGAAAACCATGCCTCTCAACTGCAACATCACCATTTGGTACTCCTCCTCTGCTACCATTAGCCATTTTCTTACAACTATTAATACCTAAAAACAACAGTGTTTTTAGATATTGACTTCTCTTGCTCACTAAGAAAAACAGGAATTTACAGAGCAGTAACTGTTGCAACTGTAATGCGCTGCCAATGCAGATGCCAAGTATGCTAACTATACAGCAATTCCTGTCCCAGAACAGAGCAAAGGCTTACTCTTAAGTGTGTGTACACGGAGGAACTGATGTATAATTGTTAATATGCCTAATTCTTTCTGTTATTAATTTTCCCAGGTTTGATGAGCCTTTGCTTATTTATTTCTTTGTCATTTCGAGCGGACTACAGCTACAGAATACCCATTCTCAAAAAGGTTTCAACCCTTGGAAACTCCATCTGGTATAGACTACCACATTGTGCCTTCTCAGCACCGCAGACCGTAATCAAAATATTGGTTCCTCCACTTAAATAAATTCTTAAATAAACACAGGAAAATTCAAAGTTCTTAAAGAACTGTAAGTACTGGCATGCCTGTAACATGTCTGACATATCTAAAAAAATGATACAAAAAAAACCTGTGTGCAAAGCATCCACCATTTTCACCTCTTACCCTTCCCTCCCACAGAGCACTTGAATTTACTTTATACTCTCTTGTTTTAGCACAAGAATCATTTACAGAGAGAACTCTGCTTTCATTTCAGGTGTCCAGATTCACATTAATATAGCTCAAAGTGATTCTGAGGAAATGTCTGTTCATCCCTACAGAGAAACATGTGTTTTGACTCTTGAAGGCTTTTAGCTGTTAATATTGTAAGAAGTCTCTACTGTTTAAACATGAAGTGCGACTTCCAAAATTTGAACACCACTTCACATAAAAGGTAAGAGGCAGTTTGAACAAAAAGCTGTGAGAAATATTGAGTCTCAGTTCCAAAGCAGCGGAAACAATTACCATTGAAAAAGTCAAATTACCTTCCGTCTTTATAACACAGGTAATTTCCTTTTCCTGTATTCTCCAAGAGCAGAATTATTACCATTACATCTTTCAGAAATAATTCAGCATATACTGGAAAACCAGCATGCAAAACTTCAATCAAAAATGTTAAAATTTGCTAAAGTTATAGGAAACAGTGTTCTGCAGAGTAAACATTAGGCCATATAATCCTGCCAACCATCCAAACCAGTTTATGCAATCATTGTAAGGTTGTTAAAAAATAGGACGCTAACCGCCCCCCAGTTCTTTAACACGGACCATCTTTTCTATGTATTTAACTGTACTATAAAAATAGTCTCAACCCAAGAGGTTACAGAAAAATAGTGGCTTCTCAAGTATTCAAAAATGGTATACATTAAACACAGTTTTGCTTTCCAGGTACTTGCTTTTTTCCCCCCACAGTTATTTATGTTTATAGGTACCTGTTCAGTGCTTAAGAGCCACCAAGCAGCTTCACATAAAATATGCTGAGAACTAAGGCAAGAATTAACATCTTACACAACAGGCTCTTGAAAATGAAAAAGAAAAAAGTATGTTGCCTGCATTTGTAGCTAATCCTCTTTAGGACATGGTAAAATTCAAATGCTGAATTCACTTACAACTTCAAATATCATTGCTGATCCGAATGCCAATGAACTCAACAGCTCTAAAGCTACAAACTTTTTATAGTAAATCCTTTCCTGTTCAGAAATGATTGATGCGTCTGTCACTACAAGGACAGCTGAGTTATACAACAGATATCCTTGTGTTTCATTTTGAAATTGAGAAGTGTTTTCACATACTGCAGGTCTCAATCATCAAAAGAACATCTAGGTCAGATTAACTAAATCTCCAGGGCTTGCCTGATAGTCCATATTCATAGCTTATCCCTTACCATCTTAGGGAATTTTAAACATTGCATTTAGCAGGAAGCAGACTTTCTACAATACAGCAGACTAAAATACAGAATAAAAAAAATGCAATGAATATTTAAAAAAAAAAAAAAAAAAGTAAAAAAAAAAGTTACTTTAATTACTTTTCCAAATTCCCATTTAAAATTTTTTTTTTTTTTTTTTTAGGGGAAAAAAAAAATTTTTTTTTTTGTTCTAGTGTTTTTTTTTTTCCCCCCCCCCCCCGTTTTTAGGGCATTCACTGCTTTAAAGAATGAAACAACTATTGAGAGTCTCAAGCAATTCATACAGCATATAAACTAAACATGGAGGTTTTCTGGCTTTTAAATTCTCTCAGAATATAAACCAGCTGTACTGTACCAGACCAAAGGTTCATCTAGCTTTTTATCCTCTTCCTAACAGTGCCTGTGGGAGAATGTAAAATGACAGAAAACCCAGCAATACTTCCCCCTTAGTGCTCTTTCACTCTCCAACTACCTGAGGTTCAGTGGGTCACAGTGTTTCTAGTAAGTGATTTCTCTTCCATGACCTTTTCTGGTTGCCTCTAGAACCCCATAAGATTTATCATTCGTAAGATCTTTTGGTAAAGGGTTGCCTCAATTACCTTCTGCAGAAAAAAACACTTTTTGTTTGTTTTCAGCCTAGCTTCTACCAGCTGCATGTGACACCCCTAGATTTTGTATTGGAAGGACAATGCACAATTGATTTCTCTTTATCCTCTCCATTTCATATTAATTTAATGAGCAGTATATGTAATAATTGCCTGTTTCACTGTTTCTTTTCCAGACTAAGCAGAACTCACCTACTTAGTCATATCTCCTATAGAAACCATTCCATACTTTTGACCACCTTTGTTACTATCTTTCTGAGGCTCAGCATACAACCCTACACTAATTTACTCATTGATTCTATACCTTCACACACAGAAAGGAAAACTAACCAGAAGGAGAAAAAGTATGCTGCATCTTTAGAAGAAGTCTTGCCAAGCAGCACTCAAAAAATCACGTGAATGCAACAATCCTAACACACTGAAAGTATCTGATTTGTTCTCCTCCTTCCTAGAACCAGTCACTTCAGACAGGTGATTGAAGGGGTCCAATCACCAGAAAAATCTTTTCTATACTAACATTTTTATTTGAGCTAATTTCTACCTATTACAACTGAAAGAAAACAGATTGTCTGGGAAAATACTGACCTGTCAGAGAGGATTCTATTTGATGTTTTTCCAGATTTTTAGATAATGATAGAAATATTCAAATTTCATTTACATTAGTGTTCTATAACTGTTACAGCTAAACGACCACTCTTTTTTTTTACTTTTAAAAAACCTTTTTTTTAAAAAAGTTAAGTAATTTACAGAAGACATATGGAAAATATTTATTTACTTCTCTCTACTTGCCTAAAGCAATCTTTTTCTCTTTAAACACAAAACTTACTTACGGAGAAAAACCACAAAACCCAACATAACAGACCAGAAACCCTGTGGTATTGTTCAAAAAGAAGGACTTTCAGAAAACTAAGAGTTGAGAATGTCCCAAAACGGCACCACTTTTGCTATAGCTGGCTTAGGATGCATAATTATTTAAAAGCCAGCAAAAGTATTTTTCATTTGGCATATACATGACACAAGGTGGATTACTCTTTTGTTTTAACCTTCCAACACTGCATTTCCACAAACTACTACTGTGCACTGGCTGGCAAAATAGAATCATAGAGTAGTTTGGATTGGAAGGGACCTTTAAAGGTCACCTAGTCCAACCCCCCCTGCCATGGGCAGGGACATCTTCAACTAGATCAGGTTGCTCAGAGCCCTGTCCAACCTGACCTTGAATGTTTCCAGGGATAGGGCATCTACCACCTCTCTGGGAAACCTGTTCCAGGGTTTCACCACTCTCATTGTAAAAAAATTTCTTCCTTGTATCTAGGCTAAACCTACCCTCTTTTAGTTTAAAACCATTACCCCTTGTCCTATTGCTACAGGCCCTGCTAAAAAGTTTGTCCCATCCTTCTTATAGGTCCCCTTTAAGTATTGAAAGGCTGCAATAAGGTCTCGCCCAAAGCCTTCTCTTCTCCAGGCTGAACAACCCCAGCTCTCTCAGCCTGTCCTCATAGGAGAGGCGTTCCATCCCCCTGATCATTTTTGTGGCCCTCCTCTGGACCTGCTCCAACAGGTCCATGTCTTTCTTACGCTGAGGGCTCCAGAGCTGGACGCAGTACTCCAGGTGGGGTCTCACCAGAGCAGAGTAGAGGGGCAGAATCACCTCCCTCAACCTGCTGGCCACACTGCTTTTGATGCAGCCCAGGGTATGGTTGGCCTTCTGGGCTGCGAGCACACATTGCTGGCTCATGTGCAGCTTTTCATCCACCAGTGCCCCCAAGTCCTTCTTGGCAGGGCTGCTCTCAAGCCCTTCGTCGCCCAGCCTGTATTGATACTGGGGGTTGCCCCGACCCATGTGCAGGACCTTGCACTTGGCCTTGTTGAACCTCATGAGGTTCACACAGGTCCATTTCTCAAGCTTGTCCAGGTCCCTCAGGCGTGTCAACCGCACCACTCAGCTTGGTGTCATCTACAAACTTGCTGAGGGTGCACTCGATCCCACCGTCTGTGTCACTGATGAAGATATTAAACAGTACTGGTCCCAATACGGACCCCTGCGGGATGCCACTTGTCACCGATCTCCATCTGGACATTGAGCCATGACCACTACCCTCTGGATGCAACCATCCAACCAATTCCTCATCCACCGGACAGTCCACTGGTGGATAAAATAATTGTTACATATCCTGGACAACTTATTCTAGCCTTTCACAGTATAACTTCACTGAATAACATATTAATTCTAACCTTTCAAGTTTAACTCTGCCCTCCTTAAGTGTTTTATGTTTTCTTCTAGATCCTTACATTTTCTTCCCTAATTTCAGTCTTTTCTCGGGGAAACAGTTCTACTATAATCACCAATACAAACATATTGGAAAGAAACAGCCAAATATTATAAACGCTATCTGCACTTTCTGATGGTATTTTTTGGACAGGTAGACCCATTCATTCCTCTCTTTGCAGCTAAAAAAGCCAGTAATAATAAGAGACAGCTAATGCTGCTAAGGAGGAAGAACATTTCATGATGAGTTACATCAACAGCCATAACAGACTTATGTTACCAGTACCAGAACCAGTTACTGAGATTTAGATGCCAAAGGCAATCTCTTGCAAGAAAATGCGTTACTTCTCCAAACAGACAGCCTTAAACAGACAGCTATAAGAACTGATGTATGTCGTTTCTAACAGCTCTCTCCAACATAAGCATCAGTGAAAACAGAACATTTGATGGCAAGTTCTTAATTTAAAGACAGATTTTTCCCTGATTCCACAAAAATGTCTATAAAATCTCACAAATTCTATGCAGCTTCAATGAAGCCTGGGATATTTTTGCATGGCAGCTTACTTGAACAAAATTTTTTTACAACAGAAACACTGTATGCTATGCTTGAATCTTCCCCTACATTAAAACTCTTGGCAGAAGTCCTCACTTCTATTTAGCAGTAGGTGTACTGCTTAATCGGAAAGTTAAAAGAATATGCAGATAAGTTTTTGTACCTTATGTAGCCATCTAAATCCAGTTGATAGATGAGATGGTTAAAATTATTGCTCCACTGCAAGTTATGCCTTCAAAAACTACACAATTACAGTGTATTTGATATTTTATTTGCACTACCTGATATTTAATGAAAAACATAAATGGACACGTCTACATATTATCATAGAATCATAGAATCATTAAGGTTGGAAAAGACCTCTAAGATCATCAAGTCCAACCGCCAACCCAACACCACCAAGCCCCACTAAACCATGTCCCTAAGTGCCTCATCTACACGTCTTTTAAATACCTCCAGGGATGGTGACTCCACCACTTCCCTGGGCAGCCTGTTCCAATGTTTAACCACTCTTTCAGTAAAGAAATTTTTCCTAATGTCCAATCTAAACCTCCCCTGGCACAACTTGAGGCCATTTCCTCTCGTCCTATCGCTAGTTGCTTGGCAGAAGAGACCAACACCCACCTCGCTGCAACCTCCTTTCAGGTAGTTGTAGAGGGCAATAAGGTCTCCCCTCAGCCTCCTCTTCTCCAGACTAAACAGTCCCAGTTCCCTCAGCCGTTCCTCATAAGACTTGCTCTCCAGACCCTTCACCAGCTTCGTTGCCCTCCTCTGGACATGCTCCAGCACCTCAATGTCCTTCTTGTAGTGAGGGGCCCAAAACTGAACACAGTATTCGAGGTGCGGCCTCACCAGTGCCGAGCACAGGGGCACAATCACTTCCCTGCTCCTGCTGGTCACACTATTTCTGATASAGGCCAGGATGCCATTGGCCWTCTTGGCCACCTGGGCACACTGCCGGCTCATATTCAGCYGGCTGTCARCCAGCACCCCCAGGTCCTTTTCCGACAGGCAGCTTTCCAGCCACTCTTCCCCCAGCCTGTAGCRTTGCATGGGGTTGTTGTGGCCAAAGTGCAGGACCTGGCACTTGGCCTTGTTGAACCTCATGCAGTTGGCCTCAGCCTGTCCAGGTCCCTCTGCAGAGCCTTCCTACCCTCGAGCAGATCGACACTCCCGCCCAGCTTGGTGTCATCKGCAAACTGACTGAGGGAGCACTCAATCCCCTCATCCAGATCGTTGATAAAGATATTGAACAAGACCGGCCCCAAAATGGAGTCCTGGGGGACACCGCTCGTGACTGGTATTTATCTTCCCTAACTCTCCTGTTGGGAGTGATTACAATTCAAGCTCATGCTCTCCTTTCTGCCTATCCTATAATCACCCGAGGTAGCAACTAGCCTACTTGTACTAGGTTAATTTTTACATAAAAAGCRGCAGTAGTTCACAATAAGAAAATGCAAAGCTTACAGCCTCTACTGGAAAAGTCACAAAACATCAGTTTTTACTGTTGGTTTTTTTTTTTCCCCCTGAAGTATGTATTTGCCTCAAAGCTTCTGTCAGTTACATAGTTCACAGACTACCAACACAATTATTATCTGTTGAGTAAATACTCATGATTTTATTTATTTCTCTTGAAACAGGAATATATGTTGCTTTATGTTAGGTAGACATTGAGAAAAATGTAAGCAAACTGATTATTTTCCAAAAATACCAAAATAAAAATAGGAAAGAGCTTTACAACTGTAGCATTACTCATGACAACTGAGACTGATGTATGTTTAAGTACTATTGGAATACCCTACATTTACCAGTAATGTTTCCAAGAGAAGTTACACAGTAAAGTATTATTACAAAAAAAATCATCAGACAATAAGAGAACTTCACAACAATAATCACTATGGAAGAAAAGATGACATCAAAAATATGCAAAACCCTTGCTCAAAACAAAACCCCCAAGGATGTTCTAGACTCAAAACAGAGCAAAAATTTGCTCTTTGCATCGTAATGTGATTTATGTTGTATGATGAACTCAAAAAGCACTATAAAACTCAGCAGTATCTTCCCTCTAACACAAAGTCCCTGGAGCTAAGAAAGGATGCATAGCTCTTACCATGATCCCACATTCCAAACACACTACGTTCTCCCTTTCTGGAAGGAATTTGTTCAATAGTCATCTCCTTTACCAAATTTACTTATTTGAAACATATTCATTTGCTTTCTTTTAAGAAAGCAGTACTTAAGAACTTCTAAATAACATGCACTGAACTAGTAAGCACCCCTTTTTTTTATTAACCCACATACACACATGCACATATCCATGGACACAAAATCCAACTTCACTAATAGCTGTATCAGAGTCCAGTTTCATAAAGAGAAGTAATGTTTTTATTAGACTAATAAGGACTCAATAGTAAGAAAAAAAAATAATCTTTTCTTGTAATTATAGGGCTTGCATGCCTAAAAGCTCTTCAGCCTTTCCCCTCCCTCTCAGCTGTATACAGTTACTCTAATAAAAGCTATTACACCCCCTACAAACTACTCCTCAATCTCAGACCACCGTTGGCTAATACAATTTGCATTCAACATTCACAAACATTTAAATTTTGTTCTAATCACCTCCACTCTTTTCATAATTGGACCAAAAATAAGTCTTTGTAGGTAAATTCAGACACTAGATATAACCACCATTAAATTACACTTTTAAAAAAACCCTAAATCCTGCTGTCACAAATCAAGAAAGCATCTTCTCCCAATAGTTTATCTCCAGCATAAAATCAGCAAGACTCAATTTTATGATTCTTAAAAAAAGCAATCTGGATGAAAGAAGATTGTAATCTCTCAATATCAAGTAGAAATATTCTCATTGTTTTTTATGGTAGATTAAACCCAATGGCAACTGGTATCTTGAGGTCTGCTGACACTGGATGTCACAATTCTTTGCTTAAATCTATTTACCTCCTGAATTAACTTGACATCTGTTGATAGATATATTCCTGCACACTAAACTCACCCAAAACAGTTCTTTTGTCAGGTCCTGAATTTCAGCAGCAAATGCCTTTTCTTGCATTTATTCACAACCATTTGTCCCTCAATTATTCACATAAATGTCTTGAGATATGTGAGATATGGTATGATATATTTAACTATTAAATATAAATGATATATTTAGTATGAGAGCAGAAGATGAGGAAAGTATCACACTTAACTAAAGTATGGTTAAAAGAATTCTGAAGCCATGCACTATGCATTGCCATTTTCAAGGGAGATTCCTCTAGTGGTAGCAAACTTGTACAGGTTGGTCCTCTACTAAAAAATTTTGCCATATGGTTCTGAGATCTTTCCCTATATCCCAAACACAGTAATTCTCCCTTAGCCTTCATTTCCAGTAAAACTACAAACACAGCAGAAACTAGAGCTTTTACTCTTTCACTGAAGGAACAATTTTAATTTAATAGCTGATGTGATTTGATCTAGAAAGATTTCAAGAAGTATCTATCAAACAACAAAAAACGGTCGAACATCTCTACCAACTCCTACTTCCTATCAGAGGTGTCCATAAGCTCCTAACTAAAAATGCCAGTGACCTGATACCCTTTTTTAATGTGGTGCTTGTTTTGGTTTTTTTTACAGAAGTATTTTGCTGTCCAATGAAATATAGTTTAAGGTGTAATGATTTTATCAATACAGTGCAGAAATGGATTTAACACCAGTTTAAAACCTTGCATACTTTAGCCATAGGTGTAAAGTGTTCACTTCTACTTCAATACTCCTTTGCTAAGGAGATTTAAAGAAGGGCTTGCTTGAACCTCTGCTGCAGGACTGTCACAGTACTTAACGATATATAAGTCTTGTGACTCTACCAGAAAGAGCCAAGCATGGACATGGGCTTAATTACATGCAGATTCACATGGTATTTTGATAATTACATTCAGCATGAATAATAAATGAAGGAAAAGGGGCGAGTCTGGAAATATTCAACCATCATGCAGGTGAAACAGCTGCAAGTATGAGATCTCAGTGCAAAATTCAGATATGACCAAATAATTAAAATTGGATCAAAATGACAGACAACAACTATATTCCAACTATTTTAGGTAGTGAAATCTTTAAACCTCCATGCAGCATGCAAACAAAATAACAGAATAACAGGTGAAGGGGGGAAGAAGTAGATTCCTCCAAGGTGGTGTAACATCCCCTTTTTCACTCCTACTCTCCTGGATGACCTTCACATCAGTCCAGCTCTCAACCATCAGCTCGATTAGGTTAATAAAGTGTCAGTCAACATAAGGGAATTCCAATTGTCCAGTTCTGGCAACAGGTAAGAAGCTGTGGATTGGAGGGATTTGGGGGACTRGGCTCTAGAAAATTCTCTTACCATTTATATACCAGACTTAAAAGAATACTAGGCCAAGCACCTCTTCCAGACTCTCTGATCTACTACCTGGACCTCTGGAGCAACACATATGAAGAATTACATAAGATCTCTCTGCAGGAGAAAATTTGATTAGATATTATCAAAATAAGACAACATTTTAGAAGACAGTACCTTTCTAGAAGGTACTTCTTCCCTAATCCTATTTATTGAAAATTCATAACCCTTTCTTTTAGCCTACGTTAGTTTTAACATAGTTTAATTTAGTTAAAGTCAAACTGTATTGACTTCATTTTCTTTCTTTTTTCTTTTTTTATGAGAAACAAAATTGAAGGAAAAAAGGCAATTAAACTGCCTTTCCAAGTAAGGGGAAAAGTTAAGTAACTAGAGCTAGATTTGATGACATAGAAGTCATGCTGTGCCACTCCAAGGGAAAGCAAGCTAGTATGTGTATGTGACCTTATGGTAAGGGGCAAGAAGAGAGATATGCCAACTTTGTTTTGACATGATCACCTTTGAAGGACTCAAGACAAAAGCCTGAGCACCTCAGTTGAGATGCAATTAAGAACTGAAGACTAAATCATGCTTTGACGTACTACAGCACCCAATGGTAGAACTTGTTCCCAGTGGAAAGCAAAAGAGCATCTATCAGCACATCCATCTACCAGCATAACTTCAAGGGCTCAGGAATCTCCAGGCACAGCTAGAACAGACTTTTACCTTACAGAGCAGCCAAGGCTACCTCATTTGGAGGTATTGTGTCAGACACAGTACCTCTTTCTTCTCTAGCTACCTGCCACAGAACAAATGAGAATAGACTTTCAAAAGCTTAACAAGGCAGTCTAGCAACATTGGAAACTGTTACCTTATCAACCAAACTCTGTGAAGCCTTAGAACTTAGCTGCATTTTCCCCCCTAGTCTTCTCAATCACAGCTTCTCTTCCACTTAGCATCGCTTCAAAAGAGACGCACACCACCAAACTACCACATGCTTCAGTTTACTTGTTCTGGTATCTTTCAGGTGCATTCTTTGCCTCATCTCCTTCCTATTCACCTTTCGTTGTCTTTTATGCTGTCATTCTCTGCTTAGTCTTGCTGTCCTTCCAGCAAGCAGATGAGCCCCAGAGCTTTCAGCTTTCTTGCTATGACAATATGCCACAACATGAGCTTATATATATGTATGCATAACACATTTGTGACCGGATAATGTACATATACAACTCTGACCTAATTTCTATAATCTCACTCAAATCTTACCCTTCTTCCTTTCCCACTATTGTCACCCAGTTGTATTTTACCGAAGATTGATATTTAAGAGTTATTTTCTTATTCCTGGGGCTTTGAGTTGCAAGTTTTTCAAAGCAGCAGTTGTCACTAAGTTTCACATAAGCATCTAATGTACATCTGATTTCTAAAAATAGCAAGAGCAAGCAGAGGCAGTGGTCTCCAGTGAGTAACACCCCATTCAAACAACCATATCCTCCATGGTCTTCATTTCCTTAGCTCCTAAGGAAATTTTTTTCCAGCTTCATTACTACCCTTTTAGAAACTCTTTATTAACTCCGCAAATATTTTTAAAACCAATGATATCACTAAAATCAACTGACCACCAAAATCAGCAATACATGATTCAAGTACGTGCTAAAAGGTAATCTATGTCCAATATGCAACAGGGTCTAAAAGGAGAAAGCAGCACCAACTGATCACCTTTACTGAATATTATTTCACAAGAAAGGAAAATAGAAAAACAATCTGAGATGACCAACAAGAGAAGTAATTTAGTCGCAAAAACCACCGACTAGAGAAAAGGATACACATACACCTTGTACTCCATCTTCCACATTATATTCAGTAAGGCTTCAACTTCCCAACAAACAAAAGAAGCAAATAGTAACTTGTTTATGGTTTAAAACAATAAAAGCTATTTTCTKCTTTGGCAAAATACCAATTTTAAGATTCCACCCCCCCCCCGCCTTGTGGAAAAAATTTCTTTGAAAATACTTAACATTGTTACATAATAAAAGCATACTTAAAATATAACTCACTGTATATTAATTGATTTTGTGCCACTTTATCCACTGGTAAAATACATGCATACTACTCCCAGCTAAATTCCTATACTCCTAAAAATTCCGGACTTTAAAACCTCTTTTTCTCAACAGCATATACAAAGCTCTACTTCATACTTCATGGCAGTTAGGCAAGAGCAAGAAAACCTACTCTAAATAGTATAAAAAGCCAGGAAAACTTCCATTTAGTCGCCAGATATCATGTGTTCAGATTTACGCCTAAGTGTCTGTTTGTGGTTACTAGTAATTTATGATCAATGACCAAATACTGAATATTTGCAGAGATAATTTGGCACCTTTAAGAAAATGGCAAAAGTTTCAAAGCCCCAACAATTTGGTAATTTGCTTACTATCCTATTCATGACTACTGAACTGTAGCCACCAATATAAATTTTGAGAAATTAAATGCCAGTATCAAAGAAACAGTTGCTAAATCACACCAAGTACCAGTTTTATTCATTTAGCTTTAATTTTCCTTCCAATTCTCAGATTTCATCCTTATACCTCCTATATGCTTTAATCACTATAAAAAGAACTCAACTCCTCAGTGTCGTCTTCTGCCAGATAAAGATATTTCTATTCTTCTGTATTATAAGACTCTGAGCTCCGAAAAACCCTCTCGGAACAAAAATACCAATGCTTCAACATTGTGCTTAGCAATTTCCACACACTCCGCAGCAGGACAGTATTGTTCCACCACAGACAAACAAGCAGATCTTCAGTTAAGATTTTTTAAATGCAAGAATTCTATTAGATAATTCAAACAGCGATAACCGGTATCTCAAATATTCTAGGGGGAATTAGGAAAAAAGCATACTTTGTCTCAGGAAGGAAAACCCCCCCAAAAATTAGGTTACAGAGTTGTATATGTATGTAACACAAAAACGATGAGGACAAAGTATTACTTTATCTGCAAGATGCCTCCTCCCACACATTAACTTATGCAGCATTTTAAAAACATACAACTGTGTTAAGAAGAAAAATAACCACAATCTGGGCAGACTCTGCAGCTGTCCCTTTGACTTATCAATTTCAGTAAGCACAATTTCAATCAAGTCTAGATAAAATATACTAATCCTAAATAGACCAAGTTTGTCACCTACCACTTCCTATAAGCTGCTTACTATCCTGAAAAAGAGAGAGAGAGAAGAAATGCTAAATTAAATGCCAAGCAGTAGCAGACAGTGCTTGTTTGGCTGATTAACTTGTAGACAAGCATTACAAATAAATCTGAACATGGTCTGCAGCAAATTAAATTTCAGTGCTTTTAAGAACAAAGAACTCCTTCGGAAAGAGGATTAGCAACTTTACACCCAGGAATGCCAGTTTAATTTAATTGTTCCACAATCCGATATTTAATATGCAAATATCATTTTGATATAGAACAGCGAATTTGAAAAAGTGAGGAAACAATTTCAATATACAACATGACTGTCTCTCTTCTGAAATGTAATTATACAAAATAAAGCTGGTCGAGGGTTTTTTTTATTATTGGGATTGAATTCTATTAACATGAATCAGAACAAGTCTAATTAAAGGTTAAAAACTTTAAATGTTTCTAATTAAGAGTCTAAATAGCTGCACAATTAGACTACTATAGTTAAAATCCCACCTCAATGACCTTCCTGGCCTCTTTGTATTTTCCTGTTTGCAAGAAGGCGAAGAAGAGATCATAAAGAGCCATCATGTCACCATATTCTCTGCTTATAAAATCTGAAACTAGAGAGAGAATAAAACTCATTAATTTACTAAATATATTGAAGCATTTTAATATATACACATCAGATACTCTTAAAACTAATATTTTCCAAGCATCACAAAACTCCAGGAGTAAGCTATAGGGAAATAAATTTTGAAACATACAGAATGATTACAACATTATACAATTTGTTGTAGATTTGTAGTTGAGCATATTTAAAATGTTTTTCTGTTTATCCACACTATATTTTGAATTACATCCAACAAAATAGACAGACTATATATTGGCATTCTCTACTACTTGAGAATGAAGATATAGGATTTCTTAACTGCACAACTATTTGAGACGTGTTGTTTTACCATTGTGTTGTGTTACTATTAAGTTGTTTCTTAATAGTAATATCAGTAGCTAGAACAAGAATTAGCACTAACCTTTGAGAGCTTCATGCTGTATTATCCAAACATTAGGATTCTTCTACATTTAAAATTAATATCAATTTTCAACCTGAAGAACATAGGCATCACTTAAGTGCTTTAAAGCACATATAAACACAAACAATTTTTTTTCCTTTCAGTTGAAAGAAACGATACACAAATCATGGCAGAAAAGCCTCCAGAAAACACTCCATATAACCAGACAGCATTTGACTACATGCAACTAACCCTTCTGCAGAAGATCAGCGTCTCCTTTTTCTATCAGTCTACAGTAGATGTTATGAAGCTGAAGAATTTTACCATACTTCTTATAACAGTTGATTAAAGCTTCCAGAGCTGCAGGCATGTCATCCCTTGTGGAATGAAACAAAACAAGAATAAAAACAATCAAACATGCTGAGCAGGAGCAGTACATGCTGAACCTACTTTAGTCGTGAAAATTTCAAGGAAAATTCATTCAGCAGTCTATAATCCAAGAGCATATATTTTTTCCCCCCAATATGCTACAGTTATTTTTAAATAACAGGTAAAGTTTTCCTACAAACAAATACCACGTATGCTTGACAGCCACAGAAATGAAAACGGAACTACAGATTTATGCTTAAACCTCTTGGCTGTATAATTTTTGATTGCATGACCACTGTTCACTATAAATTAACCAAAGGTGTGAATGCTCTTCATCATTAGATGCACTTAATTTTTGAAGTAAAATTCTTAAGTTCTGCTATGTATTATTGTGACAAAACCCCAACTCCACAGAAATTTCAGTTTATATTTAAGAGTTCTATCTTTCTTGTTAATAAGTAATACTGTGCACATTATATTACCTCCAAATGTCTGTTTAGACATTTTCAATTTTTAAGCTCTTTAAAATTTTTCCACAGCATTTTTATTTCAGTATAGATCTCCAGAGTTAACTAAGTTAACCACAGCTCTTTACATTGCTTTATACTTGTTTTACACTTTAACAGACTAGCTATAAATCATCTGTTGATTTCCATTTTGTTACAATTGAAGGGCTAGCATTTTTCCATTGTATATAAAGGTCAGAATCCAACATATATTTTCTGCAATAAAAATGTAATTTTTGCAATTAATTCAACAATATATTAAGGTACCAAAATGTATTTTATGGTGGCATATCCATGTCACAGAGCCATGGCACTAGTATGTAACCATGGTACTAGTAAATTAGTGCATTAAGATGCTGACTTCCTTAAATGCACTTACTCAGGTGCCTTTGAGCAGTAAGTACCAGTAACAAGTACAACATTTCCATTTTTGTTATCTCAGTTCTTTGCTGACTTTTTTCCCTGCGTATACAGTATTAACGTCTTCAGAAGTACACATAGTTAAAATGCAAAACTGAAAAGCCATAAAAACAATCAGATCTGGAACTTAAAATAACAACAAATGTAAATGAACATTCTACACTTTGCAACTAACAGAACTAAATCATCTGCTGCAGACCCTTTTTCAAATGATTACAACCCAATCTAAAAAACCAAACCAAAACCAACAGAGGACAACCACTGAAACACTGGTAAAACAATATGTGAATTATTCTTTGAAGGGGAAGGTTTAAACTGAAATTGAAACAAACCAAGATGACATGCACAAAATGCAGTAAGTAGCCAAACAGTCAGTAACACTGCATTTTAGATTTCAAAAGGTTTATGAAATAGAGGGTGGTGGGAGTAGGCAAGGGGATAAATAAATAAAATCATTTAGCAGCAGCAGCTGAAGACCATAATAAAACTGACTTGAACTAATGATTTTGCATTCCTGAAGCAACTTTATTATTGATCAACTGAACCTTAACAAATTAAGATATTGCTGTTAAAACAAGCCAAATTCAGATTTCCTCTCCTCACACGGCATTTCTTGTGCAGCACAAATTTTGTTTTTTCAAAGAATGAACTATCTTCATCTAGGCTAATATTTTAAAAATTTTAAGAGTAAAACACAGAAGAATTAATTTTGTTCAGTAATACTGGCATTCTGAAAATGAACCTAAGATGATGGATTCCTACCTTATCCCCCTTACCGAGCCCTGTTTACAGTGCATCTTCTGGCACCCCATGGAGTCATTTGAATTTTTGTCATTTGGGGTGAAGACTAAATTACAGGTTAATTTCAAAACTGCAAGTAGATGTTGCAGGCTAGATTACTGTCATAAAAGAGAAATACTATGGTAGTTACCATAGACAGATATAAAGCTTTATATAATCAGTATTTTTCTCCTGCTTTAGATGCAAGTTCAGTTAACATCTAAAAAAACCAGTTTTACAGAAAACTACTCAATTTCTAAGGAGGCACAACAACATTTATACATTCAAATTAAAGTTTTCAGTGATAAATCTAGCTTTTCAGATTGATGCTTAAACAGCCATAGTATTGTCTCGGTTGTATTCCTAAAGGATTAAAGTGACTGTTTTTAGGTCAAAGCTATCAATAAATGAACGAATAATTGGAATGTCATTCAAACAGGAACATTAAGAGTTTTCTAGTCTCTAAATGTATATTTCTAAAGGCATTAATACTGTATACGCAGAGAAAAAAGTCAGCAAAGAACTGAGATAACACAAATGGAAATATTGTACTTGTTACTGGTACTCACTGCTCAAAGGCGCCTGAATAAGTCTGCATTTAAGCAGGTCAGTATCTTACACACTAATTTACTAGACATTTGTTTTGAATCTATCAAAATCTGATATATTTGTTCTGTTGCATTCAAGCAATCAACCAGTCATCCAGAGTTTACTAAAGAATGGCGTTTACAAAACAGATAAATGATAAAACTGGCAACAACCATCTGTAAAACAATAAAAGGTATAGAAGTTCAGCCTCCACAAAGAAATTGTTTTCTTCTTTGCAGTAGTAGTACAAACATCAAGCTTATGGTTGTACTTGAGTTAAGATGATTTATTCAACAACCTAGAGTATTTCTTAATTGTCACAAACTGCAGTTAATTCCAAGTAAGTACCAGCAACTACTTTTGTAAGCAGTTTTTACAATCCTGTTAGAAAAGCCCAATGAAAATTAGGAACTTACTGTAGGCTTCAAATTTCGCGTATAGGTAACATTTTAATGTATTTCTTGTTACGACTCACTAACTTAAAAAAAGAAATGCACAAAAAAGATTTTCCACATTTTAAGAAAATGCTATTTAGACATAAGTATTTTAAGCTAACCAACAGCCATATGTTTAAAAATATTTGGCAGTCTTTCTGTACGAACTTAYGCATGTCAAACATGCTTTTATCTTCCCAAAGGATACTTACTACACTACTACATTAAAAGCCTGGTCCAAAATTACTATTTAATGAATATGGATCAAGTCAAAAAAGAAATAAAGCCCATATACTCATAGAGATGTTGGAAAAAATCTGATTTCCAGTGTCAGTCTGGACAAAATACTAGTTAAAATGTGAACACAGATGATCCATGCTTCATTTTGAGTTGGCCAGATACTACAGCTTTAAGTCACTCACAAGTATTATCTGTTCAGGGCTAATACCTGTTCCACTTAAAGATTAGGTGTATTTTTCCCTCTCATTGAAACTTGTTCTTTTAAAAAAGAAGATACGCTATTATTTTTGAATGACAGAAGGAGCCTCAGTCATCACTGTATTATGCTTGGCCCTTATGTAATCCCGGAAGGGTCCTACTTTGGCATTATTTTTCAACTAAATTGATGCCAGGGTTAAGACATCATATGTTTTTGGACTCATTTGGTTTCTGTTTAGAATGCCTATGAAGTCCAAGATACTATGGGCACAATCTTCCAAAATATATGCGTGGGCAATTTTACTTACGCAAAGCTATTTGAAGAGACAAAATAACTCGGATGTCTGAGTGTTTGCAGAACGCGCTCTGTAGCAGGACTGGCTATAACATGCATGGATATAACATCCCCCTTCAATTTCAACAAGCCACTCCCCTCTTGCTTCAAGAATGTAGCACTAAATCTAACCCTTTTACTTGTAATAAACAACTTTCACAACCAGAGAGTCTGCCTGATAAAAATAAGACTCCAAATATTGATTTTAATTGGAATGAAGTGCTGCAACATTATGCATAAAGCTTTAGTGAAGTGGCAATTTACCTAAGGGGTTTACTGATTGAAAAGCTCTCAAACCTGAAATCACTAGAGAGGTAGAAAGAAAAAAGGGACTCTCTGGGGTGGGGGTGGAGGGTAGACTGGTAAAACAAATCCCTCTCTACAAATCTGAAGCAGATGTTAGTGTAGAGGGAAGTCAATTCAGCAAGGTACAATCAGCTTCACAAAAATTATTCTGTTAAAAGAGAACAGGCTCTTGAAAGAGCTAAATGTTTTTCTGTTCATTTGCTATACTAAGGAATCTTCAAGGAGACTGGTGTTGCAATTACAACTAATCCTCCCCAAAAAATTAACTGTGTTGAAGGCTTTGTAATTTCCCTAGGTACAATTTAGCTGTCACTTACTTTAAAATTTACTCAAACATGCGTTCCGAACAGCACTAACTTCACATGTCAAGTGCTTTCCAGCCAATTGAGTCTAAACTGGAAGTCGGTGTTAAACAACTGAATGATTAGACAAGATAGCTCATTTCCCTGCTCTTTTGTTCAGAATAAAATGCCACATTTACATTATCAGACTCAACAGGATTTTCTGACAGAGGGAGAAAAAACCCTAGTGAACACTGTCCGTACCAAGCACATGAAGCCTGTCATTTACCAATCATCCTTCAAAAAGCAATAGCCATGAATGTAACTTAATTACGACCCAATGATCCTTGACAAAAAATCATCTTATCACTGTCCTGTCCCCATAGGGCAAATGAGACACTTTTGTCCTTTGGCACTGATGATGCTAAATTCCTAATTGCAATAATGGAGTAAGGGAGCCAAACATCCCTAATTTCATTGCAATACGTAAAGAGTTTTAATCCAAATATTTGAAATAAAGCCGCTAAAAATTAGAAAGAACTCTCCCCACTAGAGATATTTTTTCCCCACTAAAAATATCACCTAATTTTAAAAGATGCCTTTTTTTAAAAGTAAATTTAAAAGTCAATTAACTTGCATGTGCTACAGAATCATCTCAAACAAAATTACAGGTGCATTTAGCTCTGTGAAAACAACAGAAGAAAAATTGTCAAGGCACTGTATTCACACTGTATCTGCTACATAAGAAACTAAACAAAATGGGTTTATATAAGATTAACCACAAACCAGCACACAATGCTTTACTGGACAACGCTGTATTAAAATACACTGACCATTTTTAAAGAAACACAATCCAGCTATAGCCTTTTGAGCGTTTAAAATACAGATATTAACTGTGTGCGTTCACCGACTTAAAACTACAAAATATTTTGTTCATACAGTCTGTAACAATGTTTTCATAGTTTACCTGCAAATTTTCTTCCCTCTGCTTATCACTTCTGATATAGGGAATTAGTAAATTTCATACTTGAAGATGTTTTGTTTTGTTTTGTTTCTTTTCTCAGAGGTGATGTTATTCAAGGAGAGCAGAAACAAACTTAYGTTAATGAACAGACAGGAACCACATCAAGTTTTTAAGATGTGTATTCCTTATGCAGCTTTCTTGGAAGAAGGAAAAAAAAATATCATCAGTAGCTACTGTATCTGTTAATTTATCATCCTGTAAATAGGTATTATCAAAGTATCATACAGCACAGGAGCAGGTTAGCTTCACAAACCTCTTCAGTTTTGTACAATGGCTCATGTTCAATGGCTGACAGTTGGTAGAGAAGGTAAAAGCCAAAACTACAACTCTTAAAATTGTAAGAAATTGTATATGGTGTTGGTAACACAACCTTTTCCAATTATCAGTTGGAAGAACCAGTTCAAAAATAAGACATGTTTTAAGAAGTAGTACAAGCTCTTCACATTCTTGCAGCTTTTAGAAACTAAGATTTTTGTCATACTGTCCAAGGCAGGTTTATCACCTTGAATGACAGACCAAGATTCCACATATGGACTATCTCAATTTTTAATGTGATTTCACCATCTTGAGAAACTGTTCAGTCATAAATAAAGGTCATACAATTAAAATCAGGGGGGTGCTTCCCCTTAATTTTACTCAGGGTAAAAAAAACCCAAGATAGTATGAGTTCTCTCTCTAGTTACTTCAGTTAAATACTTCTCAAAATATTAAAGGCAAAACGTCCATTCTACTAGAATATTAGATTTTGTTAGCTTTTGTCAAGTTATACTGTTCATCATCAGCGATTTCTTTCTTTTCCATGCTCTGCTGCAAATTGTCACTTTTAACATACACTAGGACTTAACAAGAATTTCAGAATATTCAGGACTGGGTACAGAGAAAAGGGGTAGATGAAAACATTTTACACCTACGATTGTTGAAGTCTTCAAAAGCAAATCACAGATTCCTTTACAAGCAATTAAAAATACTGAAATAAATTAAGAACACAAAACACTAGCACAACCACTGTTGTGGAATATTAAAAAATATCCCAGAGCTAATTTCAGAGGCTGATGACCTGCAGCTAAATGACAGCATTTCAGCATGATACTTGAGCTGTAGGATGGCAAATAGTAAGCACTACTGCTGAAAGAAATTACTAACACTTATTTCAGTCACTCATAACTTTCAAAAAGTCTTAGCATCTCAAAGACAAAAAAAAAAAAAGAGACATCAGTGAAATTCAGTTATTTCTCCCAAGCAAGTTATGTGGAAAAAGCTTCCCCCTTCTGTTCTAACATTGCAGAGGAAGCAAGTGTCTCCACCCAAAAGGCGGCAAAAAGAAACCATAGGAAATGAGCTTACTTTGTACTGTACGTAACATACGTATGAAATGTAATAAGAGTTATACAGGCAAGTACCAATTACTTGCTGCCATACAGTTCCACAGTATGGAATTACTTTCTCCTTTGAAAATCTGGTCTCATTGAAAGTCCCTTTATTAAAAAAAAAACCAACAAAACTTTCCAGAAAGTTTTACCAAACATTTATAATCCAAAAGAATGTGGAATCAAACTAAAATAACACTCTTTACTGTCCCCCTTTGCATCCACACATGATCACATCTTTATTTACATCATCATATACTACTTTTCAAGTGAAAAGAACCCAAGTAGCACCATGTACAACTTGCATGTCAACGTGCATAAAGCAATTACGTAAAATGCAGCTGCTCTTACTGCACACTGCAAAGTGTATCAGATATTTTTCCGACACATTASTTACAAATGATTGCAGTTACATTACTTTCATAAATATCTGCCTTGTCTTGTGATGTAACCAAGGCAGTGTTGCTGACTGAAAAGATGTACACTATATTCTTAACTGTTGACCACTACACTAAAATACTACTTTTAGAAAAGAATGCAAACTCTTGGTAGATGCATGTACATCTTTTTGACAAGAATTTTGAATCCAGAAAACGTTATACAGACCTTGCATACCCAGAATACTTACAAGAACTAAAAAATTCTACATGTTAACAGAAACGTTAATATGCATCTTTGAGGCTGACTTACATGATACTATGAAAAATTCACTTATTTCGTAGTTATTATATTTAAGCCAAGAACATTTCATATACATAAACCAAATGGCAAGAAATTCATCAATCACTCTAGCTGCAAGAGATTAAAATCCAGTAACTACATAAATGACATAAGAAAAAAAAATAAAAGGATTGTGCATACGGTAAAGTAAGTGAAAAGGGATTCTTGGCTCAATTTTAGTAAGAAATTGTTTTATAGTTCATACGTACATTAACTCAAATATCCTACACCTCATAATGAAAATTTATGCAAAGGAACATGACACATGGAATTACAGATACTTCCTGCCAGAATGAATGTATGAACTTCCTTTTCTCTATTAAGTGGTATTAAAAGTATTGNGGGGGGAGGGGAGGGCAGGAATCACAATAGACAAACCAGACAGTACTTTCTTTGAATTTTAATTTACAGCAACATAGTCTATTGGCAATAACATCAAATTATTTGAATTATGTGAATTAAAAATATTTCAGTGTTCAACAACCACCCTTCAACTCACCTGAGATGTATTGGATGGCACAGCAAAATAATGCTGTTTTGATGGGAAAACACATACTACTTAACCACAAGAGCTGAGAATATACCTATCATGCTCTGAATAGCTATCTTGTCAAACAGACTTTAGAACCAACTAATTCATAAGCATATTCCAATATACAGCCACTTCATCTCTGATGTGTCCATAAAACACAGCTGTTGTTCCCAGAGACCATGATGTGATGTATAACTGATAAAAAGAGACTTACCCAACTTAAGAAAACATATTCGTTCATTACTATTCCTCAATCACTTAAGTATTGTATGTGTGTGCATGTTTACGTGCATAAGCACTTTCAAACGTGCATGTGCAGCTGTGTACAGCATACACAGGTCATATAACACAAAAATATCGTATCATAACTTGTTTCATCTGAAGCCCAAACATAGCTTACTTTTCAAGGTGAACTGTAATCAGAGGGGAATGAAGGACAGCAGTTTCTGCCAACCCCAGGTTCACAATGGTCTCATGTAATCGATTCACTGTTTCAACTTCACCTCGCATGGCAGCGGCATTAAGAATGCGGAAAAAAGATGCAACTGTTCTGTCTGAGATAGGAACATCCTTCTCTTTCATCTCCGTTAGAACGTTAATAGCATCTACAATGAAACAACACAAAAGACCCTTAGGTAATTTCATGTAGGGAAAACAAACTGCTATTAAAACAGCATTTCAAACCCAGCAGGAATGTAAATTCTGGCGTATAATGCCGATTTCAAGTTAATTACTACTTGCATTTCTAAACGAGACTACAATTATAAATCCACAATAGCATGGTTTTATCATTTTGCTGCAACTTCGACTACAAATTATAGATAGGAACTGTGTGCCCACTCTGCACCACATAACCCCGTATAGTCTGCCCTATAGCTGCAAGATTCTACTAAATGGATGCTTTTATCGTTCAATGCTAACATCTGCTAAATCACTCCATTGTTTCTTCAGCAGATGGCTTGTCACGAGGCCAGATAATAAAGATATGTTTACACTGTATATACAGCCAGACTAATGGTCTGATACCGATAGGGCCTGTTTGCTGTGTCGATACTAATTAGCCAAGGAGAGCCAATGAAAGCTTTCTAACAGACTGCATGTTAAAACATTAGGTTCATTAAGCTTCATTAGTAAGGCAGAAACAAACATTTTGGTATATGGAATAAGTGCATTTTTATAATGTTCTTAATTATTGCATAGACAGAATGTTTTGACCACTTTACATTTGGCTACATTTATGAATTGTTTTATTTTCTGAGGGACATTTATGCTCTTAAAAGCAAGCTAATCTTTTCAAACTGCTTTAATGTAGAGGTGATCATGATCTGATTTATTATGATTTGGAAAACATCAGCTTTGTTTATTATTTTTCTAACAGTAAGCTTAATAAAAGGCCAAGACAAATTTCAAAGAAAGATCTTACAAGAAAAAAATTACATTAGCTTTTTTATTTTATTGTATAGTGTTTTATATAAAAACATAACATTTTGTGTCTAGGCTTGGACCAGGCTTTTATGGTGTTAAGTCTTCTACAAAATCATAGAACTTGATATTCAGAATCACCTTTTAAAGTTGATGACAGTCTAGAGTTCTTTTAAAGCTCAACCAAATCATGTAAATCACAGAATTATATTAGACCAAATTACAGAAATTAAAGAGCTAACAGCTTAATGCAAACATCTAGGAATACAAAATAGGCAGTTTGCAGAACACTCATTAAAGGCCAAAATTTCCAGGCAGTTTGACAGATTGACTCTAAAATTCAGTAACAAACACATAAAAGAATACTAACAGAAAAATATGTACTTTTATAAAAAGTTAAATTATTTTTTGTAGTACTTGGCTCTTATGAGAAGGTTATGTTTATAGGTTTTACGTTCAGCCTTCAGACCTTCTTAAGCAAAAACAAAGCCATTAGTCTAGGCACATACGCAATTTGTGCCATAAGTCATGATCTTCAAACTCAATCCAAACAGCAATGCTAATAAAAACTAGCTGCAGAAATGCAAAAAGCACTGAGCTGTGCAAATGTAAATGACAAGCTTGCCAATCCATTAAAACTAATGGCCTGCACTGTCCAAGCATCTCTGGTTGAATTCACATGCAAATTTGTATGCAAAATGTTCAAGCACTTTTCAGGACATGATATACCATTAATATCAACTCACATTTTTATTCTTGAGGCAAGATACCTTTATTATATAGCAGAAACACAATGAAAGCAAATGGATTACCTTCTAGTCTACCATGCTTTCCTAAGACTTCTACCAGTGCTATGTACTTTCCAGTGTCAAGAGCAACAGGTGAATTCTTAGGGAAGCTAGAAATTAAAACATTAAGAATTGTATCAACAGAAGTTCACACGTTATGGATTCAGCTTAAAGATTTATTTTTAAAACTATATAACAAAACAACAGCATTGAGAGCTAAAAGGTATAATAAGTATTAAAGGAAAAGTCTGATAGACTTTAAAAGATGCACCATTAAAATGTGATTTAAGAATATTTTCCACACACCTTCCCATCCCCAAAACCCAAAAGTTACATTTTAAAGACCCAAATGGCTTATTTAATTATTTGGTAGTTATTCCATAAAATAGGGTATTTCCCAGAAGCCCGAGAAGAAAACTCAGTCCACATGGCTGGAGCAGGGCTATATTCTTTTCCATAAATAACATGAAACTATTCGCCTATRGTAACAAGTTAAGAGCTACTATTTTGAAGTTCCTGTTGTGTATTTTTTTTCTTTTTTCTGGAAGTTTTAAAATTAATTCCTTCTCTGTTGTTTCTTTTTGTAATAATTCAAAGAGTCACTTCTTAGCAATATTATGCTACACTTGAGGCAGATCAGTAAAAATGTGCTACTGCCGTGAAGCTCCACTAGAAGACTCAGTTTTACTTCATGCAAACTTACTATGGGGATTGTGTGAGTGGTAGTACAGCCAAAACCAATACACTACCATTATTTGCAGAGTGGCAAATTTCTTGATATTCATAGCTCAATCATTTCACGTAATTTCAAACACTAGCAAGGTGTAACGAGCACCTGCCTGCTAACCTACTGTAAAACCAAAGCAAATACTTTGTGAGTGCATATGAGAGAGAGAACCTTAAAGTAAAGTAACACATAACTTGTTCTATATTCACTGTAGCATCAGACTGAAAGGAAGCTTTCAAGGGAAAAAGGGAAGGGGCAAATAGGAAGATGATCTGTATGAATTTGCTCCGGGATAAGTCATGCATAGCATGTTTTAGCTGGGAGCTAATTTTCATAGCCAAAATACAAAACTCTGAAAATAAAATTTTAAAGTAAAATGTTTGTTGACAGTCTTAAAACGATGTCACTCAAACACTGCTATTCTAAAGACAATATAGGTGCAGCATATTCTAAACACATTCTAGGTGCTATTCTAACACATAATACAGGTACTTTTTTTTCGCCTTAAATTAAGTCAAACTTCAATTTAGACACCATGTATGTTTAAAATAAAAACAAAACAGATCCTACATAGCAATTTGCCTTTAAAAAAAAAAATTACTGACCATATGAAGTAGCTGCTTCTGATGTTCAATCATACAAAGCAAATTTTTCGTTTCAAAAAAACCACACCCTTGACTGTTTTAAATGCACATACATTGGTGGGAAAAACTAATTAAAAATGGATGAGGGGGTTAATACTCAACCTACTTAATTCAACAAGGTCTGTGTATCAGCATAAATCTCTGTGACATGTTTCACTGCCGGTGTACTTACACTTTTTCTTTCAGGTTCATTGCCTCTTCTACATTATCGTGTCGACAGCACAAATTTATTAAGGCTGCATAGCCACCGACAACCATGTCCGGTTCGTATTTGGCTTTCACTTCAAGGGCTTTTTGCATATTCTAAAAAAGGAACAAAGCAAAGATGTGAACTAGAGGAAAAGTCAACATGACATTATGATTCTTATGTGTTCAGTGTGCAGTTACATGACTGCTTTAGTGCTTTTAGTAGTATAAGATCACATTTGAAAACACAGTGCTGTACTGCTTCAGCAAATTTTAAGAGTGAAAGTTATTTTGCAGATATTAGTATTTTTCTAAAACACCTTTTAGATTAACTTGAGACTAGATTTCTAAATAAATTTTCTTGCTTTACGTTTATATTTCTAGTATATTTTAACGTAAGACTTTTTTTTAATCCAGACAGACACCATAAACACGATTAACCCGAATTCTAAAATAGTTCTTATTTATTTGGAATTCGTAACAATTTTCACCTGGTACACTGCCAAACACATAACAAAACTACTTTCTAAAGAATAATAAACTACTTAACTGTCCCGTAGAAAGCTTATTTTTTTTATACATTCCTATTCATACATTTGACCACTTTGAACTTACAATGGTGTTTGCTTCTAGTCTTATTTCATATGCAAAATCGTAAAGACAGACAGCTGAGAATCACTCTTTCTAAACTGTATTCTTAGCAACAGAGAATATTGTGTTATCATCTGCACGACTGTTACTGTTGATATATATACAGCTTTATAGGCAGGATCATACTGAACAAGAAACTGAATAAAAGTGTAAAAAATACCCCACAAATTACAGACACACACTAAACGAATGTAAACTACAGCTGGACGCCTGCCGAATGAAGGCAAGAGACCCTTTATCTCAGAAGAGCTTTCCTCCTGCAGGAAAATGGAATTTCAATCCCTGCATTAACAACCTAGTAATATTTGAATTGCAAATGACTAGTGCATGTATCAGTTGCTTGACAATCTAGATATAAGAGACCGGAGCCATGGCTTGAAAGGACATTTGGCATGTATGATAAACCTATCACAGCTGTTACTATCATTCACTTTGCAGATTATTGTAAACAAACTTCAGCAACCCCAAAACATGCCATTCAAGGTGTTGCTGAAATTAGTTAACCTTTTGATTTAATTGCTTTTTGCACTTATGTTTGATTTATAAGCATCAAACCATGAAACCTCAAGCACTGCACTTGTCTTTGCTTAACTATGTCTTTCCATAATACAGTCATTTATGTCCCTTTAAAAATATAGCTATGTGTTTCCAATTATCTCTGCATTGCTTAAGATACCTCTTCTTCACAAAGAGCATGTATGAGTTGTTTCAAGACATCTGTAATAGGCTGGTTTTCAGCTTTTCGCTTTTCTAGTTTCTTCTCCAAAGCAGACACGTCAGATTTAGCACTCTAAATGGAGGTAACAGAAAGAATGTCAATTGCAAAAACACCCTTCCCCGAACAACTTGTCGGATCACTTTAGTAAAAGACAGACAAAATAATCCTCTTCTTTCATACTACAAGAAATTTTTTAATCGTTTAAGGTGCTTTTATCTGTTTAAGTACTACATACTAATTGAAGATTTGAGTCAGAATACGGTAAAAAAAGCATTAAGTAGCATATCTACAAAGGTCAACATTACTATTTCTCTCGTACTCAGTTCTTTGTGTTCAGGGAAGTAGGGAATAGAAGCCTGTTTCTTTTTCCATCTCCACTCTGCTCAGATCAAAGATGTAAAGACTTGACACTCCACCATTAGAAGCGGTATGGATTTATATGGTTCCTGCCACTCAAGTGGATCACTGTAATTTACAAGCATGAATTAAGCCTCACACCACCACTGTTGACTAACTAGAACTTTCAAAAAAAAAGTTTACCAGACAGGGAAACTGAGGCATGAAACCTTAGCCAACTCCAAGGTCAAGTATCAGGTCTAAGTGAAAATCTGGATAGCCTTTACTCCTACTCTGGAAAGTAACCTCTGAACTTCAAATGGTGTATTTAAATAACGTTAATATACTTCCATGACCTGAAAGCTAGTGATTACACTTCATCTAAAACCCATATCCAAACATTATTATTACAGTAAGAACAAGCATAGCTATCTCTGAATTCACTTACTTCTGTAATGTTGTCTGTAGACAGGGTTTTTTTAAGAGACAGTAACCTTGCATCCTAAAATGTAGTAAAACAAAGATATCACTAATCCCCCCAAAAAGTTCAACCTCCAAGTAAGCTTATCATGCTAAAAATGTTCAAGTTAATTATATAATTGCAATGTTAAAAAAAGCTGTATTCTGCAGCATTACTACATTTATTTGAAAAAGCACTTATTAAATGTATCCCTCAAACTTTCACATATGAAATGAAAACAGCTTCAACAGTGAAAAATCATGGAAAGGTTAAAAGGCTTACATATAATCACGGCGTAAAGGTACTTATTTTGCAAAGGAGAATGTATTCACAGAGTACAGATACTCCATTTTTTAGCTTCAAAGTAATTGCTATAGAACCACAGACCTTAATTAATTCAGGAACTTGAGAGGAGTCCAGCAGTCTGCAAATGCCGCTGTAGTGGGTTGTAGGGATAACTATATTCTGTACCAAGAGGTGGGGAAAAAATTATATGAGTTTTGAAACACAACCAAACTGAAATTTGTCTAACAGAAATTATCTCAGCCATAATTCAAGTCTCCAGCTCTTGCATGTCATTGAGAAGTGGTCTGGTTGTACTTAAAAGCAGCAATTTCAAATCTAATAGATACATGTCAGGCAGGACAGGCATTATGTAGCAAAAAATGAAATGGTACCATCTTCTTCAGCTGATGGAAGTATTGTCTCAAACGCTCCTCCTTGGCCTGTACCTCTGAGTCACTCATGCTGTCAATCAAGTGATAAAGAAAATAGCCAACAGCTTCTGTGGAAAAAAACAAGAGAAAGCATTCCACTAAAATTACCGACACTGTCATGTTATCAAGATTAATTTATAAGAAATCATTTTGGTGTGAGATGTCACCCTGATGAGAGGCTCTGAAATGGCAACAATGATCACTGAGGCATAGAGATTATGTGGTTTGGGAGCACATATCTAACTGGTGAGTGAAAGGAATATTAATTATTTTCAGACCTAGTGACAGCTTTTCAGTACAGAATCTTACTTCAATCTATTTTTTCCACTACTGTGTGACAGAAGTGGTACTGCCCAAGGCCTTCCCCCCCTTCCGGCCCACCACCCCAAATAGTTGCCACAAATATTTTGTCATTGCTCAAAAGAAAAAACAGATTTCTAATACTTTGCATATTTATTCCGTACATTTTACCCATTATATTCCATTACCAAGCTACATTAAGTATTGTAATATTAATATAAAAACATAAAAAGTATTTTAACCATTAGATCAACTAATACTGAAGAAGTTGCCTATTAGCCAATGAAAATCAAGATTAACAGATTTTAGCAAACAGTGTTAAGTTTCTTATCTATGCAAGTGTAAAAATATATGGGGTACTGTAGCCAAGAGCATCAATTATTGTTTTCTCAAAGGTTAGCTTTCCCCATACCCCTTGTCCCTCCAGCCCCAACAGGAGGAAAAAAAACCTGTTTTTTAAAAACCAGATTATACAAAAAAAAGTGTACTCATTTCAAAGTAGAAGATTTGGGATGTTAAGTACCATTTTGCGTCACAAAATCAGAAGAGCTACTGAAGGTAAAACTAGGTTGAAAAACTGCTTTTTTTTTTTTTTTTTTTTTTAAGTATTTAAGCACTGATACTGTGTTCATTCTAAATTTCTATTTTGGTCAATAAATTTAGAAAAATAAATCATTATCAGCAAGATTTGTTTATAATTCTAAAAAAACAGATCTCATGGATCTCACAAAATATGCTCTGATTATTCGAATCAGGATTTTACCCAACATGTTTTCAAATTTCACTTTCAAAAAGAAGCAATCAGTGTTTACTGTTGTAATCCCTCAAACCCATCATTACACAGAAGAACGGATTTGTGGATAAGTTACAATCATAGAAATTGAAACTCTACCAGTTGGTCCTGGAGGCGTCAGGCAATAACGTTCATCCTTGTACAACAGTTCTGTTATCTGGTAAGACAGAATAATCGTACATTGCAGCCAAAAGAAGCAAGCAAGGACAAAYAGTATCTGAAATTGAATTCTCAAAATAATAAAGCATTTCTCTGTTAAAGTATTATTTTTTACCACATCATAGTAATTCCCTAAAAAATACAAGGAAGTTTTTTTTGTAAATAATAGGTTTTTCTTAAAAAAATATTGCAAATAGAAATGCTTTCTGAGGTATTGCAGTAAGACAGACACTCTAGTACTCTGTTTATGTATCATTCTACAGAAAGTTAGCTACCATAACACATTGCTTAAAGCAAATATTAACCAGTGTTGCTCCTGGAGATGCTACAATTATGTTCCAATTTACTGAAAGGCTGAAATTGGCCCATAAAGCCTTTTTTTTTTTTCCAATTTTGAAAGAAGCGAATACATAAAGAAAGTAGAGGAACACAACTTATAATGCTCTGCTAGATTTAAGATAACTAGTACAGCTGTTGTAAATAAGTGCAATTTTAAATGACAAAATATGCATCCATAAAAATTAATTGCATTTGACTAAATTTAGCACATGTTCCATCAGTCATACAAACTGAAGGAATATGTAGATTTTACTTCATCAGAGGAAAAGAAGCACTTACCCAAAAGCCCCCACACCCTACCTACAAATACTTTAACCTAAACTACATCACTTTAAAAATCCATTTGATTGTTCTTAAGGAAATTACATCATCTTTAGTTAAAACCTGAGATTTTAAGCATTTCAATAATTTTGCTTTATCTGCCACGATTCTAGAATGCAATCTGAAAGAAGTTAGAGGGAGATGCATTCCCACTGTCAAAGTGCTGTGTTTTAAGTAATGACAAAAGAAAAGGAACCCTCACCTTCAATTGTTGATGAAAGTAACATTTTTTTGTTTCATTTGTTTCACAAATAAAGCCAGAAAATACCAGATGTGCAATGGAATACCGTATGTATCACTTCTCATTCTACCAACACCACAGACACTGTGCACAGTTAAACTACAGCTTTCTTCTGCCCTTTTGCCCTCATCCTCCTACGACAAATCAACACAGAGAAGAACCTACAACTACAATAAAATCCAAGAAAGTCATAACAACACAGTTCTCCTTCCAAATCAAATCTCAGAGAATACCAAAAAGGATGGATTACAGAAAAAAAAAGAGAACGTGTGATGTTATTTCTAATGCTAAGTATCTATTTATTTCCCAAGTTATCACTTTTTATTTTAGAAGGTTAATACATGTATTTACTCATAAATTTAGCGAAGACAACAAAATATATCTTTCTTCCATTGTGGAGAACAGCAGAAGTAACTCTAGGTACTACTTCATGTGCACCATTACTTCAGTCCTCTGACTGTCCTTCAAAATTAATTTCATAACGGGAGTAATAAGAGATCCGCTTTTTTTCTCTCCCTGCCCTCTCTTTTTATTTTTTAAGTGCAAAAAAGGAAGGATAGAGGCAGAGGACAACAACATCCTCTCACCATAACCTTCACACAACAGGAAATGGTAGTAAAATACAAAAAAACCCTGCACCTCACAAGCTGTACCTGATTTATATAAATCATTAATCAGTGACTTTCCAAATTACAATTTCCATTTCATTCCAAGATTTCTTTGCAAAATCTAAAATATACTGCAAGCCATGTACTAGTTTATTAGTCAGCAGGTACAGTATCGAAGAAAAAAGACAAAAAGCACAGTGCATCCCTTCCCAAATTCTGTAACCACATCCCAGGCAGTATCTACCAACATCTCTTCTATTCTAGTGCTCTGCTAAATTTATTGACCAAGTTATATTGCATTGTCTTCCTAATGCAGCCCATACCAGGGAAGGCAAGGTGATCAGTCATTTCCCCTTAACTTCATCCAGGTGATGTCTTTTATCTGGCTTTGCCTTCAATGTTTTAAATTATATGACAGAAACTTTAAAATTCTAATTGTGCCTTATTATTTTATTAGTACTAGTGTGAGATAGGAAGAAAGTTTAGGGAAGGCAGGAAATGGTATTAAACAATGTCAGATTGCACAATCATGGCAGACTTTGTTCCAGAAGCTACAACTATATACAACTTTGTTGTAACAATAGTATAACTATAACTATATATATATAAAACTATAACTATAGTAACAACATTGATCTAGAAATTGGAGTAGCATAAGCTACRCTACATGGTAACACCACATTTGATTTTTCACAATTACATTTAATTGTCCAATTTGAAAACTCAATTTCATACAGTTGTACAATCTGCCACTGACAAAAGTCTTGCTCAAATTAATCAGGTCTACAATTATCGGGGTCAGAATTCAGATTTATAGAAATGCATCACAAACACGCAGTGCCTAAAGAACTTGATTTTATTTACAGCATTATCATCTACACTTACCTTGCTCCAAAGATGTACATCATTTGAGCTGAAGAGGGCAGCAAAGGATAACAAATTAAAAGCAACAAAATGATTTTACTCTTGTATCTTTTTTAAAAAAACCAAAACACAGATCATTAACACTGAGGAACTTATTAAATTATTTAAATAAAATTAAAATACAATAATTGCCACATATTGTTTAAACCAACTTTGTACAGAATAAGTATTGTACTTTTTACTATATTGCATATGGTCATAGTTTCTGCTAAACAACTTAAAATAATGCAGCAACCCAGATAACTAAGACTACAAAGAATATATTTTAGTTTATTTTTAGTTCAATCTTTTAACACATCCTAATTGTACTTTTTTATTTTATACTTCATTCTATTTAGCATTTCAAGAATATAAGCTTCACTCAAACCAGTCGAACTTTACATAGCAAACACTCGATATGTGGAATTTGCTAGAGCAAAAATCTAGACTCCTGTGCATTAAAATTAGATTTTTAGTATAGACAGATAACTACAGACAGTTATAAATGCATTTATACCATGCAAAAAAGAAAGTAATCAAATCTCTTACTTAAGGTATAATGTTTATTATAGTGAGATAAACAGATAATATTTAAAAAAACCCAGAAAACAAAACCTAGAACAACTCTAATTTCTCCCCTCATAGAACAGGACAGAACTTGATGGAGAGCCCTTCTCTGTACATCATCAGGTTACAACCAAAGATCAAATGTTAACCAGTTCACTGAAGTATAAAAAACCTGACATATTGCTATAATTTGCAGAACATCAAAATTCTCACTAGAAGCTATAACTTTTCAACAACTATAAAGCAGCATTAACCTAGACAAGGCTAAGAGGACAAAAACTTATGACCTTATTTTATCTTCCTATGGTTCTCATATGGGGAAATAAGATGTCAGTCTGAACAGCTGCATAGAAACTTGAAAGCATTCACAGAAGTTTAGGATTTTATTTAGGAGGTTCAAGCCTATGAAACATCTATTCTTTTTGTGCAACTGCTGCTTGTATTTGGAAACGAGTCAAATGCAGGTCCACACAGAGCGGGGGGGGTGGGGGAAAGCTATCTGTGAGGTTAGTTAAGCTTTCCTGGGCGAACTCGCTCCACCACTGACAGCATGACAATGAACTGCAGATACCAAATGCATCCATTTCCTAAAGTACTTGACGCTGAAATAGTAATGGTACATCAGGCAGATAGAATGGGAATACTTCGAAGCAGTTACTAGAGAAGAGCAGCTTCAACAGAAATCCATGAAGTAGTCTGCCACAGACATTGTTCATGTGTCCCTGGTGTCCATACCCTGTACTTTTGTACGCCAGTCCTAAACTCTGCTCATTTGAACATTCAAGACCTGCATTTAGTCAAAATTCTGCTGCAGTCTTTACAAAAGGTACAAATATTCTTTTGTCTATCATACCCTCAAGCTTCATTTTCAGGCTGTTCTAGCCCTTAAGTTTAATAGAAAAGGAAACATGAATTGGCACGCTTTCAGAAACAATATAAGGGTGAAATTTGGGCACAGCCAACCTTGTACATAGCTTCTGCAGCCAGGTGGCAATAAAGGCAAACAGGAGAGATTAAAATTAAAGAAATTAAAAAAAACCAAAACAACTTATGCCACACTTACAAGTGGCAAGGAGAGGGGGGAAACAGTAAGCTGAAGTAAAAAAAGAAAAAAAAAAAAAGAAAAAAAACCAAAAACCAAAAAACCCCCCAACCTTAATTTCCCTCAGAATTCCAAGGTTTTAGCCCAAATTTAAATCACAACAGTAGTAACTGTTTCACTTGAGGAGAGTATGATTCTTCAGCAGCTAGTTTTCACAATACAAATCGAAAACATTTTAAAAGATACTTGAAATCACATTCGGAACATGTGCACAACTCTCCAGTGGTAGGAGTATTTCATGCTAGCACTGGGTGTGTGTGGTAAACATTGGTATGGCTTCCTTTCTTGTCCAAGTCCTACTTCAATTGAATATTTACCTATACTTACAGACAGAAAACGTGTTTCAAAAATCTGTTACTTTAATTGATACATCTGAAACGGATGGTTCTGGGGCTGACTACTAAAAGGATATATACCCCTAAAAGGAATTTTATACCCCTAAAAGGCAAATACCCCTATTGGATCGAAAACATTATTTCACTCATCCCTTGGATGTCAAGGTCAGCTAGGGCCTGGTTAACAAACCCAATTTGAACACTACTTTGCTTTTTCTCCTCCTTTTCCCATGGTAGAGCAGGATCAGCTAGATAGAACTTGCAATTTACTAGGAAATTATTTTGGTCATATTCACCTGGTATGTTTTACTAGTATCCAACCTAAACATAGTTATATCTCACAGCCATTACAAAATTTTAGAAAGTAACTTAGTCAACAAAATCAGCCTTCAGACTCTGGTCCTGAGTAATATTAAGTGACCTCTCTGGTTCCCAGTGGTGTAGGTATGCTGCAAAAAAGCTTCATTCAGTCCTAGATGTTTGACTGGGGCAAACAGTGAATGATAGAAGTGCTTGTTAATTCACATATACTTGCATAAGCTTAAGACAACCCTGCAAGTAGTTAGCAAGGAAACCTCCTTGCAAAAGGGGATCACGTGGCTGTGAATACAAAGTCATGGCAATGTAGCACAATACTAGGTGTTAAATGTGAGCATTCGGAAGTCGTATTAACCCAGAGGGCACAGAAAGCTATCAGATGTAATAGAATATGCCTGGCTCCTACTGGTATTTTGTCTTCATTAAGCACCCATTTACTTTAATGGTTAATAGTGATAATCTTTAGGGAAATCTTACACTAGCACAGCAGTTTACAAACAAAAAAGTGAATAAAGATAAAACCCCAAATGTTCACTACCCTGAGAAGTTTATATACTGTCAAATACCACAGAACAAACAAGAACAGTGAAGTTCTTTTTAATCTACTATATATAATACTTCAAAGGTATGCTCATACATAGCAGAGGCAAGGAAACCAGGGAAAGTAGAGAGGAACAAAGATATCCCTCCTATCTGCTACAGCTGGAACCCTACTGTCCTGGGTTTGGCTGGGATAGAGTTAATTTTCTTAACTGTGGTGCTGTGTTTTGGGTTTGGTATGAGAGGAACATTGATGGCCCATTGATGTTTCGGTTGTTGCTGGGTGGTGCTTGCACCAGGGACTTTTCGGCCTCCCATGCTCTGCCAGGTGCACAGGAAGCTGGGGGGGGGGCGGGCATAGCCAGGGCGGCTGACCCAGCTGGCCAAGGGGGTATTCCATACCATGTGACATCATGCTCAGTGTATGAACTAGGAGGGGATGTCCAGGAGCAGGGGGGATTGCGGCGTGAGGGACGGGACGGGAGTCGGTCAGTGGGTGGTGAGCAGTTGCATTGTGCATCACCTGCTTTGTATATTCTATTATTGTTGTTGTTATTACTACTGTTCTACTTCATTTTATTTCAATTATTAAACCGTTTATCTCAACCCATGAGTTTTCCTACTTTTACCCTCCTGATTCTCTCCCCCATCCTACCAGGGCAAGGGGGTGGGCGGGGCAGGATGAGCGAGCAGCTGCATGCTGTTTAGTTGCTGGCTAGGGTTAAACCACAACATCCACAACACCTACTCTTAAATTTTCAAACATGGAGGCGGGGGGGAAAGACTGTGCAGACTTGTGCTCAACAAGGCAAAAAAAGAGAAGGAACTTCGCTACAGAGGAGGGAANAAAAAAAAAAAAAAAAAAAAAAAAGAAGTATTCATATAGCAACCTTACCTTTTAAAACCCAAAATAAGGCTGTTTCTAAACTGACGAATATCAATAGGAGGTGTGCTTGCTGAAGACACTGTAAATGAAAGAAATGTTTCTAAATAGTCATTGTAAAAAAAATTCCTGAACTGCAACCAGTCAGTAGGTCATGTAAATAGGGTGTCATTAGAAGAACTATTTCATTAGTTTAGTAAATGCTCACAAACTTTTGTAAATTAAAATTTCAAATACCAGGGTATTTGAAACAGTTCTGGTTTTATCAGCTCTAAAGCTGCTCCATTTCAAAAGAGATCAAATATTCTAAGAGAGAGTTTTTTCCCCCCTCTTCACTGCCTTTAATGGCAATAGTTAATACATTAGTCTTTTATACAAATTAATAATAGGAGTAAGCATCTTATCTGTAATAAAGTACAAGACCAAAGAAAATACTATGTTCCAAAAAGCAAAACAAAACTCAAGCAATCCTAATCAAGAAAACTTAAGATATTAGTGCTGGAACAAAAAAAGATCCACCAGAGGCAAATGGTTTGCTAATTGTTTCAGACTGACTACCTGCCTTAAAATAGGCTTTACAATTTTGCCTTTTTTTTTTTTTCTTTAAAAAAAAAAAAAAAAAAAAAACACAAACCCCCCAAAACCCCAACAATGACACTTTCTTAGGTGTTTGCTTCTGCTGGTGTAAATTGCCTGACAAGAAAGAAAAAGTAGTTCCACCTAAAGCGCTATCCACTGAATTAAGTTAAACATAAGGGGAAAAAAGAGAAAGATACACAGTTCTAAATGTTGATATTTACAATCTTTCCTTTGAACATAAAGGAAACTGTAAAAATGATTTAAAATTAGATGTCCCTGAGAGGTCATTTACAGTTATGCCCTATGTCCTCATCTTTACATCATTTCTTGGCTAAATATTCCAAATCATTCTACCTTCTTCCTCTAGAATTACTGTGTCTCATTCCAGCACCATAGTCCAAAGAAAAAAAAAAATACAGTAGTATATGCATTTAAGTCCTGTATGAAGTTGTTATCATCTGACTTCACTATCACAATAGGATTAACCCCTGTAAAAACCTGAATGCACTGGGCCCTTTCAGCAAGGGCTGCAATATGGTATACGGTAGAAGAGAACTGAAATAAAAACACCAGCTCTACAGGAACCTGGGAAATAAGAGGCAGGAACAACATGTTAAAACCACTTCTTAGTCTAACTCCAGGCATCTTGAAAATTAAAAAAGTTTTAAACATTGGAACGTTTATTTTAGTTTGAAAATCTCAGGTAAAGTCGGTTTCAAGAAATCCTCAATACAAATCCTCCTCCAGTGGTATAATAAACTTTTTGCTCATAAAAAGACGAGCGGAAAAGCATCTTAGTATGCTCAGCTGCTGCTGACAATCGGCAACCTGGTTTCCTTAGCAACAAACAAGTCTGAGAAAATCAAGAGGCTGACAATGAAGTGGAATGGAACGGCATGATAAAGGGAAAAAGCGGCTCTCATGTACACCGCCTTATGCGCCCAGATTCCTCAGCTGATGCTTCGTAGTTTTCATCTTGTCAGTAGCAGAAATCTATACATTATAAGGTATGAGAAGCTGAATCAATACACCTAGATAGGAACCAGCATTAATAACCAGCCTTCGCCTCCCCCAACTACACTGATGAGACAATCTTGAACTATTTTCCATACTGCATCTATTTTTCCCTCTTCATAATACTGCAAAAGGAGCCAAGTCAAGAAAAAAAAAATCAGCTGTTTAATATCTGCGCCTTATCATTACATAGGTGCTAATTAGATTTACTAGCATTCATTTCAGCTTGGTAAACTATTTACCGAAGTACCTTCCTTTAAAGCTCAAGTTCAAAAGAAATTTTGTATGTCTCCATGAATTATTAACCCTAGTCTTTGTAAACAGAAATACCACTACCAGATTTAAATTCAACACACGGACAACAGCTAAGTAATACACTATGTGAGACTAATTTCATTACAGTAAGACAGAATGCAGCCTACTATATGTGCCTGTATCATACTTTTAATATCATACACATTTACCATATACCAGGCACACACGTGTTTGTGCCTTATAACACATTAAAACCTGAGTATTTCAATTAATCAAAATGAGCGTGCAGGGGTGGGTCGACTTTTTCATGTAGGCAAAAAAACAAACTCAACCAAACTATTTCACTTTCCAGAAAAGATTTCATTGCTCCTAATAAATAGCTATCCTTTCAAAAAAATGTTGAAGTTCTTTTAGGTACCTCATTGTTCATGGTTAATGTTTTGGGGTTTTTTTGTAATAAGAACAAACAAAATAATGGCAGAATGTAAGGTGAATCTTAAAGATTCATTAATTGATAAATCTCCAATACAAAAATTAAATCACTGATTAGTAACGACTCATTTTCAACATAACAGCTTCCCAGGGTCATGGTGTATAGACATAATTCTGTATTTGTTAAATAAAACAGTTAATGACAATTGCAGCAAAAGACTGATTAAGCTTTTCCCTGAACCTTGGACACTTAAAACTGTTGTTTAAAAGAAGAGTTCTGTATCAGATTTAGTCCAAATTTAGGTGTTTTATTATTGTCTCAGTATACTAGGCAAATAAAAACTGTATTTGTTTTAAATTTTGAAGAGAAACATATATTCCTACTTAATCAAGCAAATCATTCCATCCCATATGTTCAGTCAATGATGTATATTAACTTTTTGTGCTGGTTTTGGCTGGGATAGAGTTAATTTTCTTCATAGTAGCTAGGAAGGGGCTATATGTTGGATTTGTGCTGGAAACAGTGTTGATAACACAGGGATGTTTCTGTTACTGCTGAGCAGTGCTTACACAGAGTCAAGGCCTTTTTTGCCTCTCACCCCATCCCACCAGCAGGTAGGCTGGGGGTGCACAAGAAGCTGGGAGGGGACACAGCCGGGACAGCTGACCCCAACTGATCAAAGGGATATTCCATACCATATGACGTCATGCTCAGCATATTAAGCTGGGGGAAGAAGAAGGAAGGGGTGGGACGTTTGGAGTGATGGCATTTGTCTCCTCAAGTAACCGTGATGGAGCGTGATGGAGCCCTGCCTTCCTGGAGATGGCTGAACACCTGCCTGCCGATGGGAAGTAGTGAGTGAATTCCTTGTTTTGCTTTGCTTGCATGCACGGCTTTTGCTTTACCTATTAAACTGTCTTTATCTCAACCCATGAGTTTTCTCACTTTTACTCTTCTGATTCTCTCCCCCATCCCACCGGAGGGGAGTGAGCGAGCAGCTGTGTGGGGCTTAGTTGCCAGCTGGAGTTAAACCACGACACTTTTGCAAGCACTGAGTATCAGAACAGTCTTTGGAGAAAACTCTTAAAAAGTGATTAATTCATGCTGTTACAACTTCACCTAATCAACCCATCAAATTTATACACATAAATTCCATGACCAACAGATCAGCAGAGCACCCTCTGGTTAACGTCAGTGCCAATCAGTTCTTTAAAGTTGGTTCTTTCATTAATAATTCGGTAGTACTTCAGAGCCATATTGTTAGACTAGCATCCTGTTGTAAGATGCTGCAAACAAAAACAATCCCCGCACCAACAACTTAACAGTCATTGTGCAAGGCAAATTGTTTCCTTAAGCCCTTTAAGTACAAGAGGATCATAATCCTATCACAATCACAGCAAAGCTGTAATTTGTAAATATCTCATACGTAAATCTTATGGCCAGGTTCAATACTAAAAAAGAATTTAACCATGATATGTTGTCCTGAATTGGTAATTTCAAACAGCCTGACATCTCATCATAGAGGACTTCACATAATAAAAGCTTTGCTCAAGTTTCCCACATATCTTTAAACCTCATATATTAATACATGTAAATCTCTTAGCCTACAACCAAGCAACACTACTGCCAAGTACATAGTAACATGCAACATGAAAAATACTTACATAGAGAAAGAACATTGTTCAGTCTTCCATGTGCTGCTTCATATCTTATTTCTGCTACAGAGAGTCCAACAGTTTCAAACAGGCAGCCATTTTTCTAGAGATAAAGCAATCAATCATTGGAAGTACACACAGAGAAGACCTTCTGATACTTTGTATTTTTAACTGCTTCCTTCCCAAAGGACATTGGCATTCCTGTATTGATAGCCGTTGAGAACACAGAAGGTGCTCTACAGAAGTCTACATGGCTAGCCAGATAAGTTGTTACTGATCAAAAATTATCCAGCTTTTGTATTGAAATCAATTGCAAGAGACAACGTTACCAAAGGCAGAAAGAGTGGGACAGTTAAACTTAGTCTGCAATTCTGAATTCTTTAGCAAGTTAAAAAAAAATTCACCAGAAACAATTGTAATACTTCTAATCCCCAGTAAAAAAAGGACATCATTCATTTATTTAGTTTTCTACTTCAGGAAACAAAGCTAGTAAGTCTTAAGCAAAATATTTTGGTTAGCTCTGAAAAGGAGAAAGAAAGCAGCAGGAGAAAGACACGGTAAACAAACCATCAGTGCAACAACTGTTTCAAAAGTAATCTAAATATTCTGAACAGGCTTCATCATACCAAGTTCATGTTTAGAGCACTACTGGGATTGAAAGCCTTCACAGAGAACATAGAAAAACAAGCCATGCAATAGTCATTTTTATGAATTCTAAATGTAAACTCACCTTCAGCTGGGCACGGGCAGTTTCACTATCAGCAAAATTTTTAAAAACATAGTCTGTGTATGTTTCTGTATCAAGTTCCACTCCCAACTCGTGCATCACTTTGAGGACCTCAAAGATACCTATTAAGGCAAAAATGGCAAGGCTGAGCATTTCAGAAAAATGAAAACTTGAGACTCAACATTTAAAGATAAATGTTGCTTTTCAAAAGAAGGACTTGTCTCCTCGATTCCCCTCCTTGAAATTGCCATGCAAAATGCTGCATTTTTATTTTAGGTGTTAATAAAGTTCTTAATTGTGAAACTTAAAATAGATTTACTAAACTTCCTGTTCTGTACTGTACTATCAAAAACATGAAACTCTTGGCTAGTTTGGAAATTGCTAATATACAAAGTTATTTTCTAACACAGTGAATATATAACAGTTACTCTTAATCATGTTTGCAAAACATCTTTTAGAGCTATGTATCAAAATGTCCATATTATTGTGCATAAAAAAAAATCTGAAATTTGGTGTAAAGTATATAATCAAATTCAAGATACAAATGCATTCTTCAATACATAATACATTCTCTTAGCTTTGTTCCCAGTATCCAACCCTGATTAGCAAGGCAAGCTTCCAAGATTTGTCTCTAGATTTGTTTAAAACAAGTAACATCTTTGTAAGCAAATACGTTGATTACTCTACCAACGCATCAGCTTCAAACTGGAAATTCAGAGAAAGGCTGGAGTCTCCCAAGCCCCGGTGAAGCTACATTATAACTTTTACAGGGTTCAGATCAATTCACACAACTAGACTGTATATTACTACTGTAGATACACATTTGAAGACAACAGATACCAAACCTTAATAGTTCAGCAATTAGAGTGTAGAGTTTTAAAGTATATGTCATGCTTTTTAATTGCTCACACTCTTCTGATTTGCAGAAACTTCTTACAGTAACCCTAGCTAGCAAACTCTGAACCCCTGTCAAAACCAATACAGGTATTATCATTTTTTGCTGGTCTAAGAATGATTTGTCAGTTGCTGCAGGACACCAGTACCAAACAGCATATGTTTTTTTCAACTTGCATTTCATACTTATTACTTTAAAAATGTAAAGTTTCCCAAAGTCCCTGTCTTTGCCCTGGAGTGCCACCTATGGAAAAGTGACACTTCCATGAATATTTTATGCAGTGCACTATGGTGCAAATAATCAAATGTGAATTCCCTTTGAGCACTTGAAAATACATGCAGGCAAGTCACACTAGATTAAAGTCGCATCATCTGTTCAAGTTTGCCTTAAACAAAACTCTGATTTTGGCCCAGAATCTGCAAAAATATGAATAAAGAATTAATTACAGTAAGTCTTTCTTGATACCTTTCAAATTTTGACAGCTAGTTTCTATTTCATGTTTTCAACTTCCCAGAAAAATACTGGGCTGAAACCTTTTCAAAAAATAACTGTATCTGTATCACTAGGAAGTATTTTGAAGACCAAGAACTAGATACCATACTGAGTAAGATGTGGTAAACTCAGGAGACTTGAACTCAAATCTCCATCTAGAACAGAGTAGAAAACAGGCTTGTTAAGCATCCCCAAGTAGACATTTGTCACAAATGTCTACTAGGGCACAGTTCCTGAGTAGGAAAAGGCATGTATGAAGATTAGAACACCAGCACAACAGTGAGATGCAGATTAAGGAGGAATATCGGTAACAATACTGCACATAGCCAAATTAATCGCAAACTTAAAAAAAATGCTGCCACACACTTCTTCATTTCTAAGATGGCTGATGTACAATTTTTGGGGGGGAATAGCAGATTAATGAAAACACAGAATGTTACAATTTTGCACACATTTCCTACCTCACTGAGAGCAGAACTACTTTATTAATAATCACAGAAATATCTTCCACAATATTAATAATCACAGAAATATCTTCCACAATATTAATAATCACAGAAATATCTTCCACAATACAAAGCAATGAAACATTCCCACTTCAATCAAAATACTATAAAATTGTCAAATACGCGCATGAAACAGGATCTGAGCATTACGTGTGTGGACTTCTAGAAATTCTTTGCTCCTCATATTGGAAAATACACTAACCTCTTCTCTCTCCCCAAACCAAAGAACAGGCTAAAAAAAAGAGAGCGACAAAAGCGCAGTCACGTTTATCTAGAACACTGGTCTCCCAAACTTTTTTGAGAACACACCCCCAATACATGTATATTTATTTAGACATTATATACATGTACTACTGTACTGATATATTACGCACATTATAAGTCATACACAAAAACAGAAAGTAAAAAAGAATGAAATAATTATTTATTCTATTTATTAACAGCCCGCTCACACCCCAATGGATTGCCTTGTACACCCCACTTTGGAGACCACTGATCTAGAAGACTGGGTATGACTAAAACCCACAGCAAAGTCTTCCAGGCACCTCCCTGCTTGATCAAGAACAGGTTTTTGAGATCTTGGGCTGAGATATGTAAGGACTGCAGGAGCTGAGTATCTAAAATCAAATAATTGAGTGAGTGGAAAGAGGACAGAAATAGGGAACAAAACACAGCCAAACTTCTGTTCTCGTTTTTGTCAACACTGGAAACAGCACTCGAACACCTCAATAGAACAGATTCCAGACTTGAATCAGTATATCCAACAACAAATACATGATGTATGATGAACTACAAGATGGTCATATTTCTGTGGTACAGCAGAGCAACTTGCTGCTTTTCAAGAAGTGAGACTTGCACTTCAGTCCACCTTTCATTTCCTAAGTTTCTCACAGTAAGTCGTGCCTTCTTCCTAAAACAGTCCCATCAGAACAGGGGGGATTTATACGGCAGTTACATAGAGTTCTACATGTGCAAGGGCAGTAAAATTGGGCTTTAAGCAGTTTTCTAAGGAAACAAAAAAAACCCCTCCAGTTCAAAAAGTGAGGTCGCATTCAGGAAAACAACATAATATTTAACATATTTTGGCTGTGCTGTTAGTTTCAGATGCACTCACGAAGTTCTTTGCCAGAAAAGTCTGTCTACAAAACAGTATTTCAAGCAGTTAACTTTGTGAAATCACCACCCTTATTCCTCTCAGACTCATATTTCCCTTATTTCCCAAAGTAAAAATTGAATTACCATTCACTAACCATGCTTTGTGTATACAACAGTTTAGTAGAAAACAAAAGTGAAATACACAACTGACTTTTAAAAACTGTCTTTAAAAATAACGTGATTATACAAAGATGAAGGGGAGCTATAAATTATTCAGTAACAAGTGTAAGTCAAACGTTTCTGCTTATTTATGCTAGGCCCTCCTGTTTTTTGTTTTGTCTAATCTGATACAAGATGAATCTCAGTGCCAATAACAGTTTCAGATCCACTGCATGTTGACCTTTTAAACCCTGCAAGCACCTTCCATTCCTAAAAGCCTAACAGCATTTACTTAGATAAATACTATGGAAATAAGTAATTATGAACTTATATAACAGATGCACATAAAAGCAAGAATGCCCCATCTGAAATTATCTGCCTGTGTAAAATGACTGAAAAAAGCTGTTTGCTATTTCAGAGCGGTTGAGTTCTCTACAGTATATTTAAAAATGGCCTTGCTTAGTTTCATTCCTTTTAGCCAGCACTTCACTGCTACTTTTCTTTCAAACTCAATTCCATAATACAGAAGTTCAGGAATTTTCTTTGATATCCAGTGTCAGCTTTTGTTGTAATAAACATTAGATAAACGTATAATTAAATATTGCTACTAGTTATGTAATTGTTTGGGTCACATTATACATACCAATTCAGACATTTGTACCCTGCAGTTCTAGATAGGTTGTTGCTTATATTCTGTGTTCTTCAATGATTATTTAGTCCACTGTCTACATCTTATCAGATTTTTAATTGTTTTTCCTCAAAGTTCTTTTCCATTTTCAGCCTTACCTATACCAAGGTGCAAAACTGTACACATTAGGCCGGGCATTACTACTTTGTAGAGAAAGGAATTATTACCTCATTTTTGGGATGAGATGTGATATGGTGTCTATCTATACTTTTGTTCACGCAGCTCTTATTTTTTGCTGCTAGAAAGCACCATTCTGTTAATTTACTATCTGCTGTCACCTTTAGGTTCTCACTGCAGCATTATTTTTTGTTCTACTATTTCTATGAAACGATTTCAGGGTGGGTGGGTTTTTTCCCCCCTATTCACTTTCCTTCAAGTGTATTGGTTGTATTTTTAGATAGTGGATCTCATTTACTCATTTTTTTTATTATTAAATTTCAAAAAATGAATGTGACCTTACACATGGGAAAGAACAAGACAACTTGTTTCACTGCAGCAAGAGTAATTCTACTGATTCTTCACTGCAGAAGAAATTGCTTATATATCTTCTTACATATTTTAAGAATTGCAAAATCACTAACTTTTGTAGGTATACACACAGTAGTAACGTTCTCACTTTACAATTCAGACTCGGAGACTAAGTACCAGGTTACAAAAATCTGTTTGCAAATCCACAGTATTATCATACAGCCATATAGAAGTTTATGTATCCAATGCCTTTGCAGATAGAAAAAGAAAGGCTCTCTAGAAAATGGCAAAGAAAGCCAGAATTGAGGGTTCCTTCATCGGTTTTCTTCTCAGTTTGCTTACATGACTTCCAGCAGGAACTACTAGCCAAAGTATAGTCGATTTCTACAGTAGGAGTCCAAATTAAGGCAACCTCTGATCTTGCCAAAGACCAAAAGAGGTATGAAAACTTAAGTTTCTCTCGACGTTCAGATATTGCTTCAGTTTTGGGAGTTAAGTCTAAATCTAAAAATACTTCCAACATCTCTTGTAATTGTGTTAGTGAGGTGAAATTTTCCATGGAGTAACAGAAAGCATGTTTTTTCAGTAGGCAGCATCCACATAGAGAAGTATGACACCGATTTCAATTTACTTATTTTCAGCAACATTGTACTTCAAGTAAGTCACAAAGGACCCAATTAAAACAACGTTGCCAGACTTTTAAAATATCATAGAACTTTCAAGCATTTGAAAACCTGGGAGAAGATAAACTTGTGAAGTAGTCTAGCAGGAACAGAGCCTAAGGAGTTAATAAAAACTGAATATTGTTTTCACAAAGGCTTTTTGAAAAAGACTTGAGACATTTTTATAGCCAGAAACAATTAGGGAATACTTGTTTCAGCATTTCTTCCAAACTGGAATGYGACTGTATATTTAAGATAAAATTGCGATATGAAGAGTCTGCTAAAAGCACTTTTTTTTTGTTTGTGCATTTTGTTTGTCACCCAGTGTCATACTAACAACTCTGCATCTCATTCTAAAGCACATTATACTGTGAGATAAGATGAAAAAGACAGTTTTTTGTTTCCCCAAGGGGGAAGTACTTCTGTTAAAAGCATCTTTTTACAATACCATTCTTTCTGAATTACCGATAACGCAAACCAAAGAATTAGATACTGTACTCTAAAATTTAATATTTGTTCAATTCTTATTCATATCCTGTAGACATCCCCATGTGTAACAGGGGAAAGTATGCTAAATGCTTAAACCTACTTAAGAATCCCAAAGATAGAGCATTTCTGTCCTTCAATCAGTATGCTGTCAGGTCAGGCTCACACATTCAGCAATGTAAGTTCTCCTGCAGCTTTTATTATTGTAACAAAACTCACGTTTGGCTTATCAAGTAGATAGTAAGAAGTTGGCTTGAAAAAAAGGATTCGGTTTGCAGTCCAAGAAAGCTATTATAACATAACCTTACTTCAAATTCTTCTTTCAGATTTCAGTTTCTTCAAGAGTAAACTTTGTAAAAGGTCATGAGCAGCAAAAAGAACCAGTGGAAGGCAGAAAGAATGTGAAGGGTTAAAAAGATAATTAAACACTCTCTCACATCTTTCTATGCAAAGGTAGACTTCAAATTTGTAGAACTGTACCGTGATTAAGTAAGAAAGGTGGTTTTAAAAAAAAGTCTTTCTGAAGGAAAAATTGTTTGCAACAGACACAGACATGCAGCAAGATCTTCGTTTACTTTCAAGAGTCTGCTCAATCTCATAGTAATGTTTTAATAAAGATTTGTGCACTGGGTTTGCAATAAAGCTACAGGAGCATTTATCAGATAACTAACCTTTAAGATTCTTCTCTTTCTGGAATCCAACTAGCAGCGGCCAGGAATAGTGAGGTCTGAGTGGCAAGCCCTCCTCTTTCATCATCTTCATCACATCAATGGCCAAGGCTGAAAACATTCACAAAATAATTAAACAATGACCAAGTACTTTAAATAAGCATACGTAAAATAAGCAGAGTACCTGATTTGTTGGCCTCCAAAGCACAACGCAAAATAAACGGTAACGGTGCCGAGTGCATTTTTGCTTCTTTTAACTCACTACAAAATTGCTTCAGCTTGTTCACAGGCTGCAAAGAATTTCAAAAATTAATTTAATATATTTTTCAATTTCTCAAATTGTTAAGAATGTCAGATTCTTCTAATGTTTAGGAAATGTATATTACACATGCAAAACATGATTCCTTTGTGAATTTCAATTCACTACGCAAATTGATATGAAATATTAAAATCCTTCTTTTATTCTTTAAGAACCGTGCAAAAAAATCTACCATTTTCCGTCTTCACAGTTGCATTAAACTAAATAAATATACTGTTATTAGTGTATTAAGAAAAAAGTATTACTATTCTGCATACCATATCTCTATTTACACAATGTTGCAAGAAGAAGCTACCCTGGTCCGTATTATCACGTGATAAATGATTAAGAGACTTCAAAATATGGAAACTTATATCTTCGAAGCCATGAGTTATCAGAGTCAAACACAGGTTCATTGCATCTAGCAATTGAAAAACAAAGAACAACAAAATTAAAAAAGTGCATATAACTATTTTCGCATTAAACTACGAAAATTAGTGAAAGCTAGGAAAGTAAATGTTTTACAAGTATCATTAGCATACTTTTAAACATGATTAACCAATCAAATTTGAGACTACCTTTTTCAGAATTTTCTATATTTACCAATGAAATTCACTTTTCCCATTAGAAGATCATGCCAAAAATTACAGAAGCATCACCACTACAGCATGACAGAAGGATACTAAATAAGAGAAACACATTTCTAGACACTTCAAAAAAGAAAAAAATGGATGAAGCATAATTAACAGTTATCAATCAGATTATGCATACTGGGATCCAAAAGTGACTTTAACTGTAAAGAAAACTACATTCAGTGTTTAGTCTCCCTTTCTATGATATTCACAAAGAGCTGTCACAACAGGAATTACAACAGTGTTGTTTGAAGAAAGGACTCCACATTTGCTGCTTTCCTATAAAATCTTAATGAATTTTACAAGTTAAAAAAAATTGGTAGATTAATTTTTCTATGTAAATGATTAAAATTGGTTTATATTTAAATTTTACAAAATGTGATCTAAAGCAGCACAAATGAATCCACAAACTAATAGCAAAAATATTAGTTTCCCTAAGTATTCAAGGGAAAAGTACAAAATTACCTATTTTTGGTAACACTAGTTATTGTTGGGAAAAAACAAAAACAAAAAAAACCCACACAAAACAAAAAACAACAACAAAAAAAAACACCCAAAAAACCCCCCACGCTTTCCCTCTCCATCCTGAGTAGGAAAACACTGCTGTAGTAACCAAAGACATACCTGGTATTAATTCCCTTTCAAATCTTATGCGTTCTTTAATATCTTCGATGTACTGAGGATATCCAGCCTTGGCAAGGCTAAAAATCACCTGCATCAAAATCCGATCCATAAGGTACCCTTCAGTCTTCTCAACCTCTTCTAGAGTCTGTTAACCAGAATAAGTTTAACTTTAATAAATTCCAAAGTGACTCAAAACAGGATACATTAACATTAAAAAAACCAAACAAACAAAAAAACCAAAGAACCCACACAAC